>OX940812.1:1667333-2267333 GCA_954870605.1 Acer campestre
CTTGGTTGAGTGTCTTCAAAATCTGTTGGGTAGACCACCCCCAGACCAACCCTATTTTCTGGATGTTAATGTTTCAGAGTTTGTTCATGGAGCTCCCCCTAGGGATGATTCTGCTAGGGTCCCTCAATCTGACCTTTGTTCTTCTTCTTGCAGTGACGTTCGAGTGTTCGACACTCGATGACGAGATCCAAGAATTGTAGTCCACGTACAATCCATAAAAGCGTTAGCGGCCAGCATACCGTTGGGCCTCAGAGAGTGAATGAAGATGACGTGGAGTTAGAGCATCGGGCAGCTCGGATTTTGTTTCTCCCGAACGGGTTTGTGCTTATGACATTGAACCGAATGTAGTCGGTCGAAAGGAGACTCGTCAATATATGGGTAGGCTTGATTTGGACAGAAACTGTATTCGACTTGAGCCAGCCGAAGATAGGGCCGCATTGAACCCTCCACCTGGGATGGTGGCGATTTACGGGGCTATGCTCAGCTGTGGCGTCACTCTCCCTCTCCAGCCATTTATTACTTAGTTCCTGGCTGAGGCCTAGATTTCCCTAGCCCAGCTTACTCCGAACAGTTATCGTATTCTGATGTGCTTGTGGCACATGTGGTACCGAATGAAGCTGCCACCCCCGACTCCTCACGAGATCAGGCATTTCTATACACTCAGGCAATTGGGCCGGTCGGGGACGTATTTTCTTTTGTCAAGCAAACCCGACCATTGGATCCCGAAAGGCGTCAAGGTTGTCGGGAAGGTCGACTTGACCAAAGACGACAAAGACAAGGGTTTTATTTGGGGGTTCCCTTCCTCTAACAAATATTGGAAGAACAGTTGGTTCTTCGTCGGGGGTGAAATGGGCCAGTCAATCGAGTTAGATGTTGAGGGCGTTCGGGTAACGCGGAAAGTCCCTCGTTACTTTTGTTATCCTGAATCGTGGAATAACGTTGCCCCGGTTCTCTCGGATGGGGAGTTAAAAAACTTGACGTGGGCAGCCGTTCATGCATCGAAGAAGAGGGGAGAGCCTTATCTCCTTGATGAGGACAAGATGATAAAAGCTAGTCTCTTTCCCCGCTTGTCGGCAGCTCGCAAACGACGTAACTTTACGGCTCTTTTATCCTTTCATTTTGTGTTCTGTTTTTGGTTGATTCCTGACATCTGACTCCAAGTGTTTTTCTTTTGTTTTGTGCAGTGAATTATTCGGATGTTGTTTGCGAGGCTCAAGCCCGTAGATGGAAAGCTGTTTTGGAGGCTAGCTGCAAGGAGGTTACCCACCAAGATTTCGAGTTGGATGCACTTGGTGAGTCAAGAGAGGAGGCCTCTGCTGAGAGGTATGTAGAGGAGAATGTCGGGGGTGTTCTCGAGTATACTCCCCGGGAGTTCCTCACGTTCCTGAGATTGGGACGAGTGAGCTTGTGGACCCGTCTGAATCAGGTGATTTTGTTTTCAACGCTGGTGAATGGGAGCGTTCCCCGATTGATCGCCAAGGCGATGCTGCAGATGAGGCAATTGCTGTGGGAGGTGAACCAACCCGAGTCGTAGACACAATATTTGATGAAAGCGATTAACCAGCTTATACTGTGGACGAGGCTGTTGTTGGGGCACCCGAGTAGAGTCCTAGCATCACTAGGGGTAAACAAAAGGTTGGGGAGTCTTCTGAGGCTGACGCCCCTACGGAGCCTTCTTTTGCCACCTCTACTTTTCCTACTCTGTCGATTATCAGTGGTGGAGTTAAGGTCGAGGATCCTCATGCTGACCTTGATACCCGCGGGAGACAGTCTAGGAAGAGGAGAGCTTCTTTCTCTCCTAGTCGGCCTGCTCCGAAAGTCCCACGAGTGGTGGTGTACTTCGATTCCTCTTCGGGTGATGAGGGGATTGGTACTAGGGTTGCTCGAGCAAGGACAGAGGCTTCTCCTGAAGTCCAACCAGAAACCCAAACGGGGAAGTTGCTCGAGGTTTTACCCGACATTCCTAGCAGGGGTGGTCCCGCAACTGACACTAGTGTTCCAGACCCACCTCTTTCGCCTAGGATGGATGTTGGTGGCTTGAGGACGCCTGGCCAATCGGAGGATCCCTCTCCTCAAGCAATGCTAAGGGCTATGTCCTTAGGCCGGGTATTTTTTGGTGAGGATCGTTGGAGTCATCTCAAGGTCGGCCCCCCATCGGAACGGCTTCAGAATTTTTTTGATAGCGCTTCTTATGTAAGTTTTTCGCTTTTCGCTTTTCGTTCCTTGTAGTGTTTTTCTATCAGTATTTCACTTAAGTATTTTCCTATCAGTATTTCACTTAAGTATTTTCACGGTGTAGATGGTCGCTGAGATGTCGGAAGCTTGCCTGGCCAGCCAAGCCCAAACAGATAGAATAAAATGTCTGGAAGCCCAGCTGAAAGATAGCGAAGATAACCGTGCTCGGGTCGAATCGGCCTCCCAAGAGAAGGTTAGGTTACATCAAGAGTTTATGGATCGGTGCTTGGAAAGTCAACTGGATGCTGAACAGAGGGTGTCTTCAGCTGCCGATGAAGTGAAACACCTTCAAGGCTTGCTATCTTCCACTCAGGAGTCGATGCTTCAGGCGAAGCAGAAAGTTGAGGAGGCTAGGCTGGGCTATGAATGCCAGATAGAAGACCTGAAGAACCAGGCGCTGACTGTCAAATCTTTATCCAAGGAGGCTCGGCTGGAGCTGAAAATCCAGGGGATTGATCGTTTCAAGAGGTCTCCAGCTTATGATGCCTTGCTTCTGCGAGAATTTCACCGAGGAATGGTTTATGCTCAGGAATTCTTTAGAATCAAGAACAGGGCGACTGATCATGCAAGGGCCAACTGGAACTGCTCAGTCGACAATCACGTTGAGACGTCTCTGGATTCCCTTCGTGCTCAAATAAAGGTGTGGCGCGCCTATTGTCGTAGTAAAGGTAAAGCTCCGCATCCCAGGCATTTGGAGATGCCCACTGAAAATGCTTTTTCCACTTTTCATGCCTGCCAAAAGACTGGGATAGATGGCGAAGAACCAGATGTGGGGCCTGTACTTGATAGGGATTATAGCGCTTGGATGGATGACGTTGAAGATGTGACTGTTTGGCCTTCCGACGAGAGTCTTCTGAGCGAGTATGACATGGTCCCTGAGCCGAGTCTTGTAGGTAGCAGTTCTCGTCTTGATGGTCCTCCTTGGCCAAGTAGTAGTTCTCATCCCGACAGCAGTCCCCCACCCCGACGCCTATTTGAATGTCTATTTTTTGTTGTATAGTCTTTCAGTTTCGATGTACATTTTTTCCTTTTATTAATCGATAATTCGGTAATTCTTTGTGGTTTCTTTTCATTGTTTCCGTTATGCTTCATTCTTTCGTACCTTGATTACGTTGAACATGATACCTGAAAAGGAAGAGTAATATAACCCAAAAAAGTCATAAGTGTAAATTTCATAAGTCAATGAAGACCGAGCTATTCTTCTTGCTTAACTTTCACTGGAATCTCCCCTAAAAGCTCGTATTTTTAAGAACCGAGATATATCTTCTTAGCCACGTAGTTTATAGACTGGTGTTTTTGAATGTGCCGAGTATCTTATTTAACTGGCGTTATTTTATTATACCGAGTGTCTTATTTAACTGGCTTTCTTTTATTATACCGAGTGTCTTATTTAACCTGCTTTTTTTTTTATTATGCCGAATGTCTTATTTAACTGGCTTTCTTTTATTAAACTATGTGTTACGTCGAGGCTCACTCCGACCATACACTTAGTTCCCTGTGCAAGTCACCTATGACGTCTGCCGGTTTTGTCTGCAGTAGGGTTTTGCTGAATCGTTGGGGTAGTATATACCGGCCAACACAGCCGCGCTTCTCACCAGATTTATTCCGGTGGCGCCCCGAGCAGTTTGCCAAGCATCCCACTTTTGGGTATTCTGGTGCCTCGGGCTTGCCTTTTTATTGGGTGGTGCGTTTGCATCACCCCAATTAGGCGGGCATGCTACTTTAGCTTCTCCACCCCTTAAGCATCGTCCACTCGCTCTTTGCGGTTTCGTGGCGCCCGAGCACCTATGGATGTTAAGCCCCATTCTCTATTTTAGAGAGCTGTTTTATTTTTCTTCCGTTTCCTTTTTGCTTGCGAGTCTGCTCGTATTTCCCAAGAGATTTTCCTTTTGCGAGATATCTATTGATTCTATGGAATTGTTATATATATATATAAAAGAAGAAACGAGCGGATTGCCCTTTTTATTACCAGTCAAATACCTGAAATTCTGAATCAAGAAAAGAAACTAAAATGAGAATCTAAATTATTCTAAATTAGAATAGTTTGAATGCTGAGGAGCTGAGGAGCCTTTTTATGGGTAGAACATCTTCAAGTATTGGGCATTGCATGGTCGGGGAACTAGCCCACCATCGGGTCGGGCAATCAAGTAGGCTCCATGCCCAGCAACACCGTTAATAATGTACGGCCCTTCCCATTTGTCCGCAAGGGACCCTGCTGCCCTGTCTCTTTTGTTTGGGGATACTCTTCTTAATACTAAATCCCCGACTTGGAATCTTCGTATTCGGACATGAGAATTGTAGTATCTTGCTGCTCTTTGTTGGTAGGCCGTATTTCTTATCTGGGATCTGTCTCTGACTTCTTCTAACTCATCTAGATTCTGCATCAGCATATCAACATTGTGTTCTGGGTGATATAGCCAAACTCTCGGGGAGATGAAGGATACTTCTATAGGAATAACAGCTTCAGTTCTGAATGCCAACGAAAATGGGGTTTCCCTAGTGGAGGTCCTAGCAGTCGTCCTGTATGCCCAGAGCATTTCGTAGAGCTTGTCTGCCCAGTTCCCTTTCTTTGCATCCAGTTTTGCTTTCAAGGTGTGCTTGATTACTTTGTTTACAGCCTCGGTCTGACCGTTGGTCTGAGGATGAGCAAGTGAGGCATAATAGTTTGCGATTTTGTATTCATCACACATATCCTTGAATTTCCTGTTGTCAAACTGTGTCCCATTATCAGTAATGATGGTGCTTAGGACTCCAAACTTGTAGAGTATGTTCTTTTTTACGAAACTGGTGGTGTTTGCCTCGGTAATATGTACGAGTGTTACGGCTTCTGCCCACTTGGTGAAGTAATCCACTGCCACAATAGCATGCTTTGCTCCTCCATTTACCCCGGTAGACATTGGTCCTATAAGATCAAGGCCCCACATGTAAGGGGATGTCAAGCTTCTGAGTAGCTCTGGTGGTTGTCGTATGTTATTGGTGATCCGCTGACAAGTCTCGCAACCTTCTGTGAATCGTCGGGCTTCTGCGAATAGAGTCGGCCGGTAGAATCTCTGCCTTAGTATTTTGTGCACCAAGCTTTCCCCCCCCCGTATGGTTTCCGCATATGTCGCTATGGACATCTCTCAGGATTTGCTCGGCTTCTTCCCCTGTCACACACCTTTGTAGTGCCTTTGAGAACCCTTTTCTATATAACTCACCATTTATGATTGTGTATCGGGTCGACTTATATTTGATACGCTTTGCTTCTGAGGTCTCTTCGGGTAGAATGTTTTCCTCTAAGTATCTTCTGAGCTGGGTTGTCCAGTTATCTGATTGTGGTCGGATCTCTGCCACTACAAATTCTTCCAGTTATGCTGTGCTAGGCCTGGCCAGATGGGCGACCGGAACTGTCTTTGATTTGACACAACTTGTTACTAAAGCTAGCTTGGATAGGGTGTCGGCTCTTTCATTCTCTTCTCGGGGGATCTGAGTAATCTTATACTCTTTAAACTTTCTGAGCAGCCTTTTTGCTATTTATAAGTAGGTCATCATGCACTTGTCTCTTGCTTGGTACTCGTCCATCACTTGGTTGACCACTACTTGTGAGTCGTTGAAAATTTCTATTTCATCTGCTCCTAGTGCTATGCATACCCTCAGGCCAGCCAGAAGAGCTTCATATTCGGCCTGATTATTAGTTGCTTTGAAATCAAATCTCATGGCACATTCTACAGCATCTCCTTCTGGTGTTAATATTACTATCCCGGCCCCGCTTCCATGAGTATTAGATGATCCATCCACATGCAACGTCCAGTGATAACTTTTTCCTTGGTCTCTTCCTATCATTCTACGTACTTCATCGCCTGGTTCTGTGAATTCTGCCACGAAATCTACTGCTTCTTGGCCTTTATGTGCTACCTTCGCCATATATTGGATGTCGAATTCACTCAGCTCTATAGCCCATTTAGTCAATCGTCCTGACAATTTTGGCCTCTGGAGGATTAGTTTGAGCGGGCAGTCTGTGTATACCATGACCGTATGTGCTTGAAAATATGGTCTCAACTTTCTTGCTACCGTGACTAGTGTTAGGGCCATTTTCTCGGCTAGCGAGTATCTGGTTTCAGCTGGGAGCAACGCCTTGCTTGTGTAATATACCAGCTTTTGTATCCCCTCCTCCAACCGAATCAGCACAGAGCTGGTAGCTACTTCAGTAAGGGACAGATACATGTATAGGGTCTCCTCGACCGAGGGTTTAGAAAATATCGGCGCTCGTCCCAAATATTCTTTTATATTCTGAAAAGCTGTTTCGCATTCGTTATTCCATTCAAGTCCTCTTCCCTTTTTTATTACTTTGAAGAACAGAGCGTACTTGTCTGTGGATTTTTCTATGAACCGATTGAGCGATGCGAGACACCCTGTCAACTTCTATACATCTTTCAGCGTTTTGGGGGAAACCATGTCCTCGAGCGCTCTGATCTTTTCGAGATTTACTTCGATTCCTCTTTGGTGGACCTGGAAACCTAAGAATCTTCCTGATGGTACGCCAAACACACATTTGTTCGGGTTGAGCTTAATCTGGTACTTTCTCAAGACATTGAATGTTTCCCTTAAATCCACTGTGTGCTCATTTGCCGTGACGCTTTTGGTTAGCATGTCGTCTACATAGACTTCCATATTTCTACCAATCTGCCGAGCAAATATTCTGTTTACCAATCTCTGATATGTTGCTCCCGCATTCTTCAAACCAAAAGGCATTACTGTGTAGCAGTACAGTTCTTGATCTGTCGTAAAAGCTGTTCTTTCTTCGTCTGCTTTATTCATTCGGATATAGTTATATCCCGAGTAAGCATCCATGAAACTCAATAACTCTTGTCTTGTGGTAGCATCCACCAATTGATCTATTCTTGGGAGAGGAAAATTGTCCTTCGGATAGGCTTTGTTCAGATCCGTAAAGTCCACACACATTCTCCACTGATTGTTTTTCTTTTTCACCAGTACCACATTAGCTACCCATTGTGGGTACTGGACTTCTCTTATTGACCCTACAACAAAGAGCTTTTCTACTTCTTTTTTGATGGCTGCACTTTTGTCCAGGTTGAACAGTCTTCTTTTCTGTATAACCAGTCGGGATTCGGGATTAACGGCCAAGTAATGGGATATTACTTTTGCATTTATTCCCGGCATATCTTTGTGGCTCCAGGTGAATACATCCTTGTATTCTCTTAACAACTTGGTTATACTGGCTTTGACTATTTCTTGCAAGTTAGCACCTATCTTGACGACTCTGGTTGGTTCATTATCATCCAAGACTATATCTTCAGTTGGTTCATCCTTCTTATCTTCGGGCCCTTCCCTTGGGTCCAATTCAAATTCTTCTGGGACTTCCGCCTGATCATCCGATCTTCCCTTGTCTCGTCCACTCGGCAAGATTACACACATTTGGTGGCCTTATTTATTCTCTCTATCTCTATAAACTGAGAGGTTTGCTCTCTGTGCCATCTCTTGTGACCCTTTCACCAAACCTACACCATATTTTGTAGGGAACTTCATCATGAGGGCATAGGTAGCTGTTACTGCCTTGTCTTTATTCAAGACTGGTCGCCCTAACAAAGCGTTGTAAGGCCAGTTTTCCGTATCTACCACCACAAAATTGAGTAACACTGTTTTCTGACAAGGGGCGCTTCCAACTTTGACCGGCAGTTTTACAATGCCCAGAGATCTTACCTCTACCCCGCCGAAACCTTGGAGTGGAGTATGAAAGGGCTGTAAATCCTTTCGGTCCAGCCTCAACTGGTCGTAGACTTCGGCACTCAGTATGTCTGCCGAACTCCCATTATCGATCAGAATTCGATAGACTTCCCTATGACCAATCCTGGCGCTGATGACCAAAGCGTCGTTTGGTCTGACGTTTATGCCATGCGAGTCAGCTTCTGTAAAAATTATCGGGTCCCAACCCTCCTTGATTCTCTTCTTATCGGGTTCGACAGAATTGACATCCAGGTCTCTTCGTGCTTCCATTGCTTCACGAATCTCTAGGGTTCTTTCCCTGTTGCTTTTTCCGGTTGCTGGTCCTCCAAAGATGGTGTTTATCGCTCCCTCATCTTCAAGCTTCCTCAGGATTAATTTTCTTCCCCGACTATTTTGACAGCTGTCCTACTGCCCGTCCACCTTTTCTGTCTTTTTCTGGACAATGTCTTTTAAGTGTTTGTCCCGAATAAGGGTTTTGATATGATCCCTGAGTTGAAAACATTTGGAAGTTTCATGTCCGTTTTCTTTGTGGAATCGGCAATATTTGGTCATTTCTTTCCGAGCGTAAAATGATTGCCTAGGTGGTTCCTTTGACATGTTCTTTTCTTCCAGGATTGCGAGCACTTCTTCCTGAGTTTTTTTCAATGGGGTGTAATTTGTGTAGTCACCTCGAAACCTTTGATACGGCTTGTCGGCCTTTGAAACATTATGCTTACGCCCCTCCCGACCATCCAGGATTTTGTTCTTTTGCTTGTCTCCTTTTTGGTTGGGGGCTTTGGACGCTCTATCCTTGGTTTTTGAAACTTTCGGCCGCCCTCCATGTACAAAATAACCACCCGTTGCAATTTCCTCCTCTTCAGCTAAGGCGTAACCTCTGGTCATGTCCATCATATACGCATAGCTGGTTAACCGTGCTCTTCTTAAATCAAAAGAGAGTTGTCCATTATGCAAATTGTTAATAAATGCTGCCACTATGGCTTCATCATTAGCGCTCCCGATCTCCGACACCGCCTGACCAAATCTTCCTAAATATTTTTTGAGCGACTCATCTTTCCTTTGTTTAAGTTGGGATAGGTAAGCCACCGATTTCTTTCTGTGCACGTTTCCAAGGAACTGTCGAGAGAATGCTTTACTTAGTTCGTTGAAACTGCTTATGCTTGCTGTTGGCAATCTGCCGAACCATCTGGAAGACTGGAACCCAAATCTCCAAGTGTTTGTGGGAAATTCAAACATAACAACGCATCATTGTTGACATACTGAGCCATAGCACTTTTGTACCTTCTGACATGCTCCTTTGGATCTGTGTTTTTCTTGAACTGCTCCATGTGCGGCATTCTAAACCTCTCCGAGAATGGCATTCGAAGGATTCCATTAGTGAAAGGACTGCCCAATTCATCATCTGATAATTCGTTCCGCCCATATCGTCTGACTAGTGCATCCATTTGTCAACGATTGTTTTGGACTTCCCGGGTCAAGCTCTGTATGAGTATGTCCATGTTACCTTCTGGTTCTCCCATAGTGTCAAAACTTTGACTGACGACCAGCCTTTGTCCTTGATTGTCAAGTTTCTGCTTCTGAGGTTTAGGGTTTAGGCCATGCAACCGGATGGTGCCTCTTTGACGCTTCCGATGAGCATACTGATCGTTGTCCCCAGAGGACGGGGATCGATCCCTCCGATGGTCCTTTGGCCCAAATCGGCCCATATTTTGCTCGGCTCGCCCGGAGTGGTATTTCCTTTGTGGGTATCTGTCTTCCCTAGGTTCTTTGTCATCCTAGGCCTATTCCTCTAATACCTCCAGCCGTTCCATTGAGGTTCGACTATTTTTTAAAGGTGCATCTGGTGTTGGACGGACTACTACGGAACGTAACCTGCCCTGCTGTTGGTCTGGGGTGTCCGTTCGATGCAGCGAAGTCAATCCCTTTGTAGTGGAATGGCTGATTCCTTGCCTGGCTGTATCGGATATGAGCTATTGTAAAGACGCCCGGAAACGCTGTGTGATTTCATCGCTGGTTGGAGGAAAGCGCTGGATGCCTGCGATAGCTGCTGATTGATTTTCTGTAATTAGCACGGCATCAAGGGAGGTGTCTGCTTCTAGTATATCATCTGGTAAATCTTGGTTGTGCCTGGAATTGCTGCCATCTCCTTCACCAGCCATTGTTTCACAAGGGATCTCGAGGTTTTTTGGTTCTGTCGATAATTATCGGTGAGAGCCCCTCCTTCTAGCGCCAATTGTTGACGATGGTTTTTATCAATTGACCAATCAATGATTTGTGGTTTGCAAATATAGTTTAGATGTATGATAAAGTACTAAACAAAGAAAGTTAGAGGATATTACGTGGTAAAACTCCGGTGATCGGAGAAACATCCACGGGTGGTTGCCTAAGCAACTCATCCAAATACACTATAACAATCCTTGTAGTTACACACTCTACTATCCTCTCTCTTTTTCCGTGTCCCTTACTTATATTTTGTAAGGGTAGTTATACATGATTCCCTTAGGGTTTTTTGGGTCCTAATAAGGTTTAATGTCGTAATATACAAGTAGAGGAGTGTTGAGTTTATTTTAGGATTCTTTCCTTATTTCGTGCTGATCTCTCCTTTATTATTATGGATTCCGAATCTGTATTGGACTCTAGTGAGCTGTCAAGGAAATCTTATTGTTTCCTTACTGGACTCTGTTTCTTAGTAGTAGACCGGTGAACGATTCTTACCAATTATATTATGTACAGGTGGCAAATGGACTTCCAAGGACGATCCTTTCCTTTGTGCCGAATACATGCAGTCGGGCATTTTTCTATACTCGGCGTACTTGGCATTATTTGCTGTTCTGGCTCTATCTTCTGACTCAGTTTAAGGGAATCCATTCTCCCCCCGATCAGTTTCCTTGCTTGTGTGATTTGTCCCTATCCACGCTGTCTGCTGAAGTGTTATTTGTGGCGAATTTTACCTATAACAATTATAATAAGATATATTATATAAATATATAATTTTAGAATTAAATTAAAAAAAATAATTCTCCATAATTGCCCCACAGTGAACAACAAAACATCATATAAATCAAATGAGATTTGAGTATATTCTCCATAAAGACCGATCCTATATTGGGCAAACCAATCACCTATAGTCTAGTGGGTGACAAGTTCCGCAGTTAATACAAAGATCTGAAGGAAAACCTCGCAAGGAATGAAGAAATCAACTTGTAATCCCACACTTTAATGCTTTTTGTTCATTTGTAATTTTGCTATTTTTAGGGATAAAATTGTCCACAAAATAACTTCTCATTTGCAAGTTAACATTCTCGCATTTTGTATCATTTTATTAATTTATTTAGTAAAAGTATGAGGGTATAATAGTCAATTCATACAATTGAAGCTTAAGTGGAGACGTTTTAGACTTTTTAATAGTCAAACTTAGTCAATACAAATGAAATGTCAACGGTGTTAGTTCATAGGGTAGGTTTCTAAAATAAAAGCATTTATAACTATACATCCAATAATAGTTCAAAGGTGAAGGGAGGTTTGTAATATTAACCCATTTATTATATATATATATATATGTATATCCAATTTTAATTTTCTAACTTTTCTAAACCTAGTAAATTAAACCACGGTCCAACTTTCGAGTTCTAGATTTCGGATTGGGTATTAGGGATTGTAAATGGGGAGAAATGGGTGGGGGAGGGTAACCTCTCCCAAACATCCCATCCCCATTTCCCTCAAATAGGGTTCTGGGGTAGTGGATAATGGGGTAGGGGAATGGGGGTGGTGGTGGGGAACCTCCTCCGCCACCCATTTTGCTCCCCACGCCCATGGCTCATCTCTACTCTTAAGTTAGTACATTGTTTGAGAATATATCTTTAAGAGAACTTTTATTGTTATAAAAAAAATTAAGAAAAAAAAAAGCACTAAGATTTCCCAACATTTTAGTATTTTACATGTCAAGGATATTCCAGTTTTACGAATTTGAACATAAAAATACTGTCATTAGTTAATTAACTTCGAGGGAGCGATTGACTGATCTTAGAAAATGAAATGTCCATAATGCCCCTAGGTTAACTATTTTGAAATATTATATTATTATCACTTAAATAAATGTACAATAAAAATAATTAAAAGAAAAAATATATCCCAAATCTCCTTCATTCTGCAAACACAACAATTGAATGGAGGAGATCTTCTTGTTAGGTTCCTCCATGAGCGCATGATACCTCTACTAATATAAATTACTGAAGATTTTGGATAGAAATTCGTTTTGTTACTATAATTTTTGGCTTTTTTCGAATTCAAAGTTCATGAAAAAGTGATCAAAGTTTCTAGTCTCTGGTGTAGGGATGAGCATTTCCCCATGGGGACCTCATGTCCCCACCTCCACGGCCCATATCCCCATTTGTTGGCAAATTTCACCCCCAAGTGGGGTTTAGGGGTGAGAGTAGGGGCAAATTTAACCCCCAAATCCTAAATGGGGGAGGAGGCAGAGGAACCTCACCTCACCCTCATTGGGTTCGAAAATTTAATAGCACTTTTTAAAGAGTGAGTTTTAAGACTACCGAATTAATAATTTAAGTTTTAATAGCATCTAAAATGTAGATTTAATGAAAATATCCTTAAAACACACACAAAAATAAAGTCTCACGCTTTTTTGTTTTTTCGAGACTTATTTTTTGTATTTTTCGAGACTTATTTTGGTATTTCTAAGACTTATTTTGGTGTTTCTGAGACTTTTGAGATGTTTTCGAGACTTTTATGTAATTTTTGAGATTTTTCCGAGACTTTTTGGGTAAAAATGAAAATTTTCAATTTATATTTTTGTCATCTTCTCCATTGAAACCTCCATTGGAGGTCGATTTGACCTCCAATGGTGGTCTTTATTCTCCATCACTGGTCCTCCATCGATGGAGGATTAAAGATTATAACAAAATTTTAATAATTAAGTTGATTAAATAATATAATAAGATGTGCATGTGTGTATACTTATAAAAATACAATACATTAGAATTAAAGAAAGGGTATTTTTGACATTAAGTGTGGTTTAATAACAAACTAGAGATTTTTTAAAAAAATTTAATAGGTGTAATCACGGAAGGGGTGTACATATGGTTTTCAAGGGGTGTCAATATCGTCATTCTAGTTGTAATTCAGCCCAGCCCAATTGTAATTAAAAAGTTGGAGAAAATAGATCAATCAGATTTGAACCGAACCTGAATGAGCCCAATAAAAATCATTGTCTCTGTCTCTTCAGTTTTCTTTCTATTCATGCCAATCAAATATCTATTTATATCAATTGTTGGGTTCAGTTACTGTAAAGAATTGTTTAGTTCTGAAGTTGAAATTCTAAGGGGGGTGTATTCAATTAGGATTTTGAAAGACTTTTAATGACTTTTTTTAAGTGGATGACTTTTGCAGATTTTATAGACTTTTATAGACTTTACAAGATTATAAAAAACTTTTATAGACTTTTATTTAAAAGACTTTCATAGACTTTCATTTTAAAAGACTTTCGTAGACTTTCATTTTAAAATACTTTTATAGACTTTCATTGACTTCTAAATATAATGTATAATTTGTTTTAGCAAAATTATATATATATATTTATCATATCAATAAAAATAATTTTTCAAATGAATAAAAAAAAATCATCGTTAATTAAACTTGACAATTGTATTCATGTTTATATATGTGATTTAATTTATTTTTTTAATTATATTTTGCATTATAAAGACATTATACTCATTTTTTTTTTTAATAATTAGTCAAAATTTTATTTGCTTTTTATAATTAGTTAAAATATTATAAATTTTCTTTTAGAATAAATGTAGCAAACCGACAATAATATTAACACTTACATATCTCTACGAAAGTATGACAATGAGTATAAAAAATCAATCAAAAGTTCATTCAAGTTACTAAAGATAAAACATAAAAACCGTATCTAGTTGTTGAATAAGATCCATGCCTAAAAGTGGATAGTTTGATATTATAATTACATGGAGTCAAGCTCATACGCGACTTTGATTATGGCATACTAGTATGGTTAAGTAGTAGTTTTTGTCTTTTATTATTTTTATTTTATATAAATGAAGTTCATTTGATTTGTTTCGGTGTTGTTTAGTTGCTTTAAAAATATAGGTTAAAAAAAATGAAATCTCTCATCCTTAATTGCATAGCCGATGAAGAGTTGTTTTATATTATTTTTTAGTTTTTTTTTTTTTTTATAGATCGTTAATGTTTGTATGTTTTTTTTAATAATGTTTATTCATTTTAAAGTTATTCGTTTTATTTTATTTATGAAATTTGTTAAGAATGAGTGTGGTTTTATTTGAAAATAGAACTTATATTTGGTGGTTGATGTTTTTTTAAAGAGTTTTATATTTTTCTTTTAAAGTGAAATTCTTTCTATTTTTTTTTTTTTTTTTAAAGTCATTCAAAGTCTTTGGTAGGAATGGAAGACAAATTGTGAAATTTGTTATAACTAAAAATCATTAAAAGTCATTAAAAGTCATTGATATTTTAAAGTCGTTAAAAGTCATTGAGATTTTGAATACCTCATAACTTTCATAGACTGTTAAAAAGTCTTGATTGAATACCACATGACTTTTAAAGACTTTTTAAAAGTCTATAAAAGTCTGTATTGAATACCTCATAACTTTTATAGAGTCATTAAAAGTCTAGATTGAATACACCTAAACTTTTTAATTCCATAAAAGTCATTAAAAGTCTTTTAAAATCCTAATTGGATACACCCTCCTAAAACAACTTTATCACGAATCATACGAATGGGTCCCGTCGATCATCCAATGTCTTTCTCCTTGACTTGTTTATATCCAAACAATAATTACCAACAGGTTAATTATCAAAACTAAACAATTAATTGTTTTGTGATAGTGTATATTTGTACGTTAAAATTTGTATATTTAATGGTTTGAATTTTTAAGTTAATTTAAGCACCATTTATCACGTCTTGACTTGTGCACTAAAAGTAAATTGAAATTCTCTCTTATTTTTCTTCTAGTTTTATTCTACGATAAATTGTAGTAGGCTAATATTTATTTTAACTGTCTATTATGGGTGTAGGTGGTCGAACTACGATTGATGTGATTCGGGTCGGGTCGGGTCGGGTCGGGCCATCCCAAGGCAACTTAGTTGAGCTTGTCGAATAAGAGTTGTCGTTTCCTCAATAGTCCTGTAGATAAAAATGGTCTGTCGACCTGGGATGGTTGTCTTCTTTGGTGAACTTGCAAAAATAACAAACAGAAAAATAGATATATAAAGAATTGATGAAGGTTGGGTTAGATTTTTAGCCTTAGATATGCTTGGCCTGAGCAATAGTTTATAATGATTGTAAAATGGAGTCAAATCGAATTCCGGTGGTCGGAATTCCCAATGAACAGAGTTTTGATACGCTTAAATAAGCTTTTCTTCAAAAAGTCCCCCTTTCTGTGTCATTATTTATAGGGGGCTAATTGACCTAACGTTAATCAAATCACGATCTGATTGTGGACGTGATCTTCGGAGAGATTCTCTCTCCAAGTATCTCGTTACCTAGCTCTCCATAACTGCTGGCTAACTTGGTCTCTAAACGACCAAGTTACGCAGCTGGTTCCCTTGTTGGATCAATCCGATATAATGGGCCCAAGTGAGACGAGCCTGGGTTTTGTATTTTTGGCCTATGAGCCATTTTTGGCTACCACAGTTTGTCCCTCACTCTCTAAAGAATTTTAATGAAGTAGAGAGTGATTTTCATTGAGCCGACCATTTGTTCTGTCGATTGTACCAATTTGAGTTGCTATCGATCGTATCGATTTGATAATTGGTCGTTGAGCTAATAATATCGAGTTTCAAAGATGGTTCGTCGCTCGACGAGTGTTTTGAGAAGTTTGTCAGCTGACTTGGCTAGAGGTTACATCGAAGGGACGTCTTGTGCTTGAGTGTACCAGGGTGACGTCAGGTGCATTAAATTCAAACGCGATTTGCAAGATAAAGTTTTCGAATTTCAAACCGGGTGGTTACTGTGATTGGTTACCATGGTTGATTGGAAACTGGAGGGGCGCTAACACGTGGCAAATGAGGTTAGAGGAGTTGGTTTATAAGTAAACCGTTCCACTTCTAAAAATCACTTCAACACCATTTTTCGAGCCATTTTTCTAAGTTCAAACAACTTTCAAGTTTCTCTTTGTTTGCGTTTGCTCACTTTCTGTGGATTTCTGCAACTTCTACTTTTCAAGGTTAGTGAAAACATCATTTTTCATTTCTTTTCTGTATAAAACACTTATTTTCTCGAATTTATAGGGACAAATTTTGATATTCTGACCTGGAAAAATGTCTCTATTTTCGTTACTTATAGTTTTCTTCAATGCGTTCTTGATGTTCTTGGGTGTACTTTTGGTTACGTGGGATGTTTGATTTGCTATGATGCATGACTTGCTTGTATGTGGTTCGATTTTTGGCTGTCTTGAATGCTTGATCGAGTTAGGTCAGCGAAAAACTGTAGGGTTAGGTCGCTCCTAGGTGGCGGTGATTTTTCGTTGAAAACCCTAGGTTTTGATCTTAGAAACCCTAGGTTGTGATATTTGATCTTAGAAACCCTAGGTTGTGATTGTAGAGCATTAGTTTCTGACTAGTGCATTTTTTTGCATCTGTCAACTTTAGGAGACACCATGTCGAGCGACGATACGATTTTCGACCCACGCTTTGATTGGACTCTAAGTGAGGGGGAAGATGACAGTGGAGTCGATAGTAGGATGATAGATGTAGATCGACAGGTTATTATAGAGGATCTGTCGAACGTTGTCACTATAAATACGAAGGGTATAATTGAACAAGGTGGCATACGTGCTGTTGCGTCGATGGTCAGACGCCCTGAGTATGTATATGTAGCAGAAGCTACTACTTCTGGTCGCCCATTAGGTATCCTTAAAGAAAATCCAGCCAGTTTGGTCACAGATGAAAATCTGTGTAGTTTGAGAGAGATTTATGGCATTCCTGATGATGTCGAACTACGAGCACCAAAAGAAGGCGAGTGGGCGGACTGGGATATACCAGGATGGACGTGTTTTTATGAATATACCCTTCGCTTAGGGTTTAGATTTCCAATTCCACAACTTGTGCGACGAATGCTAGTATATTACGACATTGCTCTCGGCCAATTGATGCCAAATACTTGGAGAATTTTGTTGAGCCTGAGTGTTCTATGTGAAAGACACAACGTCAGGTTTGGGTTAGGGTGTCTTCTCCACAATTACTATTTGAAGGAACATGTGTACGAACAGGGTCGTTACATGTTGATACCGAGGTCTAGAGAGCATCAGCTCATTACCGAGACTACGACCAACGATCGTCATTGAAAGGATACCTATTTTTTTGCTAAAGGTCCTCCGATCGATGGTCCTTGGGGAGAGTCATTATACCAATACCGGTGAGTTTGGAATCGATATGGTGAGTATTGTTTGCCAGTTGTCGTTTTCGATTTTTATTTTTCTAAAATTATTCTTGTTGATGGTTAGCTCCTTTTGTAGAAATAAAGGGTGTAGAGAGTAAACCGTCCTGCGACGTTGCTCCTGGGCGCACTGAGATTTTGCTAGGTATTCCCGAAAAAGAAAGAAGCTATAGAGTGCTGCATTCAGAAGGTAAACTTAGGCCTAGGCGTTTATGGAGATGGTCGATCTTAAATAGGTCGCGAGCACCCTATCCTTGTGTGAGGGACTTCGTGTCATATGTATGGATTAGAAGGAGTTTCGAGATTCTCCAGTATGATATGAAATTCTTGTCACCTGTTACTGACAATGAACGTCATTTCGCAGTGACGTCGATGTCGAGCGCTAAGGTGAACTTGCCAATTGGAGCTAGCGCTTTGAAGCGTTATAAAGATGACCTGGTAAAAAAGCGGGCAGCAGCAGAGAAACAGTAGAAAAAAGAGAGCACATCTGGAGTGCCAGAGCATGTTTATACTTCTTCACCCGAACGAAGTCCTTTGAAGAAGCGACAAAGAAAAGAATCAACTGTCGACCGTGGAAAGAAGGTCGAATCAAGCTCAAAGACGCAGTCCATTAATTTGGAGCCCGACTTGTCGATGGTGCTTCTTTCTTTCGGGATCTCATCTTTTAAGGAGCCGAATGGATTTCTTAAGAAGTCAAACAAATTTGTTCTTGCCTTTGATGAATTGTTCCTCAAGAAAAAGACGACGGACGACGTTTTTGACATGTGCATCCTTTCGACTTTCCAGGTGATTTAATTTGTTTCTAGTTTCCATTTGATTGTCGGAAATAAGATCAATATTTGTTTTTCATTTTTGGTTTGATATCTTTTGTAGGCTTTGCAAACGCAGTTGCATCTCTGTGATAGGTACAAGGTAGTTAGCGACAGGTGTGGGAAGTTTAGGAAGATGACCGACCTTCTCAAGGTGGACAAGGCCAAGGCCGACAAGGCGGGAGAGGAGCTGGAGCAGAAGAACTTGGCTCTCGAAAAAGAGCTAAAGGAGGAGAGGGATCGACACTTAGCTGAGTCGACCAAGGCTCGCAAAGTCGCTATCGAGCAGAAGTGCCTTCTCGCTGACTTGAAAGAACAAGTGACGTCGATCGCAGCTGCGGCGATGTGTAAAGCGAGGGTGGAGCTTTTCAAAGAATACTTGTCCAGAGATCATGTCAAATGGGTCAACACCGAGATGCAAGAAGAGGTCGACATTTATGAAGAAATGCTTAGGCTTGAAGGAATCACTCCTGGGGGAGGAGAAGGCCAAGCTCTTGGTAAGGGTACGATTCCCGACAACGTCGAAGAAATTAATGATGCTGTTGTCGACCCACCTGTTGATCCGCCTGTGGATTAATTAATGTTATTTCATAATTTGTTTCATCTTTTGATAATTTGTATAATTGTGGATGATTTGGTCGACTCGACCTTTAACTATTTTGTTATTTTTTAGTAAATTTGTGTTGATTAGGTTGACTTGACCTTTAACTATTTTGTTAATGCTTATTTTTCGGTAAATTTGTGCATTGAGACTCATATTGACTTGTCTTGATGTGGAAACAACACGATCATCATATAATGGGGTTTGCATAAAAGATTGAATGAGTCGAATGAGATAAGCATGTAAACTTATGCTCATGCGAAAATTGATTGATACGACCCTTAGCTGACTAGAGATCATGTAGACATAGTTTTCTTATTGATAAAAATATGGTCGACGATATTTATTTGCGTACATGTGTTTAGTCGACAATTTACATAAAATATTCACGTACATGCATTCTGTCGACAAAAATCATTGCGTGCAAGCATTATCGGTCGACATTCTTTTATTTACATCGAAATATTTGCGTACATGCGTTCTGTCGACAAAAATTATCACGTACAAGCGTTATCGGTCGACATTCTTTTATTTACATCGAAATATTCGCGTACATGCATTCTATTGACAAAAATCATCGCATACAAGCGTTATTGGTCGACATTCTTTTATCCAGTGCTGTGCCCTCCGACTTTCAGCATTTGTTTGTTAAATAAGAATTTTGAGAGTAGATACTCGTTTCGTAGATGTCGGAGTACGACTTGTCAATCCTGTAATAGTAATATAAAGTGTCGAAGTCGACAAAAGAATAGGGATGAATTTTGTGAGCTCAGTTTTCAACTTAGTACTAAGCTTTTCATCATTGCTCTTTGTGCGTCGTTTTGTTAGTATAAAAAGAATTGTACAAATGAAAATTTATGACAAAAATGAAAGTTTAGAAATGATACTGTTTTATATGTAAGGCTTTCCAGCTGTTGTGTAGTTCTCGACCGTTGAGCCCTCTCAATTTGTATGCTTCTCGACCTACGATCTCTGTTATTTGATAAGGTCCTTCCCACGTTGGTCCTAACTTTCCTGCCCTCTTTTCTTTGGTATTTTGGAAGATGCGTTACAATACCCAGTCGTTCACCTTGAATACTCTGATTCCCACCTTCTTATTATAGTGTCGTAGGACTTGCTGCTGATACGATTGTACTCTCAAGGCTGCCCGATCACGTCGCTCATCAAAGTGATCTAATTCAAAAGCGAGCTCAAGGCTGTTTTGGACCTCATTTGGATTTTTGCTTCTTGTAGTTGCAAGTCGTGTCTCGATAGGGATTACTGCTTCTGATCCATAGACAAGGGAAAATGGAGTTTCCCTTGTCGATCGACGAGGTGTAGTTCTGTATGACCATACGATTTCCGGGAGTTTTTTTTTACCCATTCGCTTTTTTTTTTGCTTCTAGTCGCTTCTTCAGTGTGTTGATGATGGTCTTGTTTGTCGATTCCACTTGTTTGTTAGCCTGGGGATAACGTGGCGTGGAAAAGCTTAGCTTTATCTCATAATTGTCGTAGAAATTCTTGAAGTCGAATGAGGCGAACTGAGATCCGTTGTCTATCACTATTTCCCATGGAACTCCAAACCTGCTGATAATATTTTTCCAGACGAAGTTGCGTACCTCGATGTCGCATATTTGTTGGAAATCTCCGACTTTGACCCATTTGGTGAAGTAATCAGTCAGAACCAACATGTAGACGACGCCACCGGGTGCTGTGGGAAGTTTTCCTACAATATCCATTCCCCATTTCATAAAAGGCCACGGGGCCGAAATTAAGTTTAACATACCTAGGGGAAGATGAGACACGGGTGCGAATCTCTGGCATTTATCGCACGACTTCACATGATTCTGTGAATCAGAGCGCATCGTTGGCCAGTAATATCCCGCCGTGATAGCTCTGTTCGAGAAACTTCGAGCTCCAGAGTGGTTTCCACATTCTTCATAATGTAGACTTTTGAGAACGTCGTACGCTTCTCGTGGAGTCACGCACCTCAACTAGGGTCCTGTAAAGGATTTTTTATATAGCTTACCATATAAGATGCTGAACTTCGCGGCCTTTGCTTTGATCTTTCTTGCTTCAGTTCTATCCTCAGGTAGGATGTCGGCTCGTAGATAATCCAGTAAAGGATCCATCCAACTTTTTCCATTGTCGACTGGAGCAATTATTTTGGTTTTTTGGATGGTCGGTAACGTTAGATGTAAGACCGGAATTGATTTTGATCTGTTGGTCGTTATTGACCCCAAGTATGCTAGTGCATCTACTCGGGAATTCTCCGACCTTGGTACTTGTTGTATAGTGAATTCATCGAACATCGACTTCAACTGTTTGGCTTTAGCTAAGTAGGCGGTCATCCTTTGATCCCTTGCTTCATACAACCCGTTCATTTGTCGGACGACAAGTTGAGAGTCGATGAATACTTGAATGTTTTTAATGTTCAAATCCTTTGCGAGGTCGAGTCTAGCGATTAATGCTTCATATTCCGCTTCGTTATTCGTCGTACGGAATTCACAATGGACCGATTGCTCTAGTATGTCTTCGTGAGGAGATTTGAGCACCAATCATAGTCCACTACCTTTAATGTTGCCAGAACCGTCGACCGACAAGGTCCATTTCTCTTTCGTTGCAATCTCCGTTAGAGCTATCATTTCTTTTTCAGCTTGTAAATTCTCATTAGGGGTAAAATCTGTAACAAAATCAGCTAATACCTGTGATTTTAGTGCCGTTCGTGGGTGAAAGTTGATGTCGTATTCACTTAATTCGACAGCGCATTTCGTTAGTCGACCTGAAAGTTCTGGTTTATGCATAATATTTTTAAGAGGATAAGTAGTTAATACCTTGATGGAGTGACATTGGAAGTATGACCTTAATTTACGTGCTACAACGACAAGAGCTAAAGCCAACTGATGACTCGCTTTTTGTGTCGTTACCAAATTGCGAATTACCAAAAGAATGTTTATAAAATGAATCTTTACACAATATATTTTAAGTTTTGCAAATGAGTATTGTGGTAAGCTTAGAATTCGTTCCATAGGGAATTAGAGAAATATGATGATTTAATTAGCTAATCTATAAACAATAAAATAAATCATAAATGATGAATGAGTGTATGGTTTGTCAAACCATCAAACATACATACAAAATTAACCTAACTAAAAATATGGTGATATGAAAAATAAAAGACTCACAATCTTGATAAGAAAAGTGATAAAATCAATTAATAAGATAGCTAGGGAATAGATCGATTAACAATTGAATGTGGGTAAGCTAACTAGCTACTTTAATGTACCAATCTCATTATGTTAACCACTTAGAGGCTTAGATTAGTGGGGTTGATATACCCACCACTAATCTAAGCCTCTAAGTGGTTAACATAATGAGATTGGTACATTAAAGTAGCTAGTTAGCTTACCCACATTCAATTGTTAATCGATCTATTCCCTAGCTATCTTATTAATTGATTTTATCACTTTTCTTATCAAGATTGTGAGTCTTTTATTTTTCATATCACCATATTTTTAGTTAGGTTAATTTTGTATGTATGTTTGATGGTTTGACAAACCATACACTCATTCATCATTTATCCCCCCCACTAATCTATCCAATCCAATGGGTTCTTAATCACACAAGGAGTGTCAATCCACATATGAATATATAACAAATTACTCCACTCAAGATGGCAATTAACAAGTGATATACAAGTCAATTATAATGAATGGAATCTAATTAATTTGAATGAATAGAACACATAAGAGATTCATTACAAGCTTAAGCTAAATCCACAACCAATTGATCCTCAAACTATCCCCTAGATTAGGGGTTTAGTTACACATATTAGCAATAAATGAAAAGAAGTAAATAGTAAGGAAATAACCCTTGGGTGACCTTTTTTAAGCTTGATCCTTCTTCTCCTTTATGCTCCTAAATGCAAGGAATGGAAGATGAGGATATGTCTAGAAATGTGGGTGTTTTGGTGGAAAGTGACTAAGGAAATTGGGTGGAGAAATGGTGGGGATATGAATGATTGAGGGAAGGAATCAATATTTGGTGTGAGTTTTTGGGTGGAAAAGATTAGTTCAAGGATAGAAAATGGAGGAAAGGGAGATTGGTAGGAGAGAATAGACTGGGTAATCTGTAAAAGTTGATGAATTTATAGGCTAGGAAAGCCAGGGTACGAAATGGGTATGAAATGACAAGAATACCCCTCCTGAATGCCAATATAGGAATTCCTACACTGGAATTCCAACGTGGTCGCCACTTGTCCTTCTAGGTCGCCATGGCGACCTCAAATGGCGACCTCTCATGGATTCTTCTGTCGCCATGGCGACCAAATGACGACCATTCCCACGTTGGAATTCCTATGTGGTCGCCATTTGCAAGTGTGGATCGCTATGGCGACCTCAAATGGCGACCATGAGATGCTTTGCAATTTCCTCTGTCGCCATGGCGACCATGTGGCGACTTTTCTTGCTCAAATAGCGAGAATGCCCTGTTTCACCTATTTGTGAGTCTTTTTGCACCAAATTCTTCATCTTCTTCACAAATGCCCTTGAGTTCTAATAAAACCTAAAACACTTGATTTAACGACATTAAATACGGGGAAATGCCCAAGAATCAAGCATAAAGAGACGGGAATGAGGGCCAAAATCATACCAGTTTTGGTTCGATCACCAACTTCTCCAGTCGACTATATCTAGTTTCTGCGTCGAGCAGAGCTTTGCTCACGTAATACACCGGGTGTTGTACGTCACCTTCTTCTCTAACCAGTACGGCACTGACAGCAGTGTCAGACACTACCAAGTATATGAGCAGCGTTTCATTTTCTTTTGGTTTCGACAGCAATGAAGGTGAGGTTGAGTAAGCCTTCAAATCTTGCAATGTTTTTTCACAATCGTCGCTCCATTCAAATGCTTTATTTTTTCCCAAGGTGTTGAAAAATGGATGGCATCATTCGGACGACTTGGAAATGAATCTATTCAGTGCTACTACACGACGAGTGAGCTTTTATACGTTTGTGATGCATCTGGGCGACTTGATTCCACTTATTGATTGGATCTGGTTTGGGTTGGCTTCAATGCCTCTTTGGGTGACTAGGTACCCTAGGAACTTCCCTGAAGACACACCAAAAGAGCATTTAGTAGTGTTAAGTTTCATACCATATTTATCGAGGACGTCGAACGATTGTCGTAGGTGGTCGATGTGTTGTTGAGCCACCAATGATTTGTCCAGCATATTATAGATGTACACCTCTATTGCTGAACCGAGCATTTTGACGAACATTTTATTCACCAGTCGTTGGTAGGTTGCAACTGCATTTTTCAAACTAAAAGGCATTACTTTATAATAAAAAGTACCTCGCTCTATTACAAGTGCGGTTTTCTCCTAGTCGTCTGGATGCATCAGGATCTGGTTGTAGCCAGAGTAGGCGTCCATGAAACTGAGTAGTTCGTGTCCTGCCGTAGCGTTGACAAGCATGTCGATGTGTGGTAGAGGGAATGAATCATTGGGATATGCTTTGTTGAGATCTGTAAAGTCGATGTATACCCACCATTTGCCGTTTTTCTTTTTCACCACCACGATGTTTGCCAGCCAGTCAGGATACTTAACTTCTTTCACTGAATCGATGTCGAACAGTTTTTGGATTTCTTCGTTGATTATTTTGTTCCTTTCCAGAGTGAACTTCCTTCATTTTTTTTTACTGGCTGATAATCAAGGTCAATCTGCAATTGATGAACTATTACCTCTGGTTCTATGCCGACCATATCCGAATGCGACCATGTAAAACTGTCCTGTCGTTCCTTTAGGAATTCGATCAACTGTTCGCGAATTTCTTTCGGTAATCTAAACCTGATAAAAACTTTATGTTCCAGTCATTTTGTGTCGATCGACACTTCATCAAGTTCTTCCGTCTTTGGAGTATTTGGAGTCGACTCGACCTTGGAGTTCTGTAATTGCTATAACGACTCTTTTTTCTTTTTCATGGCATTTTGGTAGCATTCCTTGGTTGCTCTTTGTTCTCCTTTAATCTCGTGGACTCCCCACATAGTCGGGAATTTTATCATCTGATAGTAAGTCGATGGGATCGCCTTTATTTCATGTATCCATGGTCTCCCCAAAATTGCGTTGTATGGCGAATGACAGTCGAGTACCAGAAAGTTGACGTAAATGTTCACGCCTTCAGCATAGATAGGGAGTACGATTTCGCCCAAGGTACTTTTTTACTCCCCACTGAAACCTGTCAGCATCGTAGTCCGACGACTTAGTTTGGTTTCGTCGACTTGCATTTCTCTTAAGACACTGTTAAACAAAATGTTACACAAACTACCATTGTCGATTAAAATTATTTTTGGCAGACAGTTGGCAATATGTAAAGAAATAACAAGTGCATCATGATGAGGAGAAAACAAATCTGATTTATCCGTAGATTTGAAGATGACGGTTTCTTCGTAAGCCGACGGATGCTCCCGACTGGGTTGAATTTTCGTATTCGACACTTGCCACGTGTGCCACTTTGTTGTAGAGTAGCTTACACCACTTACTTCAGAACCCCCTGCTATATAGTTAATTACTCTGTCTTGTCGAGGTGCTTCTGGTGGACTGTCATTTGTATTGGTTAGCCCTTTGTCGTTCTGCATGGCCAAAATTTGTTTCCCTTTATCCATCAGGAACTCTTGCAAATGTCCTTGCTTTAACAGTTCTACCACTTCAAACTTGAGGGTGACACAATCTTCTGTTAGATGACTATGATTTCCGTGGAATTCGCAACTTAACTTCGCATCTCGATACTCTGGAGGTGCGTTCATCTTTCGTGGCCATTTGATTGTTTTGCCCATTTCCCCCATTATTGCCACGAGGTCAACTGGCTCGATGCTGAGGTTATACTCTGGCGCTTCGATAGGTGGTCGGCTCGTCCTTGGGTAATCTCGTCTATAGGGTCGACTGTTGTTCCACCTTTCCCCCCGTTGTACATTTCTCCTGTTGCCTGTCGGGTAGGGTTCTGCTCGTCTGTCGATCGACCTTCTATCCACTCGGTCGACTCTCTAGTTCGTATTATTGTTGACCTTACTGACGAAATTGGCTTCGTCTTCTTCCCACTTAATTTGTGCTCATGCTTTCGCTAATACATCTTCCATCGTGCTGCATGGATATTTGGTAAGTTCTTTATAAAGATCAGAGTCAAACCTGAGGCCTTTTCTAAAGGCATATATTGCGGTCGCTTGATTGCAATGTGGGATCTGCACTTTTTCCCTATTGAAACGTCCGACATAGGTTCTTAGATTCTCTCCGTGTCTTTGCGTTATTGTATACAAATCATCCGACTGCTTTTCCAGCTTGCGATTACTTGCAAATTGCTCCACGAATGTATCTGTAAGCTACGCAAAAGAATTAATGGAATTGTTAGGTAAATTGGTGTACCATTGTAAAGTTGGGCCATTGAGGCTGGACCCGAAGGCTTTACAAATGCATGCTTCTCGTAGGTCGCGCGGTAGTGCTGCAGTGAACATTCTCTGCTTGTACTGTGCTATATGGTCGTCTAGATCAGTAGTGCCTTCATACTGTTTCATATTTTGGAAACTAAACTTTCTGGGCATCTCAACCAGAGCTATTGCATTGACGAATGGTGAGTTGGTAAAGCTATTCGCATTACTTCTTTTAATAGGGGCTGGAACTCCTGGAATCCTTTGTGTAAGGGCTTCCATTTCTGTAAACCTGCGAGAAAATTCTAAGTTAGCGGTTATAGATGAGTCAGGTCTAGATTTTACCAATTCTTGTGTCAACTGGAGTGACATGGGTGTCTGTAGGACATTCTCAGGTTGCTTGCCCGTAACTGGATCTTGCTTGTTTTCATTTCGGACTGGCAAATTGTTGAGGTCGATTTTGACTCGAGCAGTTTGGGGGTGTCTGTTGGGTCTGCCCGACATTAGGATTTGCGTTCGAGATTCCTAGTCCTGTTGGGGCGATCAGAGTTGTTCGATCGACTTCTTGTTCAATGTTTGGGATCAAATTTGGGCACTCCGTATCTTCGCTATCGGGTACCACGCCGTCGATCAAGGCTCGTAGTTCGCCATTTGCCGCTTGGATTGCAGCGTTTTCAGCTTCTAGTGCTTGTAATTTTTCTGCGTTTGTTGCCATCTGAGCAGTCAACGCAGTGATCTGTTCTTCGACGGTTGGGACGACTCCTTCCCCAGACATCATTGTTCATTTGGAAACTTTGGCTGAATGACTTGGAAAGTTACGATGGGCCCCACGGTGGGCTCCAAACTGTAGGTGGTCGAACTATGATTGATGTGATTCGGATTGGGTCGGGTTAGGTTAAGCCCAAGGCAACTTAGTTGAGCTTGTCGAATAATAGTTGTCGTTTCCTCAATAGTCCTGTAGATAATAATGGTCTGTCGACCTGGGATGGTTGTCTTCTTTGGTGAAACTGCAAAAATACAAACAGAAAAATAGATATATAAAGATTTAATGAAGGTTGGGTTAGATTTTTAGCCTTAGGTATGTTTGGACTGAGCAATAGTTTATAATGATTGTAAAATGGAGTCAAATCGAATTCCGGTGGCCGGAATTCCCAATGAACAGAGTTTTGGTACATTTAAATAAGCTTTTCTTCAAAAAGTCCCCCTTTCTGTGTGAAGTGCCTCGTTATTTATAGGGGGCTAATTGACTTAACGTTAATCAGATCACGATCTGATTATGGGCATGATCTCCGGAGAGATTCTCTCTCCAAGTATCTCGTTACCCAGCTCTCCATAACTGCTGGCTGACTTGGTCTTTAAACGACCAAGTTATGCAGCTGGTTTCCTTGTTGGATCAATTCGATATAATGGGCCCGAGTGAGACGAGCCTGGGTTTTGTATTTTGGGCCTATGAGCCATTTTTGGCTACCACAACGGGCTTTCCTGTATTTTTATTTTTATTTGACTATCTATAATGCGTCTATTTTTCAAAACCTATAGCCATTAAAAACAAATTTTAATTTGAAATATTTGATCTCAAAATCATTTTGCTATTATTTTATCATGTCATTGTTCTGTTTATTAGTTCTGCTCTTTGTTTCTATTGACACTATTTTTTTTTTTAGTTAATTTTCTGTTTTTAATTTAGCACGATATGCCACAATCACAATACGATAGGTGTAACAGATTTAGAAATGCAATATAGTTTATTTATTTATATTTATTTATGATTTTATGATGTATTTGATATCAATTTGTGATTGTAAAGTGGTTGTAGCATATAATATTAATTATCTTTCGATCATATTATTTATAAAGGTAAAATAATACAAAGCGGAATAACACAGCACGATATGACACAAGCACAATACAGTATGATATGAATTAAGGGAGATAGAGAAAGAGAGTGTGAGCGGTTGACGATATGAATTGGAGGTTTTTTTAAAAAAAAAAGGAGAGAGGAAGAAAGAGAGAGAGAGAGAGAGAGAGAGAGAGGCAATTTTGACAGATCACATACTTTGGTGTTATTTTCACAACACTTAATAACTTGGTGATATTACCACAAAACTAATGGAATTTGGTGCTATTTCCCCCTATTTCCTCTATAATAAATGTTATTATTTTAATAACATTAAGTTATTATTTTAATAACATTAAGAAATATATTTTTTTGACAACATTTAAAAAAAAAAAAAGATAAATGGGTTAAATAGGGTAAATTGGGTGGGGATGGGGAAAGCGTACCCCGCCCCACCTTGCCTTGCTCCATCTATTGAGGGGTTTTATGAGGGGACGGGTTTTCAAAAAATAAATGGGGCGGGGTGGTGGTGTCCGACACCAAGTGATCCAACTTAGCTTTTATCACTTCTCAGATAAAACAAAATCTCTTCTCTCACGCAAAATCTCATCTCTCACGTGTTTACACTCTTCTAGAACTTTATATATAATTTTTTTCTCACAAAATTTTCCTTCTTCTCACTCGTCTCTGTTTCATCTCAAAAACATTTCCCTACTTCTCCATTAAAATGTAAACCGACTGATTTGTCTTCTCTACTGTCATTGTCTCTGAAAACTTGCATTTCATCTATCTTCAATTTCACAAATTCAAAAATTTAGGGATTTAAAAGATAATATTTTGGGATGTTTTTGTTGAAATTTTAACTAATTTTAGTTTTTAAAGAACTTTTGAACACATATTAAAACTGCCAACATCTCACTGAAGGATTTCAATTGATGTTTGTCTCTTGTTGGGTTTTTTGTGCTGCCAACTCCACAATGGTTGTCTGTCATTTTTCCTTGGTCTTCTTGTGTTTTTTGTTTAGCTTTTGAGGTTGTTGTTGGCTCGTTGAGTTGTTGATGTTTTTGGTTGGTTTTGCATTTGTAAAAATGAAATCAAAAAGTGTTTGATGTAAGTAAACAAATGTTTGATTAAATTTCTCTAAGAAAGATACAGAAGAGAGTTTCATTGAGACTCCATTGTTGGAGCTTTGTAAAAAAATTTTTTTTTTGTGATTTCTATTCAATGAATACATTTGTTTACATAGGCTTGATATTTATATCAGAGAACACGCAAAATGCATTCCCTTGAAATCCGGAACGATTAGCCAATGAGGTTCACCCACATCATCAAGTTTGTTAGCCACATCATCAAGTTTGTTAGCCACATCATTGAGTTTGTTATTAACGGCTAACAACCTGACTTGCAATAACTATTAACAACTAACTACATATTAAACTAAGAGACGTTAATAGGCTAACAACTTGTTAACAGCCTCTTAACAGCTAACAACTATCATCATTTATACTTCCAAGATCAGATGATGCTAGTTGTGATCTATTGCTTTATATGTAGCAGAGTTATTTTATGCACAACTGCTTTGTACTCTGTTGCTTGTATGTAGCTGCTCTGTTCAAGACTGTAGAGTAGCAGCCTCTTTAGCCAACTTGGTACTCAACATGTTCATTGGTTGTAATACGTGTGCTATGTGAGTGATACGATTTACATCCTTAACATTCCCCTACAAATTGAAGTATGGTGACTCAACAAGCTTCAGTTTGGAAAAAAGAAAACGAAACCGATCCTTAGAGAAACTCTTTGTAAATATATCAGCCACCTAAAACTCAGTTGGGATGTATCTTGTATCGATTTCTCCAGATATAACTTTCTCACAAATAAAATAAGTGTCGATATCTATGTGTTTGGTACGTTGATGAAATACAAGATTTTGGGAGAGAGAGTTGGCCCCAATATTGTCACACCACACAACTGAACTGTGATTTACAGGGATGTGAAACTCAGTGAGCAGAGATCGAAGCCACAACACATCGGTAGTAACTTGTGCCATTGATCTATATTCAGCTTTCGTACTGGAACGAGCAACAACACGCTGCTTTCTAGAGCTCCAAGACACCAAATCCCTCCAAGAAGAACACAGTTTCCACTAGTGGACCATTGATCATCCATACAACTCACCCAAACAGCATTCGTAAATGCTTCAAGAGTCAAGCTAGCAGCTGGTTTGAACTTAATACCTAGATGAGGTGTGCCTTTTAGATGCCGAATGATATTTTTGCAAGCTTGCCAATGAACCATAGTAGGAGCCACCAGAAATTGGCTCAATTTGTTGATTATGAATGAAATATCTAGTCTAGTGTTGGTAAGATATTGTAGAGCACCAATGGTGCTTCTATACAATGTTGCATCACTAAAAGTAAGACCATCTGACAGTGATAACTTGGTGCCTGCAACTAGAGGAGTATCACAAGGATGAGAGTCGGCCATATTGGTTCTCTTCAAAAGATCACAAATGTTTTTTGCTTGTGTGAGAAATAGTCCAGTCAAGTTCTTATAGGTCTCAAAGCCAAGGAAATAGTTGACATGACCAAGATTCTTTAATGCAAATGTGTTATGAAGAGTAGTAATGAGATCTTTGATAAGTTTCGAATTACTCCCAGTCACAAGTGTATCATCCATGTATATTAACACAAACAAGGAGTTAGAACCCACAGATTTGGTGAATAAAGAGGTGTTAGATGTTGAGTTGCCAAAACCCCACGAAAGGAGAGCAGTTTTAAGCTTATGAAACCAGCTTCTATGCGCCTGTTTCAATCCATACAAGGACCTGTGTAATTTCCAAACATGGCCAGGTTTGGACGCATCAACAAATCCTTCGGGCTGTGACATGTAAACAACTTCTGATAAGTCCCCATTAAGGAAAGCATTGTTGATATCAACTTGCTCAATGGACCAACCAAAGGTTACAGCTATAGAGAATATCACCCTTATAGTGGAGGCCTTTACAACTGGACTAAAAGTGTCCAAAAAATCCAATCCAGGAGTTTGATGAAATCCTTTGGCCACCGATCTTGCTTTGTGCTTTAAGAGACTACCATCTTGCTTGTACTTGGTCCGAAAAACCCATTTGCACCCAACCACATTCATATTAGTTGTGAATGGGACTAGAGACCAAGTGTTGTTTGATTGCAAGGCCTGAAACTCTTCCTTCATTGCCTTTAACCATAGTGAATCTTGTAGAGCAACCTTGACTGAAGTAGGATCATAATTTGCAAGATAACAGTTGGAGAAAGAAGATAGGAATTTGGACTTGAATATGCCACTTTTCGACCTAGTCTGCATTGGATAAGAGGATGAAGTAGGCCTAATAGGAGCTTGGACAGGTTGGATGGTTGACTGACTGTCCATACTGCCTGATGAGGAATTTGATTAATTGTCATCTGTAAAGGAGACTGGTATTGAGGAATGGGACTGCCCCGTGGCTGGTGATTTATTATGTAATGAGTTCCTTGAAGGTTGAGAAGAACTTATACCAATGCCATGATATGAAGCAACATCAGGTGCATGTGACATGATCTGCTGTAAAGTGGATATAGGTATGCTTGGAGACAAATTTTTGTCATGAGGAGATGGATGAGCTGGAAAGAGTACCTCATAAGGAAATTCCATCTCATTAAACTCCACATGTCGAGACAAATAGATTCTACCAGAGGAGTGCAAGCATTTATAACCTCTGTGCACATCACTATACCCAACAAACAAATATTTGGTTGTATGAAAGTTAAACTTGGTTTTTGAATAGTCTCTTAAGTATGGATAGCAACTACAACTGAAGGTTTTAAGGAAGTTGTAGTTTAACTTCTTGAGATACAATATCTCATATGGTGAGACAAATCGAAAAGTAGCAATGGGCATATTATTGATTAAGAAAACTGCTGTACTAAATGCTTCATACCATAATTTCAGAGGCATTCTGTAAGATCCTTTATTTGTATTGGCTTGATTCTATTGCAAAACTCTCTATATTTGTATTAGTAGTTGCTTAAGTGTTTCTTGGAAGAAAAGAGCCTCAAAGGTGAAGAAGCAACATCTTGTGCAAATATCGTCTTCAAGGGGAACATCGCTTACTTGGATGCTAGGGTATCAAGATTCTTCTTCCTCTTGCAAGGCGTAAGCGCACACACACCCAATTCATACATGTGTGTCCCTGCATCATAGTTCAAACATTTGGTATAACACTTTCACACACATTTAGTATGCACATGCATTTATCTTATTGTTGACAATCTTGTAGAATTGCATGTTTACTCACTATCGCTTAGATATGGCATGCTTGTGTTGAATAGTATTTATTTGTTTGTGTTTATTGTGTTTTGGACTTGAACATGATCTTATTTGATTCCTTATTGAGTTCCTATCATTTCGGTTACTCATTCGTTAAGTTTCGAGTCCATACGACGTAGTTATGCTACTTTGCTTTCTCATTCGTTGAGTTGTGTTCGTCATCATTTTCCGAGATGAATTCTCAACCATTTGTCAAAGTTTCATAGTCTTCATTATGCATGAGGGAGTCATGATTCGTAATCTGAAAACGGATTCGAATTCAGAGTTCGGATGACCGAATACGATCGAAGAACGTGCGAGGTGCGTGAGAGGAGCAAGCTAGCCAAAGGCCATGGCATGGCCACCACGTGTGCCACACGGCCTAGCCAGCTCTCTGGCCGCGTGTGGCACATGCACCCCACACGTGGGCATGGCTGAAAGACTTCTTTTTTTGGACAAAAATGCCCCTCTTCCTTCTCCTTCAAATGACCTCTCTTCCCTTCATTTCCAACAACTTTGAAGAACATCAAATTGAAAATTCTGCAGATTTCTTCATGATTTTTATTTTCTTATTTTGATCATAACTCTCTCATACAAACTCGAAATTGAGTGATCCAAAAACCAAAATTGTTGGTCTTGAAGAGAGCTACAAACCTTAAGCATTTCCACAACCATTTGAGTTCCTGATTTTCTGCTGTGCATCAATCTCAGTCCGAGATTTGAGTTTGTAAGTGATTTAACTTTTTCTTACTTTCATTGTTGATCATCTCTTTAATATTCTTATTTGATTGATGAAAGATAATATGATTGATGTTAACTCACATGCTAGGGTTATATGATTGATTGTTTTGTTGAGTTTTAGTCTTGAATCTCATTTGAGTATATTTTACTAAAACTTGACATATCTTGAAATTGATTTTAGAAATAACATATATGTTGTGCCTTATGACATTTTCTAGGTTTAATTTCATGATCTAAGAACTAGGTTTTTTAGTGTGATATATTGAATATTCATACATTGTTCTTATTGATATACATGCTTTGATTTCTAGGTATTTTTGTGATTGATTGTTGAAAGTATATCCTAGAATGTAAGTAAGCATGTTCATAGAGCTTGATTGATTATCTAGCTTTATTTGTTTGTAAGTGATTCATCTTTTTCTTACTTTCATTATTGATCATCTCTTTAAGTTTCTTATTTGATTGATGAAAAGTAATATGAATGATGTTAATTCACATGCTTAGGTTTCTAGATACATTTTGTGATTGAGTTGTGATAGCTTTATTCTAGATTCTCTAATTGCATGTTCATAGAGTGTGTTTGATCAACTTGCTCTATTTGTTTGTGATTGCATCATATTGCTTGTGTGCACTTCACTTAGATCATTGCCTTGTGAAAGGTTAAAGTCTCTTGCAAAGTGAGTGAAGCTTTGTCTTGAGCAAGAAGACTTGGCTAGGAAAGGATTCCGGATAGCCAAGCAAAAAGCCTTAGTTAGGATCAAGAGGATCCAGATAACTAAGCAAAAGTCTTAGCAAGGAGTTGCGTACTCCGGATGGTTGAGCTTAGGTAGCTTGACTAGGATCCTAGTGATCTAGATTGCTAAGCGAGGAAATCTTCTTAGAGGCTTGAGAGCCTTGGATAGGGAGTTGCTCTCTAGAGGTGTAGGACACATCTTGGATAGAGAGTAGGCTTTGTGAATCACTAGTCTGAGGGTTGTTTAGGATTTGATAGCTTGAAGTGGATATCATAGTGTTGATAGCTTTGAGTGTGTAAGTCCTTTTCGTATAGTGGATTTGCTTTGCCGGTGGTTATGGATTCAACCCATGGATGTTTCCTCTTTGAGGTTTTACCACGTAAAAACATTGTGTCTCATTTTCGCTTTATATTTCCTTATCTTCCATATGTTCACTTGTATTGATTCTTTTGTATATTGATGCTTACATGAATTGATTCATATTATACAATTGTTATATCATTTCAAGTATTCATTTCATTCTTATATTCCGCATTTTTGAATATTGGAAGAATTTGAGACTATACCTATTCACCCCCCCCCCTAGGTATAAAACATTATTGCTTTAAGGGAATTTCAGTTGGTATCAGAGCGGGTGTCTAGAAGTAATTAGATAGATCCATATTATAGTGTTTGTGTTTTTTGTTTTGTTGTATTTTGTGTACATTCCATTTTTGTAGCTATGGGTGATTCGATGCCGGAAGGTGCTTCAAGTGTTAGACCTCTACTCTTGGATAGTGGTAACTACACTTTTTGGAGAAATACAATGAAAGCCTACATTAGAGCCATCAATGATAAATCATGGATGAGTGTAAGTGATGTAGTAGAGGAAGATGAGTTCTTGGATGATCAAGAATCTACTAGCAATCATATTGCTCATGTGGCTATATATGAAGGAAGATTTGAAGATAGTAGTGAAGACTCCTTAAGTAATGAGGAAAGTGAAAACTCTTCAAGTAGTGAAGATAGTGAAATCTCCTCCTATGATGAAGAGTTAGAAGCCTCCTCAAATCAAGATTTTATAAGCTTCAATGACAAGATCCTTCAACAAAAGAATGAAGAGAACAACAAGTTGAAGTTGATCAATGCTAATTTGGTGGTGATAATTAAAGTTCTTGATAATGAAAAGAGAATGTCTTTAGAGAAGATGAGCAAGCAAAGTGAAGTCATCAAGGAACATGAAAATACCATTGAAAAGTATTTTTCAAAGGTAAAGGAAAGTGCTCAAGAGATAGATGATCTAAATGAAGACTTTACTATGAAGTTGTTTGCCATGGAAGGAGAGATTAAGCAAAAAGAGAACTCTTTGACTATTATGAAGTTAAAAGAGTGTGAGCTTAAAGATGAAGTCAAAACTCTCAAAGAGTCTATTAATGGCATGAAGATTGGAGCCATTAAGCTTGATGAAGTAATAAAACTTGGAAAGTATCATGGAGATAAGAGTGGCTTGGGTTTTGTAGAAGAAGTGAAGAAGACTCCTACAACCAAGAACAAGTCAAGAAATTCCAAGGAGAAGAAAGACTCAACTACTATTCCTTCCAACATCAAAGACAAAGACAAGAAGAGCTATGGAACTTCTCAACTGACTTTTCAACCAAAGCATGCACACTCAAAAGGTAACTTTTCTAAATTCATTCCGGTTTGTCATTATTGTAATGTGGTTGGTCACATTAGGCCTAAGTGTTATGAATATGTTAGGCAATGTAAACTAGGAATTGTGGAACATGATAAAAATGTGAAAAAGTTACCTAATCATTCTCCTAAGCATGAGTTTAAATCTAGAGCTAGACATAACATCTCTAAGTTTATCCCGGTTTGTCATTTTTGCAATGTTGTAGGGCATATCAAACCTAAATGCTACAAGTATATTAGACAATGCGAACTAGGGAATGAGATGCATGCTAGCGAGGTGAAAAGACTTCCTTTGGTTGTTTCTAAACATGTTAGGGCATTAGAGACTATGCATGATGAACATGTTAATGAAAAGAAATCAACAAGGAAAGTTTGGGTTAAAAAGAATAATGTGCATACTTGTGAAATAGATAAATCTTCTTTGAAAGTTTCTAAACATGTTAATAGCTTTGATGCTTTGAGAAATGTGCATATTGATCATATTCATGTGAAGAAACCTACTACGAAGATTTGGGTTGAAAAGAATAACATGCATGTTAATGATAATCATGTTAAGAAAAATGTTGAGAAGAAATTGGTTAAGAAGAGTGTTAACCATGATCATTTGAAGAGTCTTGATGATATATTTGTGCGTGGCAACAATGATGAGTTTGATATGAATGATATTTTCATAAAGAAGATAGTTGATGATTTATCTTCTAGATTTCATATTGCCATGCGTAATGATCATGATGTTGTTTATGTTGGTTCACCTAAGACCAATATGGTCAAAGGTGAGTGCTCTTATACTTGATTGAGTAGCACATATGAGAATATTTTTGTTCTTATTTGATAAGAATTCTAAGTTTGATGCTTGGACTAAGCTATTTGTAATGTGCTAGGTCTAGTATTCAAACTTGGTGTCTCTAATCAATTCATGAACTTAATATTCTCATAATCACTATGATAGTCAAAATTTGTTGATTAACTTTAAAGAAGTTGAATTTTGAAATATATTTGGTGAAATTTATTTTGTTAAGACTTTTAGAGAAAGTCATTTTCATGTGTTTGTTTGAGTTGAAAGTGTTTGGTCTTTATTCTCTTGGGATGACACACCAACAACTTGTTGTCATGAGGACAAACAAGCCAAGAGAGCTCATAAAAAGAGCAGAGACCTTTCATTGATGAAAAAGCTTGCTAAGGTATTTCTCTATTCTAAAAGCTCGCTTTTTATTTCATCGTTTTAACTCTATGTATGCATGACATCATATCACATAGATATTAGACATCATTTCATTAAAGAACTTGTTGAATGTTCTATTGTTACTCTAAAGCAATGCCTACTAAATAATCAACTTGCGGGTTTGTTCACTAAGCCCTTGGACATAAGAGATTTAAAACTATTTAAAGATCCATTGACATGATTTGTGTTGATTATTGTCTATGTGTAATTGTTGAGTGGCTTGATAAGCAAAACTTTATTTGTATATCAATTTCTTTGAGAGCTACTCACTTGAGATCTTGAGAAGTAATGATCTTAAGCTAATAACTCTTATTGTTTCTAGATCATGCACTTGAGCTTGAAAAATCTTATTTTTGAAAAGTGCACAAATGCTTCTCTTATATGTTTTAGTTTTAAGTATATGTGATTGAATATGTGTAGATAATGGATGCATTTAGAAGCCTATTGCTTAGTACATGATAAATGACCTATGATATGTATCCATTTTGCTTCGGCACTACATAGTATTCAACGAGCACCCTCTTGGAAAGGGCTACACGCATTGGTTGTGAAGCCATCCAATGTTGGAAAGGGCTACGCCTTTGTGTTGAGTGAAAGCCGCCAAGAGGTGTATATGTTTTTGTTAGAAAAAATCAAAGAAGAGTTGAAAAGAATCATTAAAAAAAAAAAAAAAATCTTTGATTCTAAGCCTAAAAGAATTTTTTAAAGAATTTTTTTTTAAAAAAAGGCTTTATGGTGTATAGTTGAGAATTGTGAAAAGCTCGGGTTGACAAATAGAAACGGGAAAACGAGCCACATGTACACACACGCTCACGTGTTGATAACTATTCTTTTAAAGTGAAAATACGGATGAATATCGGTTTGACTTATTTTTGGAAACGCTTTAGTTGGATAGGTGTGGAAATCGTTTGCATGTTGATATCACAATTACTCCTTCTATATATGTGAGAAGCATTCACAAACACACATATTTTGCTTATGTGCTTGATTCATTAGCAATGTGAGAATATTTTTGAGAGATTAATGAAAATCTATGATTCTCTCTTGGACTTTGAAAAGTGGTGAAATATTTTCTCTTATTGCTTGAATGTGTGAATGTATGAGTCCCTTGTGAACAAATCTACTTGGTGATAATATGTGGAGCATATGTTAAGGGGGAGCTTTAGTTTATTCAACTACGTTTTTTATACGATTTGTTTGCTTAATATCTTGTTCTTTATCTCTTGTGTCCTTTGTCTATTCCTTGACAAAAAGGGGGAGAAACCTCACCATCTTTATAAGGGGAGAAATCTCACCTTGGGGATCATATAAGGGGAGAAATCTCACCATGGGGAGAAAACTTCACCATGTTCAATATGGAGAGTGAGTTTTGTTCTTCTTTGTGCTTATTGGAGACTTTGTCTTAAGGGGGAGAATTCTTGTCCTAAGGGGGAGAAAAGAATTCTTGCCTTATTGTGTTAAGGGTCTAAGGGAGAGCTTTATGTGATAACATTTATTCACTTGAGATAATGCATTTTTGTATGAGATAAGGGAAGTTTTGTTATTTTGTTTATGTGATAATTTCTCACCATTCTTCTTTGGAAGAAGTTCTCTTGTTGGTTGTTTCTTTTCTCATAGGTACTTTGAAGTTTCTTGCAAAGTGAGTAAAGTTTTGTCTTGAGCAAGAAGACTTGGCTAGGAAAGGATTTCGGATAGCCAAGCAAGAAGCCTTAGTTAGGATCAAGAGGATCCGGATAACTAAGCAAAAGTCTTAGCAAGAAGTTGCGTACTCTGGATGGTTGAGCTTGGGTAGCTTGACTAGGATCCTAGTGATCTAGATTGCTAAGTGAGGAAATCTTCCTAGAGGCTTGAGAGCCTTGGATAGGGAGTTGCTTTCTAGAGGTGTATGACACATCTTGGATAGAGAGTAGGCTTTGTGAATCACTAGCTCGAGGGTTGTTTAGGATTTGATAGCTTGAAGTGAATATCATAGTGTTGATAGCTTTGAGTGTGTAAGTCTTTTTCGTATAGTGGATTTGCTTTGCCGGTGGTTATGGATTCAACCCGTGGATGTTTCCTCTTTGAGGTTTTACCACGTAAAAACATTGTGTCTCATTTTCACTTTATATTTCCTTATCTTCCATATGTTCACTTGTATTGATTCTTTTGTATATTGATGCTTACATGAATTGATTCATATTATACAATTGTTATATCATTTCAAGTATTCATTTCATTCTTTTATTCCGTATTTTTGAATATTGGAAGAATTTGGGACTATATCTATTCACCCCCCCTCTAGGTATAAAACACTATTGCTTTAAGGGAATTTCACATTCTAGCATGAGCTAGGAGAGTCAATCCGGTCTCAACAATGTGACGATGCTTCCTCTCAACCACCCCATTTTGCTGATGAGTGTGGGGACAAGTCATTCTTGCTTGTATTCTTTGTGAGAAAAGATAAGAGGAAAAACCAATGTATTCCCCTCCCATATCGGTGTGTAAGCCTTTGATCCTCTTGCTGAATTGAAGTTCTACCTTTTTCTGAAATTTAATGAAGACTTCAAGGGCTTCTAACTTGAGTTTCAAAGGAAACAGCCACGAAAAACGAGTGTGAGCATCAACAAACGAGATATAGAATCTATAACCTTCAGTTGAGAGTAATGGTGTTGGACCCCAAATGTCTGAGTAAATCAACTCAAGAGGCTCTTTAGCAGATATATCAACACTTGAAAAGGGTAATCTATGGAGCTTCCCAAGTTTATAGGAATCACAAAATTGTAGAGAACAAACTTTATTACTGAAATGTATTTCTTTTAACATTTTCTGAAGAATCAAAGAAGCAGGATGCCAAAATTTTGGCATGCCAAATGTTGGCATTTACAACAGTATATGCAGCTGGACCAGTTGATAGTGACTTAGATGAAAACATATTTCCAAGACCACTGTTATTGAAAACAAAAACATGACCATTAGCAGGCTGAGAAACTTTATTTGTGAATGTATATGGTTCTCTGCTTTGTACGAGATGTGACCAAAATGCTGCAAGTTTGGTGCTCCACCAGCTTTAGCCGATAGAGTCCATCTTCGAGTAGTCCTTGAAGTAAAACCCTCTTCGTTATGAGATCCCTTATCACACATTTTGAAATTCCCTTAAAACAATAGTGTATAATATACCTAGAGGGGGGTGAATAGTTATAGACCCAAATTCTTCCATTATTCAAAAATTGCAGAATACAAGAATAAAATGAACACTTGATATGATTTCACAATTGTATAGTATGAATCAATACATGTGAACATCAATATACAAATGAATCAATATATGTGAACATATGGAAGATAAAGAAACTTAAAGCGAAAATGAGACACAATGTTTTTACGTGGTAAAACCTCAAAGAGGAAACATCCACGGATTGATACCACAACCACTGGCAAAGCAAATCCACTATATGAAAAGGATTTACACACTCAAAGCTATCAACACTATGATATCCACTTCAAGCTATCACCTCCTAATCAACCCTCGGGCTAGTGATTCACTAAGCCTACTCTCTATCCAAGATGTGTCCTACACCTCTAGAGAGCAACTCCCTATCCAAGGCTAACAAGCCTCTAGGAAGATTTCATTCGCTTAGAAATCTAGATCAAGGTGATCCTAGTTAAGCTTCCTAGCTCAACTATCCAGAGTATGAAAACTCCTTGCTAAGACTTTTGCTTGGCTATCCGGAACTCATTCCTAGCCAAGACTTCTTGCTCAATACAAAGCCTCACTCACTTTGCAAGAGACTTCAACCTATCACAAGGCAATGATTTAAGTGATGCAAATGATGCAAATCACAAACAAATAAAGCTAGATGATCAATCAAGCTCTATGAACATGATTAGAGAAATTCTAGAATATGCTATCAACACACAATCACAAAATCTATCTAGAAATCAAAGCATGTGAATCAATAATAACAAGATATGAATATTCAATATATCACTTAAAAATCTTAGTTCTTAGACGATGAAATTAAACCTAGAAAATGTCATAAGGCACAACATATATGCTATTTCTAGAATCAATTTCAAGATATGTCAAGTTTTAGTAAAATATGCTCAAATGAGATTCAAGACAAAAAACTCAACAAAACAATCAATCATATTACCCTAGCAGGTGTACAAACATTTTTCTCAACACATTTCATCAATCAAATAGAAAGAACAAAAGAGATGATCAAAAGAAAATGAAAGAAGAGAAAGTATCACATACAAAGTTGAACCTCGGCCTGAAATCAGATCACTGTGAGAAATGGCGAAGTCAACTGAGTCTAAAAATGCTTGAGGTTTGTAGCTCTCATCGAGACCAACATTTTTGGCTTTTGGATCACTTGATTTTGAGTTCGTATAAAAATGTTATGATCAAAATAAGAAAACAAAAATTGTGAGAAAATTTCTGGGGGAGAATTCTTGTCTTAAGGGGGAGAAAATAATTATTGCCTTATTGTGTTAAGGATCTAAGGGAGAGCTTTTACTGTGGAAACATTCATACTTTTGAGATAATGCATTTGTTTGTAAGAGATAAGGGAAGTTTTTATTTTGTTTATGTGAAAATATATCACCATTCTTCTTTGGAAGAAGATCTCTTGTTGGTCCCTAGGGTTACAGATTGCGCAGCGGAAAGGTTTTTAAATTTTTTAATGCAATCATAAACTAACCCATTTGTACAGTAATAATCAAATGCAATAAGAAAGTAAACGATTCATACCAACGTAGGAGGCTCCTTCACTTTAATACGATTTGCTTCTGATTTGAACCATTTGATCTTCCTCGCTATCTCCCGGAACTGGTAACGGCGTGTGGGCGCGTCACGGTACTCAGGAACAAAAATGGAGGTAGATGAGAAGAGCACACAAAAGACAACTCTTGTTCTTTTGTTGGTGAAGTGCAGCAAGAAAAAATTCTCTAAAAAAAAATCAGCTAGTTTTTATTTTTTCTTTTCTTCTTTTTATTTTTCCTCTAGCCGCCCCTATTTCTCTCTTCACCTGATTGTTGTAACTAATGCATCAGTTTTCTTTTATTCTACAATCAATGCATCATTTTTATTATACCATATATATCAAATATATCTGTAACCGATGATCTCTCTTTAACACATTCCATCTAATGATTAATTACACAATTAAATAATCTAATTATTTAATTAACATAATCATTAATATTCATTAATTGAATAATCACATTATTCAATTAATTCCCGAATAGACACGTGTCACTTTTGTAACACAATTAATTGGACAATCCAATTAATTAACCGTGACCCTTGTTACCTAAATCGATCGGGCTAGCAAAGGGACCTAATAGACCCACAGTATTTGAGCTCCAATAATCCTTAGAAATAATTAATTAAACTCTTTAAATAATATTTCATGATTATTAACTTCGGTGTTATTCTACTAAAAACCCAAAGTTGCATTCTCTCAACTGTAGACTTTTTTACACAAACCAGTAACTTTTGGTGTCCATTGATATAGCTATGACATATAGTATGATCCTCCACAGGTAGTTCATAATTAGAGCGGGGTCATAATGTCCGTTATACCCCTATAATTATATCTTTCCATTAAGTACCATTGATTCTCTAATGAACGATAAATCCTACATTTCTTACAGAATTAGGAGAGCGCTCATATTGTTCAAGCCCCGAATCAACCCTTAAGGGAACTACTATCTACTTCTTACAAGAAGGAGTGGATTCCACTATTGTGTGCAGATCTTCCTAGCCACAAGTCAAACCGCGATCCCAACATACGGAGCGTATTGATCAGGAATTCAACTCTGACCTCACCCATGGTATATCAAAGACCACGATCTAACCTGAAGGAGTCGATAAGACACTCAAGATTAAGATCACCCACATATAGCCATCATTTGTTGATATATATGAATCTCATCATGTAACGGATCTTGGTGAGAGATTCATATAGATTATGGCCTAGTCCTATATGATCACATCATACAAGGTGCCTCCATTCTCATATCTCCATATGAATGATCTAGGATAAGATCACCGTACATTACGGAATGGACCGCAGCTATAGATTAACCACAAATAAAGCACCCAGCTTTATTTGCTATCTACGAACTCTTTAAATTGCTCGTTTCAAATTGAATCCATCTGTATATGACGTTCATATACTCAGTTTGAAATTACATCCGGCAATCTTGGATGTTAAGTACACATGTTATTATAAATGTATGAGATAATTTGAATGAATAAACTACTTCTTTTATTTATGTTCAATTCACATTTACAAATTACAAGCTTTAGGGCAAAAACCCCAACACTCTTCTCATAGGTGCTTTGAAGTTCAATAAGGGATTCTTGAAGACTTATGAAGGCTATAAGACCTTTTAGTCTAAGGATCTCTTTATAATGTGAGGATGAGAGAATGCTATCAACATTGAGTTTCTTGGAGTGATCAATGTATCGTGAGGATGAGGTTTTGCCATGGAATAGCCAAAGGGGGAGATTGTAAGATCCTTTATTTGTATTGGCTTGATTCCATTGCAAAATTCTCTATATTTGTATTAGTTGTTGCTTAGGTGATTCTTGGAAGAAAGAAGCATTAAAGGTGAAGAAGCAACATCTTGTGCATATTTCGTCTTCAAGAGGAAAATCGCATACTTGGAAGATAAGGTATAAAGATACTTCTTCCTCTTGCAAGATATAAGCGCACACACACACAATTCATACATTTGTGTCCCTACATCGTTGTTCAAACATTTGGTATAATACTTTCACACATATTTTGTATGCACATGCATTCATCTCATTCTTGACAATCTTGTAGAATTGCATGTTTTCTCACTAGAGTAGGTCTCTTGAGGACTTCTTGCATTGGTTGCTTGTCCTTCTTTTGTAGAGGTGAAGGTGGAACTTGATTGCTCTTCTTTGTGGCTTTCTTCTTTAATTTGTTGAGACTTGGTTTGGTGACCATGGCACTTGAAGTTCCATGACTAGAGTCAAGCTTATCTTTAGGAAATGGGATTACTTCCTTGCCCTTTGCCTTCAACTCTTGCTTAGCCTTTGCAAGCTCTGAAAGGTGGTCAAGTTCCCTTGTCTTCATTAGATTTAAAGCCACATCTTTTGCTTTGAAGTCAACTTGCATTATCCGTACTCTTTGAGCAAAGTCATCCTTAAGCTCTTCAATCTCTCTTAAGGATGAGTCGCATTCCTTCTCAAGTGAATTAATTCTCATTTCTAAGTCCAACTTTGACTTATCAATTCCTTGCTCTCTTGTGCAACCTTTACTACCTTTTCTTCTTTAACCTCTCTGTATTCCTTCTCGAACACCCTCTCTAATATAAGCATAAGTTCATCCACGAGGTCATATTTTCCTTTTAAGGATTTAAAAATGGACTCTGGTTCTTCGACCTCTACTAAATTCAACTCACCGCTTTGAAGATCGGTTAGTGCCTTTACATGCTCAATGTAGGTTAGAGGCTCATCCCATTCTTTTGTTTGGTAGCTCTCTGCCAACTTCCCCACTTGGGCTGCTGTATTCTCTATGGATTCTCCTAGGCTGCTAATCCGTTGCTCAGTGAACAAGGGGCTATCTTGGCTGCCCTATTAATGGTCTTGCCATTCTTGATCATGGCTTGTCTGATGGTTGTCTTGTTGATACGGATACACGACTTGTACCTCTTCTATTATCGGTTGTTGCCCAAAGTTTGCCTTGAGATTCTTCATTTCCTGTGATATGTTGGCCAATTGCATTCCTAACTCCGCATTGGCCTTTTCCTTACGAGAATCATTTCTTCCTCTTCGTTGTTGGGAATTTTCACTCAACATCTCATTTACAACATATACCTCTTTGGCGGTCTTCTCCCTCATTGCTCCCCCACAAGCATTATCAACCATGGCTTGTGTGTGCCCCGTCAATCCGTCATAGAAACACTATACTAGTAGGACGAAGGGGAACATATGGTGCGGGAACTGTGCAATGAGTAACTTGTATCGATCCTAAGTCTTATGGAAGGCTTCCTCTAGTTCTTCTTCGAAGTTTGCTATCTTGCCCCGTATTTCTCGTGTCGTCCAAGAAGGATAGTACACTGAGAAAAACTTGGTTTCTACCACCACCCAAGTAGTCAATGATCCTGCGAGTAGAGCCAATAGCCACTACTTTGCCTCATCTTTCATGCAGTACGAAAAGCATCTCATTCTCAACTGATCTTCCGTGAGCTCTCCGAGTCGGATGGTAGTAATGGCATTGTAGTACTCCTTCATGAACTGAAGGGAATCCTCATCTGATTTACCACAGAAGATTGGAAGAGTGTTGAAATGAGAATTCAACTCGTAGCTCCGTTGCAAATCACTCAATAAAATCGTTGACAGTTGAGCTCTCATAATTGACAAAGCAAAGTCCTTCATAAGCCTTTGAGTAACGGGCACATTGGTAGGGTTTTCCATATTGATCCGGATCCTGAAATATCCAAACAAACAAAACAAGAATCAAATCGAACAAGATATGATATGAGCAATAAAAAGTAAACTACAAATAACGAAAATAAAACTAAGACTAAAACTAACAAAAGGTAACGCTACGCCTCCCCGGCAGCTGCGCCATAAATTTTGACACTCCCGTGATAGTTCTATAAACTATGGTAAATGATATGACGTGCAAGTGTTTTCACCCTTCGTAAGTGTATGAAACGTTCAACTCGTATAGTGGTTACAAGTAAGGGTATCGTTCCCACGAAGAGGTATGGTACCTTAAATCAGCTCTAGGTCTTAGATATATACAATATATTTACACTATTTACATACAAGAAAAGTAAATAGCGATTGTCACAAGTAAGCTAACAACTAAACTAAGATTACACTAAGATGGCATCAATCAAATTACAACTAAGTTAACATTAATCCAACTACAATTAACTAAACTAACAAGCTTACCAAACCCAATTAACTAAGTTAACACTAACTAACTTAACTAACTAAACTCATGCATGGTCATACAAGAGTGATGATTGTGTGAGGTGGTATGGGAATGGAAATGCATGGAAATGATGTTCAATGCAATTAATCCAATTCCTAGTTGATGGAAAGTAAGCTCACAAGATTGGTCTTAACCAATCTAACATAGGATAAAGACACATACATAAATAGTCATTCATGCATGATATTGAGGTCTCAATTAGTCTAAATTCATTACATATCAATCAATTGATCAATCAATTAACATGTATACATTAAGCTCAAGCAAATAAACTCATCAACCAAATAATGAATGTTATTACAATCTCACCAAAATCCCAACATAAACATGTAGTTACACATACAACAACAAGCTAAAGCAAGTAAAAGACATAAAGGAGACAACCCAATATCTTGGTGAAGTCTTCAAGCTAGCTGAACTTCTCCTTGTTCTTGGTGTTTTCTAAGTGATTTCTAAGTTATTGCGGATATTAGGGACTATTGTTAAGTTGACAAAAGAGGTGTATTTATAGAGAAACAGATTAGGACAAGGTTTGGATGCGAAAGGACAAGTGTATCCTCTGAAATGACCGACTCGCGAGTTCGAAACTCCCGCTTCGCGGGTTTATTCCGGCCTTCGGAAAGTCACCAAGATTTTTGGAAGTTGGCAGTGAGATCACACTCTCCGATCCTCGGGAATATTCCAGTGGCACGAAGTCACTGAGGAAATTCCAGCGGCTTTGAACGTTCTGGTTCGCGGGAATGAAGCCGCTGGTAGTGAGCTTGAAGCTTGAATGGCCATGGAAGCTTGGAGGAATTGGAGGCAGGGGCGTAGGTAGGTGTAGGCTAAACCGGGCTGTAGCCCGGTCTCGATTTAAAAAAAAAAAAAATTATATGCATTTCTCAAAAAAAAAAATGTTGTAATTGGATTCCACCGCTTGACTTGCTTTCCAACCTTTTACTTTCTACTTTTGATTGATGATGCAAGCAATAGCAATGATGGTAAAAGACAAGTGGCCAAGTTGCACTGTGGGAGTGATACAATCAAAGTCTATAAATAAGACTTCTCTTTCATTTGTGAATTTAGTTAGAAACACTGAAATTAATACTGAATTTAGTTTAGGGTTTGCTTAAAGATAATTTAATGTGTGATTTACATTTGATTAGAAAGTTTAGTTAGGCAAATTAGGGGTCTTTTAGTTCAGATCCTTGATTTAGTCATTTAGAGATGTAGAATTAAATTGTTCTATAAAATATATTTACATATTTCATGTTAATTGGATGATTTTTATTGAGATTGTGACTTTGCCACATATATATATATATATATGTGTGTGTGTGTGTGTGTGTTTCTTATTGAATTCTTCATATCGTAGGTTATTATGTCAAATAATCAAAAATTAAAGCAAAGGAAAAATATTTTGTATCTCTTCCTAAAATCAAATGAGAATCAATCATCAAGTAAAATAGCTTCTCCATCAAATGTTGATGTTCCGATTATTGAGAACCAAGTCACCAACATATTTTTAAGCCTAATACAGTTGAGGTTAAAGATGTCGATGCTAGTACTCTCGAACGTGATCCGGGGTTACGTCTTCCATCGACGGTGAGTCTTTGCAACGACTAGGCGGAATCAATGACTCCGCTTAGCTCGATTTTCAAGGTCAAATCGGCCGATTTTCTTTCGGCAGCCTAATATGGCCGATTTGGCCGAAAAGGATCAGCTGGTTGGCGTCCGCCTAACGTATAGGCGGTCGATTTTGCCGTTGTTTTGATCACTGGTTTTTAGTCTAGCCCCCCCAAGTTAGAAATCCTGGCTACGCCACTGATTGGAGGTGAGAGAAACCTTTGCATGAAGGCCTGAAAATGAGTCCATTGTGATCGGAGGAACATGGGCTGTACATTTGGTTGAAAATATGTCAAAAATCTGGCTGAGAAACGGTTGGAACTCATCGGGTCAATGACGGGTCTGAACCGGGTCATACGCGGGTCATCGGGTCTCCCAGCTACAGGTTGAAGACGATGTGACATCAGCATGACATCACGCCTAGGCAAGCAGCACCAAAACGTTGTTGTTTCAATTGTTGACGTGGCAGGTTGATGCGTGCTTATGTTGGCAAATATCGGTTTGGTCCTCTCATCTCTCCTCTAATCACCAAATATTCAACATATACTGCAAGTTTACACTTTAACCATGATTCTCCATAATGACGTAATTGACCCTGAATTTCCCTATTTTCTTCAGATTAGGTACAAACAACTTCTCAGAGGGATATTTACCTACACATGGCTAAAACACATATTAAATACACAAAAGTGCATAGAAAAGAACTCAAAAGATAGGAAAAGCGAGCGCTAAATGTAAACATTTATTGCACGATCAATCTTCAAATAATATCAGTAGGAATCATGTAAAAGAAAAAGGTGCAAAATCCTGCACTTGATACTTTTCAATAAAATGTGATACTGTTTGGTATTAAAAGTAAGGGTTAATTGCACTAACTTACCTTTAGTTTAGTAAATATAGTAAGATTTTAAAAAGATACCTAATATTAACACAAACTCCCCTTTCCACCAAGTTAATCCGTTATCTTTAATAGTTTACTAACTTTGACCTTTAGAAAGCCAAATATAGCCTTGCCACATCATCCCAAACATAAAATATTTTTTAATTAAAATTGAAAAAAATTAATAATAAAAAGATAATCTATCAACCGTCGACGGAAACATCCTCAGTTCACGGAGGAGCCTCCTCTACGAATTGTAGGAAGTTGATCTCCTCCAGTAGAAGGAGATCATCAAAGATCTCTTGTTTTTTTCGGTGATGGAGCTCCATCGCCGGTAGATTATCTTGTTTTGTTTTTTTAATTTTGATTATTTAATTTTTAATTAAAAAAATATATTATGTTTGAGATGATTTGGTAAGGGTATATTTGGCTTTCTAAAGGTCAAGGTTAGTCAACCGTTAAAGATAACGGATTGACTTGGTGGAAAAAGGAGTTTGTGTTAATATTAGGTATCTTTTTAAAATCTTGTTATATTTACTAAACTAAGGGTAAGTTAGTTCAATTAACCCTAAAAGTAATGATACAAATAAAAAAATAAAAAATAGACATTAACTAATTAAAATGTAACATATCTATTTTATATCTAGAAAATTATTTATAACCAAATCAATCTAATTTTCATTTCAATTATATAATCAAAGAGTGTATGAGAAAACATCTTTTATTTTGTTGCAAAATTTATGAATGTTCTTAACGATATGCATAACTAGAAAAAAAAATATTTTAATAGTTCCCAGCTTATAAAATATAAATTTCTATAGCTTAATTAAATATCATTATACCATAGATATATTCACAATTATTTACATACTTGTAACTTAATTTTATAATATTCATGTCAAACCAAATTAACTTATAATAATTTTGAAGAAAATTTAAATACTAAACTAATAAAGTAAATTTATCAAAATCATATTAATATTTAACCTAACAAAATAAATAATAAAGGTAGTCGTTATAAGAGTTCAATATTTACTTAGTTTGTTCTAGTGAAATATAAAAAAGAAAAAAATATATTATATATATAATGAGTAATACTTGGCTTCCCAATTTTTTCCCCAAATTTTTTCTCAAAAATTTGTAGAATGTGAGGTGTTAACCAGGGCTGGCCCATGGGGGCAGCAAACCCAGCAGTTTGCTGGGGCCTCCAAATGGCCCAATCTCAATAATTTTTAAAATCTAGTACAATTTACTTATTTCTTTGGTTTTTTAAAATTAAGTCCAATATATTTGTGTTTAAAAAGGCCCAATCTCACATGTTTTTGTTTTTTTTTTGTTTTTTTAATCCTTTATAAAATTTGGGGCCCAATCATTCAATTAACTACATAATAAAAAAAAAAAAAAAAACTGCCCATTAAGGGCCCAAAATCCAAATGAATATCAGATTACCTATTTGAAAGTTGAAAAAAGTCAAATAAATATTTTTTATTTTAATTTATATGGATTACGTTATATTTGGTAAATGAAGATTTATTTATTTAAGGTAAAGAATTATATTGTATTTGGTATATGGGGCCCCGATTTTTGTTAATATTATGAAATGACTTGGGCCCCGAAATGCCTGGAGACGGCCCTGGTGTTAACATTGCATCATTTATCACATAATATCATAATTTACAAGACATTGACACTTCACCTACTATATACATTTAAGAAAGAATATGGAAACAAAAAAAAATTGGGAAGACTAGCATTACCCGTATATAATACACACTAGATTAAGTAATAATGTATGAAATAATAGGAAATTAAAATATTAAAATGGATTGATTTTATCTCCTATTTTCATGGTCAATAAAATTATGAAAACAAAAATTATAAGTTAATTTATATTATTAAAATAATAAAAGGACAAGGGAATATTATCACCTACTATATATATATATATCACATTTTATGTATAATATATATTTTTTTATTGGTTCATATTTTAATTTTTGATTGATTATTTTTATTTTTTTCCGATTCCTCGTGGTGATATGGTAAACTGTTTTTCGAAATACTTACTGCTCTATGCATTTGCGTTGCCTTCCATGAAATATTCTGAAAGGTCTTGATGCATGAGTTTTAACTATAACTAGTTCTATAAAAGTAACTAGTAAGAATCCCATTGTTATCTAAAACAAGATTTTATAATTTTTTGGGAAAAACACAATGGTGGTCCTCTGTAAGTCCTGGTGATAAGGCAAATATAGACTTTAGGAGAATTTGAGAATTCGTCTTGAATAAATAAAAACCATGGGATTTTGAAAGGCATGTTCTGGTCTAAGTTATATATTTGTATGATTGTTTGTCTTGTATTGTGATTTGTGGTATCTCTTGTATATTATTTTTCTTGTTTTTTATTTATTTACCTTGCTACTGTTACTCTATTTTATTTTGATATATGCCATAAAAATGACTTCCCTGAAGCTATGGTTATGCTCTCATTTCGCTTTAATGTGATCATTCTTCTCCTATTATTGAATTATTAGGTTAGTATGCATGTGAGTTTTTGTTATAGGTTAAGTTGTAAGAAAAAAAAGTCAAAAAAATAAAAAATAAAAAAAATACACAAACAATACCAAAATAATAATAATAAAAAAAAAAATAGAATCTAGCCCAATTTGTTTTATTCTAGTACAAAACTCAAATTTTTAAAGTTTCATACTTTCCTAGCACCTATCACCTATTTATTCTTCATTTCTTCTCCAAAAAAAAAAAAAAAAAAAACCTTGCAATTGGAGATGTGAAAATCAGGGATTTTTTAATTTTGATTTTTATTTTGGGATGAAGTGTGGATGATTTTGTTGGTACGGGGCCCTGTTTTTAGATTTAGTCCAAGGGCCTCGGAATAGTTAGGACCGGCACTGTTAATATGATTGATATTTTTGCTGCAGTTAGTATGAATACCATTAATTATGGTTTAACTTGTTATGCAGAAAAGTTTGAGTATTTTTAATGTTTGCATCTCTGTTATTTTATATTTGTGATATAATGATTTTAAGAATTGGGATTTCGTTTCAAAATGACAATTTTTGACGAAAAGTGTGACACTAATGGTCATTCCATCTAATTCTGTTAAATGGCTGGCATTTTGGTAAATAAGGGGATGACATTAATTTATTTTAGATTTTTTTTTTAGAAATCAATTTTTGCCTTTTTTTTTTGAACAAATAATTATATTTAGTATGTGTATATAGGTATAGCATTTCTCAAACAAAATATTACATATTAATATACTTCAATTTTTAAACCAATTATATATGTTGATTGATAATAATGTTAGACATTAACTTTTTTTTTTCTTTGGGTACATATATTAAAAGTTCATTATGATAAACAACGTCAAAAATATTTTTGAATAATATTTAGTTATTTAAACAAAATAATTTATGATAGAAAAAGAAAACAGTCAAGATGGAAGTTAAAAAAAAAAAAAAAAAAGACTTTATTTTCTTTGGGTACATATATTAAAAGTTCATTATGATAAACAACGTCAAAAATATTTTTGAATAATATTTAGTTATTTAAGAAAAATAATTTATAATAGAAAAAGAAAACAATCAAGAAGAAAGGTAAAAAAAAAAAGGCTTTATCACCCAAAAGTTAATGTCTAAGTGTATAACATTATTATCAATCAACATATATAATTGGTTAAAAAATTGAAGTATATTAATATGTAATATTTTGTTTGAGAATGCTATATATATATACATATACTAAATATAATTATATGTTTCAAAAAATAAAAGCAAAAATTGATTTTCAAAAAAAATCTAAAATAAATTAATGTCATCCTCTTATTTACCAAAATGTCACTCATTTAACGGAATTGAATAGAATGGCCGTTAGTGTCACACTTTTCGCCAAAAATGGTCATTTTAAAACGAAATCCCCATCTAATGGTCATTTTGATAGTGTGGGAACAACTGAGTGGCCACCGGGGTAATTATCCCTAAAATATAATATATATATATATAATTGTAGTTAGTTTATGATGGTAAGTAGGGCAATTTGGTCATTTTGCTTCAAATATTTTAATATTTAAAAGATCCTTTAAAGGGTAATCTGAGAAATTCTTCTCCAATAGAGGACAAAAATGCAAATTAATCAAGAAGGAGACATTTTTACTCTTTCAAACATAAGATATGTCATTTCCTTCCATTTCCACTAAAAAAAAATATATAACTATAGTTAGTTTAAGCTACACTGGTTAATATTCTACCTTTAATCTCAAACTCCTCATTTTCATTCTTCACTTATCTTATGCTATTCTCGCCCTTCATAACTAGTTATAATTCTCTTTGAAAAATCGAGGTAATGAAATCTATGTATTTTTTTTTTCTTTTATTGTGGTTATATACTATAGTTATTAGGTTTTTCTTGCTCAATCTGTTTAAAAAGTTGCCATTTCTCTTATTTTGTGTTTGTATATTTTGCACTCCGTTTTTTTTTCCTGGATTTTCTTGTTTTTGCTTTTGTTTATTTCATGCTCCTGTTTTTCTTTTTTATTTTGATGCCTTGCGGTGTTGTTTCAGCCTTTTTTTAGTTATTTACATTTTGATTTTATACCTTGTGTTGTTGTAGATTGTTTTAGTCCCTTGTTGTATACGAATATGACTAGTTCAATTTATCTTGCTTTATTCAACGTAATCAGCATAAATAGTTTTAAAACTTATGTTTTTGCTTATTTTGGTGCATCGTTTAGTTTTAAAACTTCAATTTTTGCATCAAAATGTTTTGATTATTTTTATTTTTTTCCGATTCCTCGTGGTGACATGGTTAACTGTTTTTCAAACTACTTACTGCTCTTTGTATTTGCGTTGCCTTCCATGAAATATTATGAAAGGTCTTGATGCATGAGTTTTAACAACTAGTTCTATAAGGGAATGTTTGGCGCATGGGATTAGACTGGGATTGGACTAATCTCAATGCAATCCCATGTTTGGAAGTAACACTGGACTGGACAAAACAATCCGATGGGGCCCTTTTTTAAAGATTTAGTCCAGCGTTTTGTGGGATTAATAAACCCAACAAATTGTTGGGTTTATTTAGTCCCGCACTACGTAGGACTATTTTTTTTTTAATTCTTTTATTTTTTTTAATAACTTGATAATAAATAAATTATAATTTAATGGAGATCGGAGAACACCACCAAGTGGTTCAAACCCAGATAAACTTTTACCAGATAAACATCTAAGTTCTCAACCAAACAATTTAATGATATATATCTCAATCAAACCCTTAAATCCATTAAACAAGACAAAACATTTAACAAATAAACTTCTAAACCATACCTAGAAAAAAAAAAAAAAAGGATGGAACTCTCTATCCAAAATCAAACCGGAAAAAAAAAAAAAAACAAATTGTGGATTTAAAATAATTGATCAAGTGATCAAAATTAATAGTAGGAATTTTTATTTCAATGGAACAAAATCTGGAAAAAAAAAAAAATTAATGAGAGCCAAAAAATTTAAAATCAGAATAAGATCAGATCTGGATGCTTTGAAGATGAGAATAAGAAAAAAAAAATCTTTAAATAAGTGATGGGTGGGGTTGAAGAAGATGGATTAGATCTTTAAATGAGAGCCAAAGCAGATACAACAAAAGAGAAACCAACAACGGCACAGGAAACGGGGAGGGATACTCCAGCACCAGCGGCAGGAGCAGAAAAAGGAGCCAAATCCTGAGCGGAGAATGCGGCGGCGGAGAAGAAAGCCATAACTAAAGCTAGGACCAAAGCCTTCTAGAAGAAGAAGCTAACTTGTTGGGAGGAAATTGGTGAAATGTTGAAAGAAACTGGAAAACTAAGAAACAGGAGTGAAATGAAATGGGTTTTGACTTTTGAGATTGAAAGCGAGATTGGGTTGTTGTTGAATAGATATATTATCTCTCAACTTAATTTATATTTTGTAATCTATTCATTAATTTATATTTTTTAAATTTAATTATATTTAGTCCAATCCTATGTTTTACCAAACAAAACATGGTATTAATTCAGTTCAGTCTCAGGTTTCTCCAAACACAGTATATTATTAATTTAGTCTAGTTCAGTTCAATCCAATCCCATTTAATCCCAGTCCCATCTCAATCCAATCCAATCCTATAAAATAGTCCAATCCAATCTCGCACACCAAACACGCCCTAAAAGTACCTAGTAAGAATCCCGTTTTTTATCTAAAACAAGATTTTATAATTTTATGGGAAAAACTTGTTGGTGGTCCTCTGTAAGTACTGGTGATAAGGCAAATATGGACTTTAGGAGAATTTGAGAATTCTTCTTGAATAAATAAAAACCATGGGATTTTGAAAGGCATATTCTGGTCTAAGTTATATATTTGCATGATTGTTTGTTTTGTATTGTGATTTGTGGTATCTCTTGTATATTATTTTTCTTGTTTTATTTATTTATTTATTTACCTTGCTACAGTTACTCTATTTTATCTAGTTATATGCCAAAAAAATGACTTCTCTGAAGCTATGGTCATGCTCTCATTTCGCTTTAATGTGACTATTCTTCTCTTATTATTGAATTATTAGGTTAATATGCAGGGGCGGCCTTAGGTCGGGGGGGCTCGCCCCGGGCCCATCATATCCAGGGGCCCCAAATATATGGTGTGAGTTTTTGTTATAGGTTAAGTTGTAAGAAAAAAAAAAAGTCAAAAAAGTCAAAAAAAAAAAAAAGCTCAAACAATACCAAAAAAAAATAATAAATAAAAAAATAAATTAGAACCTAGCCCAATTTGTTTTATTCTAGTACAAAACTCAATTTTTTAAAGTTTCATACTTTCTTATCACCTATTATCTATTTATTCTTCATTTCTTCTCCACCCACCAAAGACAAAGACAAAGACAAAGACAAGAAAAAAAAAAAAGAAAAAAAAGAAAAAAAAAAAAGGCAATTGGAGACATAAAAATCATGGTTTTTTTTTTTTTTTTTGATTTTTTTTTAGATGAAGTGAGGATGATTTTGTTGGTACGGGGCCCTTTTTTTTAGATTTAGTCCAAGGGTCTCGGAATAGTCAGGACCGACACTGTTAATATGATTGATATTTTTGCAGCTGTTAGTATGGAATACCCTTTAATTATGGTTTAACTTGTTATGCAGAAAAGTTGGTATTTTTAATGTTAAGTTGATCGGTTTGTAGTATGGTATTATAGGTATTTAACATGTAAATGTGAATAATTATGTGTTAAGTTAGTAATTTCTGTTAATTGGTTGTGTTTTCTTCTGCATAGATAGTGAGTCATGAGTAATGTATAATTTATATTGTAAAAATAATGCCCGAGGGTAGTTTAAATTTTCTTTTTGAAAAACTTTTGATGTCAGTTACCCTAAATATTGTTTTAGTAATTAAATTAATAAAATGATTGTATTTAATGCAATTGTGTTTACAACTATATGGTATAAGAGTTCTGATAGGCCCACTTTTTGGGGTTAGGTTTAGCCCGTTGAATTTTTTTTTTTTGTTTTGAATAAAAAAAATGAAAAAGGAAAGAGCAAACCGATTTATTAATTTTTATTTTTATTTTTTAGAGTTGATAAGAAAATTGGGTTTTGAAAGGGGTGGAGGGGGCCACAGATAGGTTGTTGTTGGGGTGGGTGGCCTGGCCCAATAGGTTCAATTAGGTTAAAATCAGTTTTGATTAGTTTTTGTTGTGTCTGGCCTGGCCCAAGAGGACCAGTGAGGTAATCGGTTTTGATTAGATTTTATTTTTATGGGTAGCCTGGCCAAATAATCCAACAAGGTAATCAGTTTTGATTAGATTTTATTTTTGTGGGTGGCCTGGCCCAATAATCTAACAAGTTAATCAGTTTGATGATTTGTTTTTTTTTTTGTTTTGAAAAAGTTAGAGGAAAGCAATTGAGGCGTGTAGACAAATTTGACGGGTATACCTAACCTGGTTACTGCTATATATATATTTGGGCTTCGGTCACAATTAAAGGAGTTGGGCTTGGATTCATTGGGTAGTTAATGTAACTATTAAAACAATTCAGACCCAAAAATATTTTTAACACAATTTTAGCCCAACAGATATTCTTCTGTTTCAATTGGGTCAAAACCAAGCAATTACCCACTAAGATTTAACTTTAGGCCAATTGGTTTATTTAATTTAATCTACTGGGCTTATATCATTTCAAGGATGCTATATTAATAAGAAAAAATTGAGCGAAAATTTTAGAGGTGTATATTTTATTACAGATTACGATTTTAACTGATTTTTTTTTTTTTTCAAAGATCTACTAAAAATAATTTATTCTACTTAAGTATTAAATTTTGGAAAATTATAAAATTTTTTTTTTTTCAAAGATCTACTAAAAATAATTTATTCTACTTAAGTATTAAATTTTGGAAAATTATAAAATTTTCATAAAGCATGCGTTTTTATAGAGGTTAGTAGGAGAAATTTGAACAAAAAACTACAAAACGTATATTTCATTACAGAATACGGTTTTATATAAAAAAATTCATTGAACTACTTAAATAATTTATTCTACTTAAGTATTAAATTTTGGAAAATTATAAAATTTTCATAAAGTATGCGTTTTTATAGAGGTTAGTAGGAGAAATTTGAACAAAAAACTACAAAACGTATATTTCATTACAGAATACGGTTTTATATAAAAAAATTTATTGAACTACTTAAATAATTTATTCTACGTATGAAATTTTGGAAAATTCTTCTCAATTTTCTCCCCTTTCAATCTCTCTCTCTCTCTCTCTACATTTCTTGAGATTGTCCACCGAGTGAGAAAATCGGTGACTTTTGTTTTATTATATTCAATATAAATGTATTTTTTTTTTATTTGGGCTGGTCACGATTGAAGGAGTTGGGCTTGGGTTCTTTGGGTAGTTAATGTAACTATTAAAACAATTAGGCCCAAATATTTTAACACAATTTTAGCCCAACAAATATTCTTTTGTTCCAATTGTGTCAAAACCAAGCAATAACTCCACTATGATTTAAGTTTAGCCCTATTGGTTTATTGAGATTAATCTATTGGGCTTATATCATTTCAAGGGTGCTATATTAATTAGAGAAATTTGAACGCAAACTTTGGAGACATATATTTCATTATAGAATGCGATTTTAACCATTTTTTTTTTTCATAGTTCTATTAAAAATAATTTATTCTATTTTCTTATTAAATTCTAGTCAATTATAAATTTTCCGCAAAACATGCTTTTTTATAGAGGTTAGTAGGAGAAATTTAAACAAAAAACTATGAGTCGCATATTTCATTACTGAATGTGATTTTATATATATATTTTTTTATTGAACTACTTAAATAATGTATTCTACTTATGTACAAAATTTTGGAACATTCTTCTCGATTTTCTCCCCTTCCATTCTTCCTCTCTCTCTCTTTCGACATCTCTTGAGATTGTCCACCAAATGAGAAAATCAGCGACTTTTGTATTTTGTTGTTTTATTCTAGGAGTAATTGCATAAACGTCCACCGCTGGGACTTGGATCTACAATCATGTAAAATAAAACTAGATTTTATGTTTTTGATATTAAAATACAATCATTATTGATGATTGTTAATTGATTATAATTGTGGAATCCCATTTATTGCTAAAAATCTTGTAGCTTGAATGAAATCCTATTGATGATTGATGATTGATGATTGAAAATTAAATATAATTGTGTTTTGTTGGTTTATGAATCATCAATAATAGTTGTATTTTAATGTTAAACTTAAAATCTAGTTTTGTTTTTCATGATTATGGATCCAAGTCCCATCAATGACATATTTGAGATCGATCTGTTCTCCATTTCTTTTCTTAAAAATTTTATTTTATTCTTTTTCTAATATTTTTAAAGTCTAAATTTTTTGTTTTATATATTTTTATCTTTTAAAATTTGTTTGAAAAAAAATAAATTTAAAAGTTTTTTATTTGCATTTTAATATAATTTATTTTATTTTAAGGGGAACGAAATAAAGTATAAATAAGTAACTAAGGGTATTTTGGACTTTTAATAATTAAAATCTGGTCAACGGTTAGTTTGGATGCAAGTCAATTAACAGTAGGGGATATTTGTGTAATATTTGGTAAAAATTCCATATGCGTGTAACTAGGCTTAAACTCTGGGAATGTTTGTACAATTACTCCTTCATTCTATTCTCTCTCTCTCTCTCTATATATATATCTTTCTTTATTTAGGCTTCGGTCACGATTAAAGGAGTTTGGCTTGGATTCTTTAGGTAATTAATGTAACTTAAAACAATTCAGGCCTAAAAATACTTTTAACATAATTCTAGCCCAACAGATATTGGGTCCAAACCAAGTAATTACTCCACTAAGATTTAACTTTAGGCCAATTGGTTTATTGAATTTAATCTATTGGGCTTATATCATTTCAAGGGTGCTATACTAGTAAGGTAAATTATAACGAAAACTTTTTAGGCGCATATTTCATTACATAATGCGATTTTAACCAAAATATTTTCATAAAATTGTTAAAAAAAAATTATTCTACATACGTATTACATTTGGGGCAATTATAAATTTTTAGAAAACATGCGTTTTTGTATAAGTTAGTAGAAGAAATTTGAATGAAAACTTACAAGATGCATATTTCATTACTTCCAAAATTTTGGAAATTATACTCACATCAATTTATTCTACTTGTAAAATTTTGGAAAATTCTTCTTAATTTTCTCCCCTTTCATTCTCTCTCTCTCTCTAGATTGTCCACCCGAAGAGAAAATCCATGACTTTTGTTTTATTCTACTCAATATATATATAGTCATTTTCTCTTCAATGCGCACTGATATAAAATACATTTGTACATTACATGTGGGCCATAGATTATGTATAAGCACTGACAAGTGCATCCAGACTGAGTCAAAGCAATTGAATTTAATTGTCCACATGCAGAGCACTGATATAAGCTTTAGGGAAAAAAACCCCAACAATCTCCCACTTGTACTAAAGCATGTCAGACATATCTCGTAACCCTAGACCCTCTAGGTGACCTTTAAACACTTTAGCTGTTAAGGTCTTCGTAAATGGATCAACAATCCGTACATCCTAACAAGATCAAATCCTACCATGAATACACTAGCATATAGTTTCTCGTTCTCTGAAGATACTTAAGAATAGTCTTGACAGCCACCAAATGATCAAATCCTAGGTTGGACTGGTATCTGCTGGCTACTCCCACTGTGAAGCAGATGTCCGGTCTCGTGCATAACATAGCATACATGAGACTACCTACTGCTGACGTATAGGGAACACGTCTCATATCCTCAACTTCTTGAGGTGTCTTAGGACACTGTTCATTAGACAAGTGAACTCCATGCCTAGAAGGTAAATTACCTTTCTCAGAGTTTTGCATCAAAAATCGCACAAGAATCTTGTTGATATATGATACCTGAGATAGTGCTATAAATTTGTTCTTACGATCCCTTATAAGTTGGATCCCTAGGACATAACTCCCCTCTCCCAAATCTTTCATTTGGAATTGGCTGACCGACCAGCCATTTACATCAGACAACACTCCCACATTATTCCCAACGAGTAGGATGTCATCTACTTATAGGACCAAGAAAACTACTTTCTTGTCAATGATGCGCTTGTAGACACATGACTTATCAATGTTTTGCTCGAAGCCATAGGTTTTGATCACATCATCAAACCTTATGTTCCAAGATCTAGATGTTAGCTTAAGTCCATAAATGGATCTTTGCAACTTGCAAACTTTTTACTCTTGATCTGGAGACACGACTCCCTCTGGTTACATCATGTAGATGCTCCCATTAAGATTGTCATTCAAGAATGCAGTCTGGACGTCCATTTTCCAAATTTCATAATCAAAATAGGCAGCAATGGATGAGAGAATCCGAATAGACTTAAACATGGCTACTGGCGAGAAGGTCTCTTCATAATCGACCCCTTCTTTTTGGGTATGACCCTTGGCCACTAGCCTTGCCTTGAAGGTCTCTACCTTCCCGTTTACTCCACTCTTTCTCTTATAGATTCACTTACACCCTATGGGTTTCACCCCTTCTGATAAATCTATAAGTTCCCAGACTGAGTTAGAGTACATGGACTCAATCTCGAGATTCATGGCTTTAAGCCATTCCTCTTTATCAGGATCTTCCATTGTGTTCTTAAATGTTAATGGATCATCCACACTATCAGCAGAGACAACATTTTGTCCCTCACTCACACCTAAATAACGTTCAGGCTGTCTCACAACCCTCTCACTACGTCTAGGTGGTATTGTATCCTGACTAGGAATCATCTGACTCTTAGATGTTAATGGATCAACAACTTTTGTTGAATTAGAACTGGTCTCACCAGGCTCCAACTGATTTAATACAATTTTAGAACGAGGCTTATGGTCAATAATATAGTTATCCTCAAGAAACGTTGCATTTGTTGATACAAACATTTTTTTTTTTTTTTTATCTTCAGGACTATAGAAGTATCTACCTTTGGTCTCCTTGGAGTATCATACAAACAAGCAGACCACAGACTTGAGTTCTAGCTTTCCACTTCTGCTCTTCAGCACGTGTGCTGGACACCCTCATACGTGGAAATGTCGCAAACTAACTTTACGTCAATTCCACAACTCTAGAGGAGTCTTGGGAATAGATTTAGATAACACTACATTCAAGATGTATGCCGTTGCTTGTAACGTATATCCCCAAAAGGAATTTGGTAATGATGAGAAACTAATCATAGATCTCACCATTTTCATTAGGGTTCTATTTCTCCTCTCTGTGACACCATTCTGCTAAGGTGTATCAGGAGCTGTGAGTTGGGACTCTATCCCATACTCGACCATGAAGTCTTCAAACTCTTGGTCAAGGTACTCACCTCCACAATCTGATCGTAGAGTCTTGATAGTCTTTCCTAACTGATTCTCAACTTCAGCTCGGAATTCTTTAAACTTTTCAAAAGTTTTCGACTTTCGTTGCATTAGGTAGACGTATCCGTATCTTAAGTAATCATCTATAAAGGTGACATAGTACTCATAACCACCCCTAGCTTTAACATCCATCGGTCCACAGACGTCTGAATGTATAAGCTCTAGTGGTTCTTTGGCTCTAAGCCCTTTTCCAGTAAAAGGTCTTTGGTCATTTTACCTTCTAAACATGATTCGCAGACAGGTAAAGTGCCAACCTTTAACTCACTTAAATGTTCTCTTTTCACTAGTCTATATATACGGTCAAGGTTGATATAGCTAAGTCTTAGATGCCATAGATACTTTTCGTTTTCTGGAGAAATCTTTTGTCGTTTCGTTATAGGTTTTTCAACTTTAAACAATTCAGTGTTGAACAATGTAGTATGTATTAACGACCTTAAAACATACAAGTTATTTTCGTTTAATCTTGAACATATATTCAAACCATTCTTTGCAATAATAACAAACTTATTATTTTATTATTGCAAAGAAACAGAATATAATTGTTCCAACGACCTTGAAACCGAAATCAAATTTCGAGTAAATCCAGGAATTAAATATATATTATCCAAAATAATGAAACAACTTCTAAAATGTAGTCTAACTACACCCATTGCTCGGGCTGACACGACATCCCCTGACCCAACACGCATAGAGAAGGATCCCTCCTCAAGCTGTGTACAAGATTCAGTCCATTGCATAGAAGAACAAACATGGTTAGTGGCCCCCGAATCAACTATCCAGGGTGAAGAATCATCTTCCACTATACATGATTCAAGAACAAGTAAATCACATTTACTTTTTGCCTTTTTTCTTGCTGCTTTGGGCTTTCTTAGGTTTGGGCTTACCTTTAGCCTTCCCAGCAGACCTCTTCCTCTTCTTTGATCTAGAAGAAGATGGTTTAGCAACATTTACCTCATCGGTCTTATATTTGTTGTCCTTAGTCATGGACTCAAAGATAGTGAGCTCATTAAGCAATTGAGTCAGACTGAACCTCAACTTGTTCATCCCATAGTTGCTTTTAAACTGATCAAAACTCTTTAGATGAGTCGTCAGTATGATGCTCACTTGTCTGGGTTCATCAATTGCCCCGCCATTGATCTCTGCTGTGTTGAAATATGACATCATGTTCAAGACATGTTCCTGAACAGATGAACCTTATTTCATCCGAGCAAGCATTGTGGAATGAACAGCTTCGTACTGCTTTTGCTCAGAGGGCTACCCTAACATGCCTTGCAGTGACTCCATTATTTCAAATGCAATACCCATTGCTTCGTGTATAGTGACAAACACGTCTATCATACTTGCTAACATATATGTTTGGGCTTTCTCATCTAGTGAGACCCATTTCTCATATGCCTCACGAACAGTTTGTGCGGCATTGTCAGTAGGCGTTGGAGGACAGTCCTCCGTAAGCACAAACTTTAGGTCCATGGTGACCAAGATTGCATTTATGATATGTTTCTATTTAGTGTAGTTATTACCAGTTAATTTGTCATTGGCTATGATTTGTAATAGTGCAGATGACATGGCTATAAAATCATAAATTAAGAATTCATTCATTCATACGTTCAAAACATGTGCGAATGTTCGGCATAAAATTAAACATGATGCATGAAATTGTTTAATGAACAATAACAACTCTAAGAAAACATTGTTTCTATGCCACGGCAATCCAACATACCACAAGTAAGTGCCGCCTTAGGGTCGGTCAAATTCTTGCATATTGGATCGAGACCTTCTCAATCAAATGATATACCAAAATAACTCTTATTCCAATATCATTCAACCATCATTTATTTAATCAGGTTTTTAATTAATCAATTTAATTAAAACTTTGTAAGCGTAACCCATCATTTTAGATCTCTAGAGCTTAACTCGAGAATTGCCGCCTTATGGTCGGTCAATCCCGAAATCCCCTCAGAAATCCTATCCATTAGGAAGTCAACCGTTGTATTGATTGTTATGGAAACCCTCCTTAGGGAGGACGAAAGCAAAGCCATCACGAGGCCTCACTCGAATCTCACGGTATTGAACTAATGATGGAGACCACGGGATATAATGTCATATATCCCTCTCCCACTCACTATTTTATAATTAGGGTTTTCTATAAATATTAATGCACCTAGATTAAACTAGATTAAACGGCTAATTTCAATATAAACATCAAGTGCATTAATCACAAATTATTAGAATCCTATTCCAATAACTAATAAACTTATACGATTTTTAACTCTTAAAAAAAAAAAAAAAGCTAGTTCATTAGTGATAATTCTAATATATGTAAACTATTTACTAAGACTAGAATTATTAAATGTGTATTTACCAAGTTTTAACTATTAATAAAACTAAACACATTATTAGGGCCAATTATTATTAGGGGCTTAATCAAATTAATCATAATATATATAAAGGACCCTACTAATCTAAGTAATTAAACTATTTAATAAAAAGATTGGTGATTAATGAGAATTACCAAGTTTTTAGTCGTAAAAACTAATCCCATTAATATATAGCCAATTATGTGAATTACTCATTTTAATCAAATTAAAAAAAATATAAACACATAATATAGATGACTATAATGCATGTACGATATATCAACATATATATATATATATATATGTATATGTGTGTGTGTGTGTGTAGGCACACCTAATCTAAATGACATTTGTATGCATGACAATGCTTAATCATCACATAATTAAAAGTATACATGAGTTGACCGAGTATCGTGGATTATTTAACCTAGAATAATAAGAATCTAATTACAAAATATACCCAAGGCTTTCCTTGGTCTTCAAGTAATCTCCAAGATTCTTCAAGTATTTAGGGTTCTTATTTATTTTGGGCTTTTAACCAAGTCCAACTTAATTAAATAAAAAATATATTTTATTATTGTGACACATCTCATGAATCAAATCTAAAGACCAAGTCTTACTTTAACACTGTACTTGAGGCCCAAGGTAAAAAAAAAATAAAATAAAATTCAGCCCAAATTCTTATGTCAAATTCGGAAACCATAACATTGCGAATTTTCAGCCCATTAATGCTTTCGCGCATAACCGTCATTCATGCACATAGGCCACCCGCACCAGTACAGTGTGAACAGTACTGCAGAATAGTACACGTGAACAGTGAACAGTACCGGTGAACAGTGTCCATGAACAATATCGATGAACAGTGCCTAGTGAATAGTACTGCATGTTTCTGTATTCGCTCTTTCACCATTCGTCTTCTTCGTCGGATTTCATCGTCCATATTTTACATTAAAATACATGGCATAAAAAAAAAACAACAAAGAATTTACAGTAGAAAAAAATATATTAAAATTACATTCCAGGATTAATATTACAAATATATTACAACCATTTAAAAAGAAACCCTAAATCCATGACACCATACAATTAACGATCAACTATGTTTTAAAATTAAACCATTTAATTAAAAAACAACATACAGTCAATTAAAATAGTGCCTACACATTCATAGATAGCAGGAGCATCGAAATCGATTCTCCTGTTCTGAAAAATTGGCTCTGATACCAATTGTAGGAACCTAGGGTTACAAATTGCGCAGCGGAAGGGTTTAAAATTTTTTTTTTATGCAATCATCAAGTAAACATATTTGTACAGTAATAATCAAAAACAAAAAGAAGGTAAAATGATTCATACCAACGTTTGTAGACTCCTTCTTTCTTTTCGATTTACTTCCTAATTTGAATCACTTGATCTTCCTCGCTATCTCTCGGAACTGGCAACGGCGTGTGGGCACGTCACGATATTCAGGAAGGTGTATGGAGGTCAAAGAGACACACGAAGCAACTCTTTTGCTTTTGTGTATAGAATGCAACAAGGCTAAAATAAATAAATAAAAACAAAACCGTTTTTTTTTCCTTGTTTGCCGCACCCTTTATCTATTTCTCTTCCTTTTTTATTTCTTGCGTGAAAATGTGTGTTGATCGGTCTTTTTATTTTCTTTTTCTTTTTTTTATTTATTTAAAAAAAACACATATATCGTGTGTATATATATATATTTAAAAATAAACTAATAAATTTTTTATTAAATCCTTTTAAAAGATATCCAATGTCTTTTAATAGATATTAATAAAGTTTGAATTTAAACCTTTTTAAATTCAAATTTAATATTTAATTAAAAATAAAATAATCATATTATCTTATCTTTGAAAATTAAATATCAAAGAACATCCTCCAATTATGATTAATTACATAATTAAATAATCTAATTATTTAATTAACATAATTATCATTTTCTATTAATTAAATAATCTCATTATTCAACTAATTCCCGATTAAACACGTGTCACTTTTGTAACACAATTAATTGGATAATCCAACTAATTAACCATGACCCTTGTTACCTAAATCGATCAGGCTAACAAGGGGACCTAATGGACCCACAGTATTTTGAATTCCAATAATCCTTAGAAATAATTAATTAAACTCTTTAATTAATATTTCATGATTATTAACTTCGGTGTTATTTCACTAAAAACCCGAAGTTGCACTCTCTCAACTGTAGACGTGTTTATACAAACCAATAACTCTTAATGTCCATCGATATAGCTATTACATATGGTATGATCCTCCACAAGTAGTTCATAATTAAAGCTGGATCATAATGTCCGTTAAATTCCTCTAATTATATCTTTTCATTAAGTACCATTGATTCTCTAATAAATAATAAATCCTACATTCCTTACGGAATTAGGAGAGTGCTCATATTGTTCAAGCCCCGAATCAAACCTTAAGGGAACTACTATCTACTTCTCACAAGAAAGAGTGGATTCCACTATTGTGTGCAAACCTTCCCAGCCACAAGCCAAACAACGATTTCAACATACGGAGTTATTGACCGGGAATGCAACTCCGATCTCACCCATGGTATATCAAAAACCACGATCTAACCTGAAGGAGTCGATAAGACACTCAGGATTAAGGTCACTCATATATAACCATCATTTGTTGATATATATGAATCTCATCTTATAACGGATCTTGGTGAGAGATTCATATAGATCATGACCCAGTCCTATATGATCACATCATATAAGGTGCCTCCATTCTCATATCACCATATGAATAATCTAGGTTAAGACCATCATACATTACAGAACGGACCGCAGCTGTAGATTAGCCACAAATAAAGTACCCAACTCTATTTTCTATCTATGGACTCTTTAGATTGCTCATTTCAAACTGAATACCTCTGTATATGACACTCATATACTCAGTTAGAGATTACATCCGGCAATCTTGGATTTTAAGTACACATGTTATAAATAAATGTATGATACAAATTTGAATTTATAAACTACTTTTATTTATGTTCAATTTACCTTTACAAATTACAAGGTTTAGGGCAAAAACCCTCAACAATAAAGAAGATGGACTTTCTTTGCTCATCAACTTTAAAATCTTGATGCTTAGATTAAAATTAACCGTTTAATCTAGTTTAATTTATGTGCATTAATATTATTAGAAAACCCTTATTATAAAATAGTGAGTGGGAGAGGGATATATGACATTATATCCCGCGGTCTCCATCATTAGTTCAACACTGTGTGATTCGAGTGGGGCCTCGTGACGGCTTTGCTTTCGTCCTCCCTAAGGAGGGTTTCCATAAGAATCAATACCAAGGTTGACTTCCTAACGGATATGATTTATGAGGGGATTTCAGGATTGACCGACCCTAAGGCGGCAATTCTCGAGTTAAGCTTATGAGATCTGAAATGATGGGTTACGTTCACAAGGTTTTAATTAAATTGGTTAATTAAAAACCTGACTATATAAACGATGGTTGAATGATATTGGAATAAGAGTTATTCTGGTATATCATTTGATTTAGAATCACGATCCATCATGCAAGAATTTGACCGACCCTAAGGCAGCACTTACTTGTGGTATGTTGGATTGTCGTGGCATAGAAACATTGTTTTCTTAGGGTTGTTCTTGTTCATTAAACATTTTCATGCATCATGTTTAATTTTATGCCGACCATTTGCACATGTTTTGAATGTATGACTGAATGAATTCTTAATTTATGTTTTCTCAGCAATATCATCTGCAATATTACAAATCATAGCCAATGACAAATTAACTAGTGTTAACTACACTAAATGGAAACACAATATCAATGCAATTTTGGTCACCAAGGACCTTAAGTTTATGCTTACGGAGGAATGTCCTCCAGTGCCTACTGCCAATGCCGCACGAACTATTCGTGAGGCATATAAGAAATGGGTCTCATCATATGAGAAAGCCCGAACATATCTGTTAGCAAGTATGACAGACGTGCTTGTCACTAAGCATGAAGCAATGGGTACTACATTTAAAATAATAGAGTCATTGCAGACTGTGTTTGGGCAACCCTCTGAACAAAAGCGGCATGAAGCTGTTCGTTCCGCTATGCTCGCTCAAATGAAGGAGGGTACATCAGTTCGGAAACATGTCCTGAACATGATGTCCTACTTCAACACGGTAGAGATCAATGGTAGGGCCATTGATGAACCCAGTCAAGTGAGCATCATACTGACGATTCTTCCAAAGAGTTTCGATCAGTTTAAAAGCAACAATGGGATGAACAAGTTGAGGTTTAGTCTGACTTAGTTGCTTAATGAGCTCACTATCTTCGAGTCCATAACTAAGGACAACAAAGATAAGACCGGTGAGGCAAATGTTGCTGAACTATCTTCTTCTAGATCAAAGAAGAGGAAGAGGTTTGCTGGGAAGGCTAAGTGTAAGCCTAAACCCAAGAAAGCCCAAAGCAAGAAGAAAAAGGCAAAAAGTAAATGTGATTTACTTGTTCTTGAATCGTGTATAGTGAAAGATGATTCTTCACCCTGGATAGTTGATTCGGGGGCCACTAACCATGTTTGTTCTTCTATGCAATGGACTGAATCTTGGACACAGCTAGAAGAGGGATCCTTTTCTACTTGAGTTGGGTCAGGAGATGTCGTGTCAGCCCGAGCAGTGTGTGTAGTTAGACTACATTTTGGAAGTTGTTTCATTATTTTGGATAATGTATATTTAATTCCTAGATTTACTAGAAATTTGATTTCAGTTTCAATGTTGTTGGAACAATTATATTATGTTTCTTTCAATAATAAGTCTGTTATTATTACAAAGAATAGTTTGAATATATGTTCAAGATTAAACGAAAACAACTTGTATGTTTTAAAGCCGTTAATACATACTACACTGCTTAACACTGAATTGTTTAAAGTTGAAAAACCCAAAACAAAACGACAAAAGATTTCTCTAGAAAATGAAACGTATCTATGGCATCTAAGACTTGGCCGTATCAACCTTGACTGGATAGATAGACTAGTGAAAAGTGGACCTTTAAGTGAGTTAAAGGTTGGCATCTTACCTGTCTGCGAATCCTGTTTAAAAGGTAAAATGACCAAGAGACCTTTTACTGGAAAAGGGCTTAGAGCTAAAGAACCACTAGAGCTTATACATTCAGACGTCTGTGGACCAATGAATGTTAAAGCAAGGGGTGGTTATGAGTATTATGTCACCTTTATAGATGACTACTCGAGATACAGATATGTCTACCTAATGCAATGGAAGTCGGAAACTTTTGAAAAGTTCAAAGAATTTTGAGCTGAAGTTGAGAATCAGTTAGGAAAGACTATCAAGACTCTACGATCCATTCGTGGAGGTGAGTACCTTGACCAAGAGTTTGAAGACTTCATGGTCGAGTATGAGATAGTGTCCCAACTCACAGCTCTTAGTACATCTCAGCAGAATGGTGTCGCGGGGAGGAGAAATAGAACCCTAATGTAAATGGTAAGATCTATGATTAGTTTTTCATTGTTACCAAATTCCTTTTACGGATATGCGTTACAAACATCGGCATACATTTTGAATGTAGTGTCATCCAAATCTGTTCCTAAGACTCCTCTAGAGTTGTGGAATGGTCGTAAAGTTAGTTTGTGACATTTCTGCATATGGGGTTGTCCAGTACATATGCTGAAGAATAGAAGTGGAAAGCTAGAACCTAAGTCTATGGTCTGCTTGTTTGTAGGATACTCTAAAGAAACCAAAGGTGGATACTTCTATAGTTCTGAAGATAACAAAGTGTTTGTATCGACAAATGCAACATTTCTCGAGGATAACTATATTAGTGACCATAAGCCTCGTTTTAAAATTGTATTGAATGAGTTGGAGCCTGGTAAGACCAGTTCTCAGTCAACAAGAGTTGTTGATCCATTAACATATGAGAGTCAGATGATTCCTAGTCAGGATACACTACCACCTAGACGTAGTGTAAGGGTTATGAGATAGTCTGAACGCTATTTGGGTGTAAGTGAGGGACAAGATATTGTCTCTACTGATAGTGTGGATGATCCATTGACATTTAAGAATGCAGTGGAAGATCCTGATAAAGAGGAATGACTTAAAGCCATGAATCTCGAGATGGAGTCCATGAACTCTAACTCAGTCTGGGAACTTGTAGACTTACCGGATGGAGTGAAACCCATACGGTGTAAGTGGATCTACAAGAAAAAGAGAGGAGTAGACGGGAAGGTAGAGACCTTCAAGGCAAGGCTAGTGGCCAAGGGTTATACCCAAAAGAAGGGGGTCGATTATGAAGAGACATTCTCGCCGGTAGCCATGTTTAAGTCTATTCGAATTCTCTTATCCATTGCTGCCTATTTTGATTACGAAATTTGGCAAATGGACATCAAAACTGCATTCTTGAATGACAATCTTGATGAGAGCATCTACATGATGCAGCCAGAGGGATTCGTGTCTCCAGATCAAGAGCAAAAAGTTTGCAAGTTGCAAAGATCCATTTATGAACTTAAGCAAGCATATAGATCTTGGAACATAAGGTTTGATGATGTGATCAAAACCTAGTATGATACAAATTTATGAGTGTTATGTACAAAGGTTTGATAATTAGTTTATAATTAGTATCATTTATTTATGTTACTCTCTGTAACATCTAACTTAAGGTTTGTACATGACACTCATAAATTAGAACATAACTCGAAAACTTTCTATACAAATTTGATATACAATAAACATTTGATACCAATTGTAGGAACCTAGGGTTACAGATTACGTAGCGGAAGGGTTTTAAAAATTTTATGCAATTATCAAGTAAACCTATTTGTACAGTAATAATCGAAAACAATAAAGAAGTTGAAACGATTTCATACCTATGTAGGAGGCTCCTTCACTTTAATACGATCTACTCCCTGATTTGAACCAAAAGATCTTCCTGACAATGACCCAAGGTTGGTAACGGCGTGTGGGCGTGTCACGGTACTCAGGAACAAGGAGGATGAAGAGACTTGAAGAAAGAACTCCTTCTTTCTTCTTGGCAAGTTTGGCCACCACTTGATGTCAAAAGCAAGCAAAAGGAACTCTTCTCTTTCTTTTCTATTTTAGTTGGCTGCACACCTCTCTTTTTGTTTTACACGAATGTGTGTGTTACACAATTATGTGTTGATTAGTTTTCTTAAAAAAATATATATCATATATATATATATATATATCTTTTTAACAACTGATGATATCTTTTTAATTTAAAAACAAAATCTTTATTTTATTTTATTAACAGATATCATCTAATTTGAATTTAAACTATTTAAATTCAAAATTAATATTTAATTAATTTAAAAAAATAAGATAATCATATTATCCCATTTTTCAAATATAAATATCAACTAACACCCTCCATCAATAATTAATTACATAATTAAATAATCTTATTATTTAATTGTTATAATCATTAAAATCATTAATTAAATAATCTCATTATTCAATTAATTCCCGAATAGATACGTGTCACTTTTGTAACACAATTAATTGGACAATCCAATTAATTAACTGTGACCATTGTTTCCTAAATCGATTAATGGACCCAATGGACCCACAGTATTTTGAGCTCCAATAATCCTTAGAAATAATTAATTAAACTCTTTAATTAATATTTCATGATTATTAACTTCTGTGTTACACCACTAAAAACTTGAAGTTGCACTCTCTCAACTGTAAACGTTTTTACACAAACCAATAACTCTTGGTGTCTATCGATATAGCTATTACATATGGTATAATCCTCCACAAGTAGTTCATAATTAGAGCTGGGTCATAATGTCCGTTATACCCCTATAATTATATCTTTCCATCAAGTACCATTGATTCTCTAATGAACAATAAATCCTACATTCCTTATGGAATTAGGAGAGCGCTCATATTGTTCAAGCCCCGAATCAACCCTTAAGGGAACTACTATCTATTTCTCACAAGAAGGTGTGGATTCCACTATTGTGTGAAAACCTTCCCTACCACAAGCCAAACCGCGATTCCAACATACGGAGTTATTAACCGGGAATGCAACTCCGATCTCACCCATGGTATATTAAAAACCATGATCTAACCTGAAGTAGTCGATAAGACACTTAGGATTAAGATCACCCATATATAGCCATCATTTGTTGATATATATGAATCTTATCTTATAACGGATCTTGGTGAGAGATTCATATAGATCATGGCCCAGTCCTATATGATCACATCATATAAGGTGCCTCCATTCTCTTATCATCATATGAATAGTCTAGATTAAGACCATCGTACATTACAGAACGGACCGCTGCTGTAGATTAGCCACAAATAAAGTACCCAACTCTATTTTCTATCTACAGACTCTTTAGATTGCTCGTCTCAAACTGAATACGTCTGTATATGACACTTATATACTCAGTTAGAGATTACATCCGGCAATCTTGGATGTTAAGTACACATGATATAAATAAATGTACGAGACAATTTGAATGCATAAACTACTTTTTCTATTTCTTGCTCAATTCACATTTACAAACTACAAGCTTTAGGGTAAAAACCCCAACAATCTCTCACTTGCACTAAAGCATGTGAGACATGTCTTGTAAACCTGGACTCTCTAGGTGACCTGTAAACACCTTAGCCGGTAAGGTATTCGTAAATAGATCAGCATGATTATCCTGTGATGCTAACTTGGTCACTGTTACATCTCCTCTCTGCATTATCTCTCTGATGAGATGATATTTCCTCTCTATATGCTTACCTCTCTTGTGGCTTCTTGGTTCTTTAGAATTAGCCACAGCACCACTATTATCACAATAAAGTGTGATGGGTTTATCCATATCCGGAACAATTTCCAGATCACTCAACACCACCATTATCACAATAAACAGTCTCTTTAGCAGCTTCACAAGCGGCTACATATTTGGCTTCCATGGTGGAATCAGCAATACAAGATTTTTTAACACTCCTCCATACAATGGCTCTACCACCAAGGGTTAATACTGATCCAGACGTGGATTTCATAGAATCCCTCTCTGACTGAAAATCAGAATCTGTATATCCTAACGGAAATCATGTCCAGAATACACTACCATATAGTTTCTCATTCTCCAAAGATACTTGAGAATAGTCTTGACAGCAACCCAATGATCCAATCATGGTTTGGACTAGTATCTGCTGGCTACTTCAACTGCGAAGTAGATGTCCGGTCTCGTGCATAACATAGCATACATGAGACTACCTACTGTTGACGCATAGGGAACACGTCTCATATCCTCAACTTCTTGAGGTGTCTTAGGACACTGTTCCTTAGACAAGTGAACTCCATGTTTGGAAGGTAAATTACCTTTCTTAGAGTTCTGCATCGTATATCACCATCGAAAATCACACAACAATTTTGTTGATATACGATGCTTGAGACAGTGCTATAAATTTGTTCTTGCAATCCCTTATAAGTTGGATCCCTAGAACATAACTCACCTCTCCCAAATCTTTCATTTGGAATTGGCTAGCTAGCCAGCCCTTTATATCAGACAATACTCCCACATCATTCCCAATGACTAGGATGTCATCTACGTATAGGACCAAGAAAACTACTTTCTTGTTAATGATGTGCTTGTAGACACAAGGCTCATCAACGTTTTGCTCAAAACCGTAGGTTTTGATCACATCATCAAACTTTATGTTCTAAGATCTAGATGCTTGCTTAAGTCCATAAATTGATCTTTGCAACTTGCAAACTTTTTGCTCTTGATCTGGAGATACGAATCCCTCTAGTTGCATCATGTAGATGCTCTGAAATTCCCTTAAAGCAATAGTGTTTTATACCTAGAGGGGGGGTGGGGGTGGGGGGTGAATAGGTATAATCCCAAATTCTTCCAATATTCAAAAATTGCGGAATACAAGAATAAAATGAACACTTGATATGATATAGAAAATGTATAATATGAATCAATACATGCAAGGATCAATATACAAAAGATTCAATACATGTGAACATATGGAAGATAAAGAAATATAAAGCGAAAATGAGACACAATGTTTTTTACGTGGTAAAACCTCAAAGAGGAAACATCCACGGGTTGAATCCACAACCACCGGCAAAGCAAATCCACTATACGAAAAGGACTTACACACTCAAAGCTATCAACACTGTGATATTTACTTCAAGCTATCAAATCCTAAACAACCCTCGGGCTAGTGATTCACAAAGCCTACTTTCTATCCAAGATTTGTCCTACACCTCTAGAGAGCAACTCCCTATCCAAGGCTCTCAAGCCTCTAGGAAGATTTCTTCGCTTAGCAATCTAGATCACTAGGGTCCTAGTCAAGCTACCCAAGCTCAACCATTCGGAGTACGCAACTCCATGCTAAGACTTTTACTTAGTTATTCGGATCCTCTTGATCCTAACTAAGGCTTCTTGCTTGGCTATCCAGAATCCTTTCCTATCCAAGTCTTCTTGCTCAAATTAAGGCTTCACTCACCTTAACAAGAGACTTCAACCTTTCACAAGACAATGATCTAAGTGAAGTGCACATAAGCAATATGATGCAATCACAAACAAATAGAGCAAGTAGATCAAACACACTCTATGAACATGCAACTAGAGAATCTAGAATAAAGCTATCACAACTCAATCACAAAATATATCTAGAAACCTAAGCATGTGAATTAACATCATTCATATTACTTTTCATCAATCAATTAAGAAAATTAAAGAGATGATCAATAATGAAAGTAAGAAGAAGATGAATCACTTACAAACAAATAAAGCTAGATAATCAATCAAGCTCTATGAACATGCTTACATACATTCTAGGATATGCTTTCAACAATCAATCACAAAAATACCTAGAAATCAAAGCATGTATATCAATAAGAACAAGGTATGAATATTCAGTATATCACACTAAAAACCTAGTTCTTAGATCATGAAATTGAATCTAGAAGATAACATGAAGCACATCATACAATCAATTTCTAGAAGCAATTTCAAGCAAAATCAAATCTAGCAAAAATATGTTTAAGAGAGATCTCAAAGCTAAACTCAATTAACTAATCAATCATACAACCCTAGAATATAATCTAACATACTTCTTAACATATTTCAACAATCAATTAGAAAGAATCAAAGAGATGATCAAGAGAAATTGAAAGAGAAGAAGTTTCACATACAACCAAAGACCCTCGGACTGAAATCAGTGTGCTCGGAAAAATAACAAAGTCAAATGGCTCTAAAAATGCTTAGGTTTGTAGCTCTCTTCAAGATCACCAATTTTGGTTTTTGGATCACTCAATTTCGAGTTCGTATGAGAGAGTTATGATCAAAATAAGAAAACAAAAATATTGAAGAAATCTGCAGAAATTTCGTTTTGGTGTTCTTCAAGTTCTTGGAAATGGAAGGAAGGAAAGGTATTTAAAGGAAGGAGAAAGGAGAGATTTTTAAACCAATCAAACACGGACATATCACCCTCTTCCCGTGTGGGGCGCGTTTGGTACACGGGACCAGAGGGGTGGTCTGTCCGTGTGGCACATGGCCTCCACATGGGTTGGCCAAGCCATGGCCTTTGGTCAGCTTGCTTCTCCCGCGCACCTCTCGCGTTCTTCAGCCGTATTCGGGCATCCGAACTTCGAATTTGAATCCGTTTTTAGATTACAAACTGTAACTCCCTCATTCACAATGAAGACTATGAAACTTTGACAAATGGTTGAGAATTCATCTCGGAAAACGACGACGAACACAACTCAACGGATGAGAATGCAAAGTAGCATAACTATGTCGTATGGACTCGAAACTTAACGAATGAGTAACTGAAATGACCGGAACTCAATAAGGAATCAAATAAGATTATTTTCAAGTTCAAAACACATGAAACACAAACAAATAAATACTATGAAACACAAGCATGCCATATCTAAGTGATAGTGAGAAAACATGCAATTCTATAAGATTGTCAACAATGAGATAAATGCATATGCATACTAAATGTGTGTGAAAGTGTTATACCAAATGTTTGAACTACGATGCAAGGACACACATATATGAATTATGTGTGTGTGCGCCTATGCCTTGCAAGTGGAAGAAGAATCTTGATACTTTAGCATCCAAGTATGCGATGTTCCCCTTGAAGACAAGATTTGCATGAGATGTTGCTTCTTCAACTTTCAGGCTTCTTTCTTCTAAGAATCACCTAAGCAACAACTAATACAAATAAAGAGAGTTTTGCAATGGAATCAAGTCAACACAATAAAGGATCTTACATGCTCTCATCAAGATTGTCATTCAAGAACTATAGAAGTATCCACCTCTGGTCTCCTTGGAGTATCCTACAAACAAGCAGACCACAGACTTAGGTTCTAGTTTTCCACTTCTGTTCTTCAGCATGTGTGCTGGACACCCCCATACGCGAAAATGTCGCAAACTAACTTTATGACCATTCCACAACTCTAGAGGAGTCTTAGGAACAGATTTAGATGGCACTACATTCAAAATGTATGCAGCTGTTTGTAACGCATCTCCCCAAAAGGAATTTGGTAACGATGAGAAACTAATCATAGATCTCACCATTTCTATTAGGGTTCTATTTCTCCTCTTTGCGACACCATTCTGTTGAGGTGTACTAGGAGCTGTGAGTTGAGACACTATCCCATACTCGACCATGAAGTCTTTAAACTCTTGGTCAAGGTACTCACCTCCACGATATGATTGTAGAGTCTTGATAGTCTTTCTTAACAGACTCTCAACTTCAGCTCGAAATTCTTTGAACTTATCAAAAGTTTCTGACTTTCGTTGCATTAGGTAGACATATCTGTACCTCGAGTAGTCATCTATAAAGGTGACATAATACTCATAACCACCCCTTGCTTTAACATTTATTGGTCCACAGACGTCCGAATGTATAAGCTCTAGTGGTTCTTTAGCTCTAAGCCCTTTTCTAGTAAAAGGTCTCTTGGTCATTTTACCTTCTAAACATGATTCGCAGACGGGTAAGATGTCAACCTTTAACTCACTTAAAGGTCTGCTTTTCATTAGTCTATCTATCTGGTCAAGGTTGATATGGCCAAGTCTTAGATGCCATAGATACGTTTCATTTTCTAAAGAAATCTTTTGTCGTTATGTTTTAGGTTTTTCAACTTTAAACAATTCAGCGTTGAGCAGTGTAGTATGTATTAACGGCCTTAAAACATACAAGTTGTTTTCGTTTAATTCTGAACATATATTCAAACCATTCTTTGCAATAATAATAGACTTATTATTGAAAGAAACATAATATAATTGTTCCAACAACTTTGAAACTGAAATCAAATTTCGAGTAAATCTAGGAATTAAATAAACATTATCCAAAATAATGAAACAACTTCCAAAATGTAGTCTAACTACACCCACTGCTCGGGCTGACACGACATCCCCTGACCCAACACGCATAGAAAAAGATCCCTCCTCAAGCTGTGTCCAAGATTCAATCCATTGTATAGAAGAATAAACATGGTTAGTGGCCCCCGAATCAACTATCATATGTATAACTTAGATAGTATATTTAATCTAGGAACCTAGGGTTGCCCTAAATAGTACTAATGTTGGGGTTATGTTTGACCAGTGAAATATCAATTATACAAGTTTATGAGACATCATTGCATATTCTTCAATTATAATGGACAATCAACTATCATTGCATAGAAGGTTTGATGATGTTAGATGTTGTACAAATGTTGGGCTTTCTTTCTAATTTAACAAAGTCCATCTTCTTTATTTATAAGTGTCATGGACAAACGCTGCGCAATCTAGGAACCTAGTATATTCGATCAAGTGTCCATATTTCAATAGACTCTCTCTCTCTCTCTATATATATATCTCTCTCTCTTCTAACTCATCTTTTTCATTTATTTATTTTTCTCTGCAACTCACATTTTTCTTCTTTTCACGACTTTACCTTCTTCTTCTTCTTAATTTTCTCTGCTTTGTTTCTTCTTCTTTTTTCTTCTTCTTTTTTTTTGTTTCTTAATCTTCTTCTTCTTCACCGGACGGCGGCGGCTGCACTCTATTATAGCGAAGATTTTTTTAAACGATTATGCCGATTAATCGGCTCTAAAAATCGGCTTAGGTGGCGGCCGATTAGTTGGCGCTAGTCGGTGACTGGTCAGCTAGCCGCCTAGAAAGGCTGAAAAGGATCTAGTAGTGATGGCCGGAATCGCCTAGGGACTAGGCGGCCGACTAGTCGACCGTCTAAGCCGATTTCTAGAACACTGACTTTCAAGTCTCAACTTTCGTTTTTTAGTTTTTTCTTTTATAGGCAATATTTCGAATCTTAATTTTTATTGGGAATTTTTTTTTTCAATACGATTTGTTTTATTGAGTTCGTTTATAAAATTCTTTTAAATTAGTAAATAATTCAAAATTATCTTTTTTTTTTGCTGGTAATTTTCAAGATTTTCATTATTTCATTCAATTTAAAAGTTCTAGTTTTTTTTAATCCTATTTAAACATTAATATGAAGACCTATCTAATTTAAAAAATAAAAATAAAAACAAATATGAAGAGTTAGGTGGTGTGATTTTGATATTATAAAAACAATAATTGACTTTTTAACTTATAATTATCAATGCGGATAAAAAAATTATCAATACATATCAATCCTTCATATCGAAACACAAAATGTCCAAATTTTAACAATTCAATCTCAAACTCCAAAATATAACAACTCATTCTCCTTCATTCACTACAACAAAAAACACAAAAGAAATAGGTTATTTTACATGGAAGAAATCAGTTTTTCTAATTTTTAAAACCGATGTCTATTTGAGTGATTTAGAAGAAAACGCGCTAAAGACATCGGTTTTTAACCGATGTAAAAACATGCAAAAACACATCGGTTATATATAAAATTGATTTAAAAACTGCGACATAAAATTGATATATGTATTACGAAAATTAATCCCGCCTTCCGACCACTCCACCGTTGTCGCCTGCCCCACCTCATAATTGTTATTATGAGGAATTAAACTTGCAACCTCAAAATGGTAAGCCTTTACCACCTGACTACAAGATTAGATGTGTTATCAATTGCACAATATTTATATATAACCTTTATGAGTTGTTAGGAAAAAAAAAAAAAAAAAAAAAACTTGTTTGATAAATTAAATTTACTCAATTAATCAAAATTCTAATTTCTACTACAAACATATATTAAAAAAAATTTATTGGTGGGTTTATTTTTCATTTCATTTTTTGTGTGGTTTTGTGTTCTGCTAGAGATATTTTTGTGCAAAATTTTTCCTTAAAATTGTATCTTTTGGCAAGGAAATAATTTTTTTCGTCCACACTGGGTTCTTTGATTTTTTGATACGAATCCAACGGTATAAAGAACGTAAAATTTTGGGCTGTATTTTAAAAGTTATGATCAGTTATTCATTCAAAGGTCAGAAGTGATTGGAGATATTTTTGTGCAAACTTTTTCCTTAAAACTGTATCTTTTGGCAAGGAAATGAATTTTTTCTTCCATTTTTGTTCTTTAATTTTTTGAAACGAATTCAATGGTATAAAGAACGTAAAATTATGGGCGGTATTTTGAAAGTTATGATCAATTATTCAGTCAAAGGTCAAAAACGATTGGAGATGATCAATTTTTGTGCAAACTTTTTCCTTAAAACTGTATCTTTTGGCAATGAAATAATTTTTTTTGTCCATTTTGGGTTCTTTAATTTTTTGATACAAATCCAACGGTATAAAGGACGTAAAATTCTGGGTGGTATTTTGAAAGTTATGATCAATTATTCAGCCAAAGGTCAGAAGCGACGCGAATCCGCAAGTGAGATGTTTTCATCGCTCATTTTCACACTTTTTTCCAAATCCATTTTTGGAATATTTTCTGAATGAAAAGTTTTTATTTTCATGTCTAATTTCTTGTGTCAAAATTTGAGCAAATAACATTAAGTATTTTTAGAAATGTGCACTTGAATGTGGATATAGGTCAGATTTGAATTTCAGCAGAATTTTGCTTTTGAATCCATATCGATTTTCCCAAAAACCGTTGTCTTTTCAAACTGTAATATTTAAGACATCGGTTTTAATAGAAACTGATTTCTTATCGGAAAAAAAATCCATATCGGTGTTCCCAAAAACTGTTGTCTTTTCAAACAGCAATATTTAAGACATTGGTTTTAAGGAAAACTGATTTTTTATTGGAAAATAAATCCATATCGGTTTTCCCAAAATCCGTTGTCTTTTTAAACCACAATATTTAATAAATTGGTTTTTATAAAAACCAATTTCTAAAAGTTTTTTTAAATCGGTTATCTAAAAACCGATGTAAACAACCGATGTCTTTTAATATTTTTGTAGTAGTGATTGTCATTATTGTAATTCTGCCCTAACATCTCCCCACATTTTTGTAACTACACTAACTCTCCATAAGTTTGCACTGTCCCATTATTGCTCTTGAGTTTGAAAAATTGGTTCAAAATTCTCTTTATTAACCAGTGGTGACTAAGATGATAAAGATTCGTCATCGATAGGTTCAATAGAAAATACAGCAGACCGACATTCCTTGCTAAGAAAATTGTGTAGTCCTACACAATTTAACACTAGCTTTAGCTTTCTTTGTGTCCTATATGTGAATGGAGGTGAGGAAGAAGATTGTGTAGTCTTACACAATTTAACACTAGCTCTAGCATTGTTTGTGTCCTATATGTGAATGGAGGTGCAAATGGAGGTGCAGACTTGAAAATTTTGAATCTTGATTTTAAATAACTAAATATCATTTCAATAATATTCATTAATGTGAATTGTTGGATAAAAAAATTGCTAATCTCAATACATTTCAATCATCGCATCGGGAGATAACGTACACAAACTTTATAAAAGTTAAATCCATCAAAATCTATGGTGTATGACAAGATTCGTTATGGGCTTTTATATTTATAAATCTCATGTTAAAATCATCAAATTCCATAATTTAAAGAAAATCTACCAAAGTCAATGATTTAAAATACACGCACATTGAGTCCAAATCGATTCGATTGTATTGTCATAAATCATAATCAAGTGAAAAATCAGGTTGTGATAACAAAACATTTAGGTTGTGAGATTTGGATTGAGTTGGCATCAACTAGTGAAAAAAGTTTTTCCTCTGTTTTGTGAGTGAAAGAAGTGTGAGTTTGTTCGTTGTCATCTTTCTTAGGATTGATAGCCGGTGTTGTCTGGCCTTTTTCAGTGGGTTATTAGTTTTTATTTGTGGAGGTTTTAGTCTTTCGTTTGAGTTATGGATTCAGAAGATATTTCACGGTTATGTGCTTCCATGTCTCTGATGGAGAGGGAAGGTCCTGTTGTAAAGATGAAAGAGAGAATAATTTGCTGAGATATTATTATTGTTCACCGAGAACATGTATTTGTACAAGAAGTGGTTTACAACCTTTTCTACAATTTAGGAATGTCTTGCTACAATATGAAGTCTGTTAGGATACAGAGTATGTATTACAATAGGAAAGCTATTAACTACAATAGGAATTATAATACAACACTATTACCTATTCTAACACTCCCCCTCAAGTTGGAGAGTGGATATCTTGTACTCCCAACTTGCGAACCATAGACATAAAATTTTCTTTTCCCAGAGGCTTAGTAAAGATATCTGCTAACTGATGTGCAGAATCAACATACCTTGTTGTCACTGAGCCATCTTGAATCTTGTCTCTAATGTAGTGGCAATCCATCTCAATATGTCTAGTTCGTTCATGAAAAACTGGATTGGCTGCAATGTGTAAGGCAGCTTTATTGTCACAACACAGCAGTGCTGATTCATGGTGCAAAAGTCCCAAGTCCCTTAGTAAAAAACGGAGCCAAGTCAACTCACAGCAAGTTCCTGTCATTGCACGATATTCTGCTTCAGCGGAAGAGAGTGAGACCGTTTTTTGTCGCTTCGATCTCCAAGATATCAGTGAAGGTCCAAGAAATACACAGTAGCCAGTAGTGGATCTCCCAGTGAGTGGACAACCAGCCCAATCTGAATCACAGTAAGCCCTTAACTTGAAATCACTATTCGAGGAAAAGAATAGGCCTTGTCCAGGAGCACCCTTTAAGTATCTGACAACACGAAGGGCTGCCTCCATGTGAAGTTTTCGAGGCTGATGCATAAATCTACTCAAGACATGACTGCATATGTTATGTCTGGTCTAGAAACAGTCAAATAAATTAATCTCCCAATTAATCTTCTATATTGACTCGGATTTTTGAGCAAGTCTCCTTTGTCTGATAACTTCAGACCTTGTTCCATAGGAGTATCTATGGGGGCTGCACCTAACAGTCCTGCATCCTCTATGATTTCTAATGCATATTTACGTTGGGAAATAAAAATTCCTTTCATAGAAGCGGATATTTCAATACCAAGAAAATATTTCAAATTACCAAGGTCCTTGAGACGAAAATGACTGTGCAGATATTTCTTAGTTGCATCAATGCTAATAGGATCATTTCCGGTAATCAGAATATCATCAACGTAAATTAAGAGGACAGTAAAAGACTTGCCTTGTGTTTTGGTGAACAGGGAATAATCGACTCGAGATTGTACGAAGCCAGCAGAGCAGATGGCGTCTGAGAATTTTACGAACCATTGGCGAGATGCCTGTTTCAAACCGTAGAGGGACTTATGGAGGCGACATACCAAGTCGGGCTCCCCCTGTCGCCGAAGACCCGGAGGAGGAGACATATAGATTTCTTCAGCCAAATCACCGTGAAGAAAAGCGTTGTTGATGTCCATCTGATGGAGAGACCAACCACGGGCTGCGGCCAGAGCAAGTAAGCATCGGACTGAAATGATTTTGGCAGTAGGTGAAAAAGTGTCCTGATAGTCGACACCCTCCAGTTGTGTGAAGCCCTTGGCGACCAAACGGGCTTTGTATCGCTCGATAGAACCATCCGAACGAAATTTAACCTTGTATACCCAACGACAGCCAATTGGTGTCTTGCCAGCCGGGAGAGAAGTGAGTGTCCAAGTGCCATTGGCTTGAAGAGCTTTCAACTCAGAACACATAGCCTCTTGCCATTCAGGATGAACAACAGCCTCGGAGTAAGATCGAGGCTCTGTGACGGCACTAACTTAAGCAGTAAAGGATCGGTAATCAGGCCTATATCGGTGATAAGAAACATGCCTAGCCAGTGGATAGCGAGTACCCTTCGTTGGACCCGGTAATAAGGAGGAAGATTGGGCAGAGTAAACAGAGTTGCAGACGTAATCATCGAGTTTGGCCGGTGGACAAGTGGGTCGGCTGGAGCGACGAAGCGGGATGAGGTGGGGATCGGGACTGGGTGACAGCGGAGGCGAATGGGGAGGGGAATCTGTGGGGAAATCTGGCGATGGAAGGGGTGAAGGAGATGAGTGTGGGGAAACGGTAGAGGACAGAGGTAGTGAAGTAGGGGAAGGGGACGGTGGTGATTTTGTGGGTGAAGGGGACGAAGGGACTGACGAACGACGGGGAGAAGATGGGGAAGCTGACACGGCTGACGCAGGAAGAGAAATTGGGGAAGAAGACGTGGCTGGGGTCTGTTGTGACAGAGAAGTGGGTGGACTTGGATAGGAGGAAGGAGAGGTGTCGTGGATGATGAGTGGAATTGGGCCTGCTGGGCCAGACTCACTTGGAGAAGAGAAAATGGGCCTGTTAGAAGAATAAGGAAAAACAGTTTCATGAAATCGCACATCACGGCTAGTAAAAATTTTTTTGGTGGACAAATTAAATAATTTGTACGCCTTTTGACCAACGGGATAGCCGATAAAAATGGAAGGAATGGAACGAATGTCAAATTTATGAGAGGTGCGGACATTAGTAGCATAGGCTAAACAACCAAAGACACGGAGATGGGAAAAAGAAGGAGGTTTTGAGTAAAGAAGTTCAAATGGAGTTTTAAAAGAGAGAACCGGAGAAGGGAGCCGATTAATAATGTGAACAGCTGTAAGAGCACATTCCCCCCAAAATTGGGTAGGAAGTTGAGCCTGAAATTTCAAAGCTCGAGCTACCTGTAAGATGTGACGATGTTTGCGTTCCACAACCCCATTTTGTTGAGGCGTGTAGACACAGGAATGTTGAAAAATGACACCATTGTCAGAAAAAAAGGAACGGAGGGAAATAAATTCCCCACCATTGTCACTTCGAAAAGTTTTAATTTGGTACCCAAATTGAGTGAGAACAAAACTAAAAAATCGTTTTAAAAGTGATTGTGCTTCATCTTTATGTCGCATTAAAAATATCCATGTAAAACGTGTAAAATCATCAACAATAGTAAGAAAATAATGAGCACCAGAAAGGGAAGGATGTCGATAACGACCCCAAATGTCACAATGAATTATTTCAAAAGGTGTCACAGAAGAAATTACACTAGGACTGAAAGGTAAACGACTCTGCTTAGCCAAAGGACAGATATGGCAAGCATTATTTGACTGAACTGTAAAATGTAAAAAAATTTTGGCAATAAAATCTAAACGAGATGGTGATGCATGGCCTAGGCGATTATGCCAGAGATCGGTGGAAGAGACAGCGAGGTTGCAGGTTGGGTGTTTAGGAGGCACTGAATTCAGAGTTGCTAGCGTCGTCAAATAGTAGAGTCCGTCACGTTGTTTACCCAAACCAATCATCCTCCTCGTAGCCAGATCCTGCAAAATACACCAATTAGGGAAAAAAGTTATTGAACAATTCAGATCCTTCGTCAAGCGACTAACTGACATTAAATCAACGTTAAAAGTTGGTACACATAGCACATCATGTAATTTGTAGACGGAATTCAGAGGTAATGAACCCTTTGCAACAACATTAGCCTTTTCTCCACTAGGAAGTGATACGGGAGATAATGAGCGAAGTTTATCATCACAAGAAAATAAGTTAGATGAAGAGGAGATATGATCCGTCGCACCGCTATCGATGATCCAATTGTGGGAAGCGACTCTAGACAAACCTGGTTTGGTGACGGCATTCGCCTGAGAGCTAGAACCTTCATTTTTATTGTCAATGAGTGACAGGAGCTGCTGCAATTGTAATTCTGAAATCCCAAGTACCTGATTCCCATTTTCCTTAGAAAAATCGTTTGACACCAGATTATTGGCAGCAGGCTTTGGGCCATTATTGTAGCGTTTTGGGCCATTATTTTTAGCCTTTGGATGACCAATTGGATACCCATTAAGCTCATAACAAGTTTGGATCCAATGACCCATCTCTCCACAATGAGAACAGTGTGGTCGTCCCCTGCCAGAACCAGGACCAGAGCGCCGTTTGTCTGAGTCAAACCGGCGTCCCCCATTGCTGTTGCTGAAGTCGGCGGCCTTCTCTTGTGATCGGGAGTCCTGTTGTGATTGAGAGTATTGTTGTGAGCCATATTGGCGATCAGATCGTTCAAACCTAACTGAATTGGGTCTTGTTCGAACTGCCATGGCTGCACAGCTGCTAGGATCACCTGTAGTGTGGGTCGTGCTTAGGAGGCGCTGTTTTTCCTCTTGAGAAACGGAGGAATATGCTTGGCGAACTGAAGGGAGTGGATTTATCAGGAGGATCTGACCACGAATAGCACTGTAAGTATCATTCAAACCCATCAGAAATTGCATGAGTTTTTGTTGGTCCTACTGTGCGCCGAGTATATCATCATTGTAGGAAGCTAATTCATCCCATAGACCCTTCAATTTTGTGTAATAGGCAGAAACAGAGGATTGTTCTTGTCGAAGGTAAGCAATATCTCGTTGGATTTCAAAGATACGAGGGGCATTGCTTTGAGAAAATCGCTCACGAAGATCTTCCCAAACCTCATGAGCAGTCGAATAATAAATTACGCTATCAGAAATTTCAGGACTGAGAGCGTTTACAATCCAAGAGTGGACCATGTCGTTGCATCGGGACCAAGTTGCATAACCTTCAGGGTCGGTTTTTGTCGAAGGAGCCGTAATTGAACCATTAACGAACCCTAACTTGTTTTTAGAATTTAAGGCCAGTGACATAGCCCTTTTCCAAGTAGAGTAATTGTCTCCATTCAACGGTTTAGAAATCAAAACCAAGCCAGGATGGTCTGAGTGATGAGTGAAATAAGGATTTGAAGTATTTGTCTTTGAGAAATCTGCAGAAGTGCTCGGAACAGCAACTTCTTTGCCAGTGATGGAAGATGTTGGTGGGATTTGATCATTGGCCATAGTGATTGGAGAAAAAGAGAGATGCTACACGAGTAAGAGAATTGTAGCGATGAATCAGAATTTTTAATCAAGCTCTGATACCATGTAAAGATGAAAGAGAGAATAATTTGCTGAGATATTATTATTGTTCACCGAGAACATGTATTTGTACAAGAAGTGGTTTACAACCTTTTCTACAATTTAGGAATGTCTTGCTACAATATGAAGTCTGTTAGGATACAGAGTATGTATTACAATAGGAAAGCTATTAACTACAATAGGAATTATAATACAACACTATTACCTATTCTAACACCTGTTAGAATATTAGGGGACAATCTTAAGTTGGCAGCTCTTCATAAATTATCAGTTAGTTTAGTAGGGAAAATCCTTTCCAAGAAAGTGGTGAATAGAGGTGCTTTTATGAGAGTGATTGGTAGAATTTGGCATGTTAAGGAGAGTGTTGAGATAGAATCATTATCTGGTAACATCTTTTCTTTCAAGTTTAAGGATATGGAGGACAGAAGTAAAGTTTTATCAGGTGCTCCTTGGTCTTTTGATAATGATTCTTATAGTGTCAGAAGAACCAGATGGGAAAGGTTCTGTTGAAGATACTGAATTTAGTAGATGTGATTTTTGGGTTCAAATTTTTCAGGTGCCTCTTTTGTGTACTACTAGAGAGATTGGTTGGTTCTTAGGGGAGATGATAGGTAAAGTTGTGGAGGTGGATGGAGGATTAGCTGGTGATTGTGTTGGAAAGTTTGTGAGGGTTCGTGTTCGTATTGATATCACCAAACCTCTGAGAAGATGTCTACGTGTTGTCGTTATGGGAGACGGAGTGGAGACGATTATGCTTCTAAGGTATGAAAGGCTTCTTAATTTTTGTTTTAAATGTGGTATTATTGGTCATGTTAAGAATGAGTGTCTATTGGAGGATCAAAATCTGATGGACGATGGAATGAATAAAACGTTATATGGAAGTTGGATAAAAGCTTCTAGTTCATTCAAAAGGCACAATATCCAGAAATGGGGGTTGGGCAAGAAGGTAGTCCATGATTTTAACAGTGCTAGTTTCAATAAAGGGGGTTTTGAAGGAAATCGGATGATGACGATCTCATCTTCGACTGGAGTGCTTGCAGTGGAGGATAAGGGTAAACAGAAAATGGTGATTAAAGACTTTTCTATGATTGAAGAGCCTAACATTGTTGAGAATGTGGTAGCTTTGAAGTCGGCCATCATTAATGTTCCATTTAATGCTAGTAATACAGTGGAGATGATATGGGGTATGTCAGAGAATGTGGGGTGCAAGTATTAAGACAATATTAATACTAATTCTTTGGTCATTAATGCCATTAAGATTGATGAGGGTATTTTTGTAGAGGTCTCCGAAAGAGAGAAGAATGGAGAGACTTCTGTCTGCAGTAGTTGTCCTAAGTCTTGTGATTCTTATTCTTTAAATGATGGGCTTGGCCCATTTAATGAAGGGTGGTGTAGTAAGGGTCATAAGGTGGAAATAGCCCAAAAGAAGAATGATGGGGTTCAAGTGGTTAGCAAACCTGAAGATAGCCTATCTTTGAGACTCAATGTTAATTCTGATTCGGGTAAGAAAATTTGGAGAAGGAAAGTTAGGGATTCTAGTGTGGGAATTTTTGGGGAAAAATTAATTTCAGTTATTGGAAAAAGAAGCAAAGTAGTTAGTGATGATGATGAAGAAGATTCGATTACGAAGAAAAGAAGAGGGAATCAAGTTTACAATGGTGATCGAAGGTTAATTGTTGAGAATGGCGAAGCTAGTTATAGTGAAAGGAAACAAGAAGATGATTTTGAACGGTATGTTAATTTGTCTAGCTTTGATGGAAATTGTATTGGAAATGAGAGTTCGGTTAGTGCTGATGCAGTGGTTACCCAGAAGGTGGTTTCAGGCGCAGTAGATAAGAAGATTATTTCGGCCGGCCGATCCTTATCGGCCCGCCGGGATCGATGAATATTTTTGTGTGGAACGCCCGTGGGCTTGGGAGCTTAAGGGCGTTCAATTCTTTGCTGTCTTTCAAGCAGGCGGTGAAACCAGATGTTATGTTTTTGATTGAAACTAAGTGTGAGCATAATGGGTTAAATTGGGTTTTGTTGGGAAGTTGGTAGTGAATAGCGTTGGGCGTTCTGGAGGTTTATGTTTATATTGGTCTGATAAGGTAATAGTTGATCTCTTATCTTTCTCTCCTGCTCATATCGATGTTTCGATTCATCATGGTTACATTTTGTATTGGAGGTTTACTTGATTCTATGGGCATCCTGAACCTACTCAAAGAATTCATTCGGGGAATCTTCTCCGACGCCTTTCGAAGATGTCGAATCTTCCTTGGATGTGTATAGGGGATTTTGTAAGATCTTTTATTTGTATTGGCTTGATTCCATTGCAAAACTCTTTATATTTGTAGTAACTGTTGCTTAGGTGATTTTTGGAAGAAAGAAGCCTCAAAGGTAAATAAGCAACATCTTGTGCAAATATCGTCTTCAAGGGGAACATCTCATTCTTGGATGCTAAGGTATCAAGATTATTCTTCCTCTTGCAAGGCGTTAAGCACACACACACAATTCATATATGTGTGTCCTTGCATCGTTGTTCAAACATTTGGTGTAACACTTTCATACACATTTAGTATGCACATTCATTTATCTCATTATTGACAATTTTGTAGAATTGCATGTTTTCTCACTATCGCTTAGATATGGCATGCTTGTGTTGCATAGTGTTTATTTGTTTGTGTTTCTTATGTTCTGGACTTGAACATGAACTATTTGATTCTTTATTGAGTTCTGGTCATTTTGGTTACTCATTCATTAAGTTTCGAGTCCATACGATGTAGCTACGCTACTTTTCGTTCTCATTCATTGAGTTGTGTTCGTCATCATTTTCCGAGATGAATTCTCAACCTTTTGTCAAAGTTTCATAGTCTTCATTGTGTGTGAGGGACTCATGGTTTGTAATCCAAAAACGGATTCAAATTCGGAGTTCGGAGGCCCGAATACGGTCGAAGAACGTGGGAGGTGCGCGAGAGGGACTTGCATGGCCAAAGGCCATGCCTTGGCCACCCCGTGGGGAGGCCGTATGACCCACGGCCAGAGTAGCCCTCTGGTTCCGTGGGCCACATGCTCCCCACATAGGAGTGTGATATGGCCACCCCTGATTCGCTCGAATCTTCCCTCCTTGAAATCCTTTTAAAGCCTTCCTCATTCCCTCCATTTTTGAACAACTTGAAGAAAACCAAAACATGATTTCTGCAGATTTCTTCAACATTTTCGTTTTCTTATTTTGATCATAACTCTCTCATACGAACTCGAAATTGAGTGATCCAAAAGTCAAAATTGTTAGTCCTCAAGAGAGCTACAAACTCTAACTATTTTCAGAGTCATTTGAATTCGTGATTGTTCGCAGCAAGCTGTTCTTCAGTCCGAGTTTCATCATTGTATGTTAAACTTCTTCTTCTCACTTCATCTTTTGATCTGCACTTTAATCTTTCGATTTGATAGATGATTTATGTTTAGAATAATGTTAGAACATATTATAGGGGTGGTTGATCATTTGGTAATTGAGTTTTAGCTTTGTGATTTCACTTGAACATATATTTGCTAAACTTGATTAATCTTGAAATTGATTCTAGAAATGATATATGTGATGTGCTTTATGATATTTTCTAGGTTTAATTTCATGATCTAAGAATTAGGTTTTTAGTGTGATATATTGAATATTCATACCTTGTTCTTATTGATTCACATGCTTTGATTTCTAGATAGATTTTGTGATTGTGTGTTGAAAGCATATTCTAGAATTTCTCTAAGCATGTTCATAGAGCTTGATTGATCATCTAGCTTTATTTTTTTGTGATTTGCATTATTTGCATCACCTAGATCATTGCCTTGTAATAGGTTGAAGTCTCTTGCAAAGTGAGTGAAGCTTTGTCTTGAGCAAAGAGTCTTGGGAATGAGTTTCGGATAGCCAAGCAAAAGTCTTAGCAAGGAGTTGTGTACTCCAGATGGTTGAGCTAGGGGAGCTTAACTAGGATCCTTGTGATCTAGATTGCTAAGTAAGGAAATCTTCCTAGAGGCTTGAGATCCTTGGATAGGGAGTTGCTCTCTAGAGGTGTAGGACACATATTAGATAGAGTAGGCTTTGTGAATCACTAGCCCGAGGGTTGATTAGGATTTGATGGCTTGAAGTGGATGTCATAGTGTTGATAGCTTTCAGTGTGTAAGTCCTTTTCGTATAGTGGATTTGCTTTGCCGGTGGTTGTGGATTCAACCCGTGGATGTTTCCTCTTTGAGGTTTTACTACGTTAAAATATCCTGTGTCTCATTTTCACTTTATATTTCTTTATCTTCCATATGTTCACTTGTATTGATTCTTTTGTATATTGATGCTTACATATATTGATTCTTTCTATACAATTGCTATATCATTTCAAGTATTCATTTCACTCTTATATTCCGCATTTTTTGAATATTGGGAGAATTTGGAACTATACCTATTCACCCTCCCTCTAGGTATAAAACACTATTACTTTAAAGAGAATTTCAGATTTTAATGAAATCCAGTGTGATTCTGAGAAGGTTGGAGGTGTTCGGAAAAATTTGAAGCAGTTATCCGAGTTTCGTGAAGCTTTGGAAGAGAGTGGGTTAGATGATATGGGTTATCTGGGTCCAATTTTTACGTGGAGTAATAAACGTGAAGGTTCATCAATGGTTATGGAGAGACTTGACAGAGGTTTCTGTAATAGTGATTGAAAGAATTTATTTCCTAATTCTGTTATTCATCATCTTGAGTTCTGGGTTCAGACCATAGACCTCTGTTTCTTCAGGTTAAAGAAGCTAGTTGTCAAGTTGGGTGTAGTGGAAGAAGGAAGAGGCGTTTTTATTTCGAGGAGTGCTGGGTAGATGATAAGGAGTGTAGTGATATTGTTCTTTCTGTGTGGATGCCTTACCAAAGCAATGCCAATCTTCCTATGGTTTTAAGAAATATTTCGGCTTGTGGCAATTTATTGGATGCTTGGAATGTTTCTAAGCGTAGAGAGTTAAGAAACAATATTATGATTAGAAGAGGAGCGTTGAAGGATGCTAGCAAAGATCCAATTCTGGTTTCTTGGAGAGTTATAAGATATTTAGAGCAGCAATTAAATTCGGCTTTAGATACGGAAGAGAGATAATGGAGACAGCGGTCTCGTATTGATTGGCTGCGTAATGGAGATAGCAATACGCATTTCTTTCATTCAAAAGCTTCTGCTAGGAGAGCTCGTAATCATATTGATGGACTCAATAATGAGGTTGGTGAATGGATTGAAGAGAAGGAGGGTTTAGAAGATATTATTGCTAAGTATTTTAAGAATATTTTTACTAGTATTGATCCGTCTCTATCCGAGATTGAGTTAATCACGGATAAAGTTCAAGCTAAGCTTGATCCCTGCAGTCTGTGTGTGTTGAATAAGGTGTTTAATGGGGAAGAAATTAGGTGTGCTGTGTTTGAGATGAGACCTATGAAAGCTCCCGGAGAAGATGGTCTCTCTGCGTTGTTCTATCAGAAGTATTAGAAGAGTATTGGTCCAGCTATTGTATCAGCATGTCTGAGTATTTTGAATGATGGGGTTTCAGTTGAAAGTATAAATGGTACTATAATTACGTTGATTCCGAAATGCCAATCTCCTAAAGATACTAAGGATTTTAGACCTATTAGCTTGTGCAACGTCATTTACAAGATTGTTGTTAAAGTTATTGCTTGTAGGTTGAGAGGAGTAATGGGAAATGTGACATCAGAGAATCAGTGTGCATTTTATTCTGGGTAGAATGATTTCAGATAATACGATTATAGGCTTCGAATGTCTTCGCAGGCTCAAGCGTCGAAGAAGGAAATTCGGTTCCATGGCTATAAAGGTGGATATGTCGAAAGCGTTTGATCGAGTGGAGTGGAGTTTTGTTGCTGAGATGATGCGCAAATTAGGATTTCCTGAAAAATGGGTTCTTTTAATTTTGAACTATATCTCCTCTATCTCTTATTCGTTTTTGTTGAATGGAGAAGTATGTGGTGCATTCAAACCTTCGAAAGGTATAAGGCAAGGAGATCCTATCTCTTTATTTTTGTTTCTGATTTGCGCGGAAGGGTTCTCAAGTCTTATAAAGAATGTTGTTGCTGTAGGAAAACTATCAGGTTTCAAATGTAGCCAGAATGGGCCTTCTATATCTCATCCGTTTTTTGCAGATGATAGTCTGATTTTTTCTAAAGCAACTGAAGCTAATTGTTGTGTTATCAGGGATATTTTTGAAACGTATGCAAGAGCTTCGGGGCAGGTAGTAAATTTGAGTAAGTCTGAATTGTGTGTTAGTCATTCGATGTCTTCTTTGGAGGGAGAGAATATGGCTTATATTTTAGGTATTAGATTAGTCAGTTGTTTGGATAAATACCTAGGGCTGTAAGGACCTCTATTTTGTGATTGGCTTATTTCATGACATACCACATTGGGGATGATTGTGTTGTGGGTAGCTTAGGTCATCTTGATGATTATCAAGGCAAGCTTCCAAGCATCCCGGTGACTTCAAGATCAAGAGCTTCAAAAGGTATATCACTTGACTTGGTTCTTGAAGAGATTAGGTGCACACACACACTTGCATGCATCTTTATCTATCTTGCATTTGTTATCATGCATATGTGTTTCATTGATTTGTGCATCTATGTCTTTTAGCACACACTCACTTTCATTGCATTTTTATGATTGCATTTGTGGTTCTCGTAATTGTGTGCTTATATGCTTTATCATCACACTTATGCATTTTCATATATTGCATATCTTTTGTGTGTCACATGCTTGGTGATTTTTCATGATGTTATCCTTTCCCATGCATGTTATTTATTCACAACCACACTTGCACTTCATGTTAGTCTTAAGTGTGGTGTAATTCGTTTCCGTTTGTGTGATCGGAAATGTCCGCGCTTGCATGATGGTGTGCATGTCTTAGCGCGATGGTTGACCACTTGAGAAGGACTCATTCTTCTCTTGGATAAGTGTTAGATTTGGTTTGGTTGATTGGAGTAAAGTGTCTAGGTTCAAAATATTGGATTTCAATGATTTAAATGTTTTTTCAAAACTGACCTTTGTATGGTCTTGTGACCATAACTTTTTACACAAAGTTTTAAATTGAGTTTTGTAAAATTCTGGACAAACTAGACACTCATACCTTTCCAACGATATATTATTCGTAATATTTCATGACCGTTTGGATTGGTTTTGAAATCTCCAAAGTGACCACCAAAACAGGGCAACTCTGTTGTTGTCCGTTTCTGACCTTTGGTCACTCCATTGACCATAACTTTTTCTACAGACATTGAAATGTCATTCCATAAATTGGAGTAGAAAGTAGACTTCCATACCTTTCCAACGATATATTATACGAAAGGTTTCGATGTCATTTGGTCATGTTTTGAGTCGCTTGAAAATCAGGTGCATTTTTTGCGCCCTGTTCTGCGGTCAAGGCCGCAGAAATAAGGGCGCAGAACAAGGATCAGAATTCATACTCTCTGTCCTCTTTTCTGCGCCCTTGGTTTTTGCGTTTAGGGGCCGCAAAATTGTCAGGTGCATTTTTGCGCCCTTGTTCTGCGGGCAAGGGCGCAGAACAAGGGCGCAGAATCAGCGTTTCTTTTGCAAACTTTTCAAAACGACGTCATTTCATCTAGGGGTCCTATATAAGTATCATCTTCTTCCTTGCTCGTAAAAGAGAGCTCAAAATCAGACCTTAGAGTGAGAAACTCAAACCCTAGAGAGAGAAAGCTTCAATCTTGCTTCTTTAACTCTCCAAACCCAAAACCCATGTGCATCTAACATGTTTCATGCATCAATCTTCCATGGGTCTTCTTCATTTATGACTTGGTAAGTAGAACAAACACTACATCTTCATTTATTGTTCTATCTTAGTCAAGACATGTCTTTTATTGCTTAGTTTAGCAAATCTTCACTCTTATTGCATATTTAGTGAAGTTATGACATGATTGGGTTTTGTTTGTGGTAGCTTACATGATTAGGATGATTTTCCCTAAATAGCTAACCCTAGAACATTCTTGTACAATTGATTGTTGATTAGGTTGATAGATTAATGTCTATTTATCTAGTCAAGCTTAATTGAATGTTCTTGTGGATTTAATTGACAATTATGTTGTTAGAAATTCTCTACAACTAATTGAGTTCACATGTTTGGACATGTTGACATTGTTTGATAGCTAGGATTGTTTTGTGATTGATAACATCTAGCTAAGCTTTATGATATGTCATTTAGCTTTTGATATCTAGGATTGATTTCATTGATATATCATCATTCTAGGTAAGCATATAGAGTTGCCTTGCTCTTGTTGCATTTTGAGTATTTCATATATTCACTTAGGTTGTTTTCTCTTCATTGAGAACTAAGTCTTGTGTTGCTTCCGGGATTAGGTTGCATAAATCACAAGCATTGGGACTAGGTTCACTTATACCGGGATTAGGTAGGTGTGTGATTACTTCCGGGATTAGGTTGTAATCGTTTTACACATTTAGTGGATTCGAGGTTCAAGTGTGGCTCACTTACATAGCCCGTGGTTTTTCCCGTGAGGGTTTCCACGTAAATATCAAGTGTCTTTTAATTTCCGCACCATATTACACTTGCTATTGTATATTGACTAGTGGAGGGTATTTTCGTAATCTTGACCATTAACGAAAATTTGGTAAAATCGGATAAAATCTATTCACCCCCCCTCTAGATTAATATTGAACACACCATAATTTGTTTCAATTGGTATCAGAGCGGGTTCCTAGATATACATAGGTGATCCTTGCTCATTTTGGTGTGTTTTGCATTTGTGTGATTTTTGTTCATTCATACATTGTGCATTCATTTCATTTCATTCATAAACACAATGAGTGGAAACGGTGGTAGCAACGAGGGGGCTTCTAGCACACGTCCTCCTCTTCTCACCGGATTGAATTACTCCTCATGGAAAGGGAAGATGGAATCCTACATATGTCAACTTCATGACCGAGCATGGATGTCGGTTGAAGATGGATATGATCTTCCCATGATGACTCCTACGGGTGGAGGAGAAGAAGTTTTGAAGCCTAAGGCACAATGGAGTGCACAAGAATTTGAGGCGTCAAAATGGAATAGGAAGGCTATGCATGCCATCCTATGTGCCATGGATGAGAATCAATACAAGTTGATTCAAAACACTAGGGTTGCTAAGGAGGCATGGACAATCCTAGAAGTTGCTCATGAGGGAACCGAAGTTGTGAAGGACTCCAAGCTTCAAGTTCTCCAAACTCAATTTGAGATGCTCAAGATGGAGGAGAATGAGTGCTTCAACGACTTCGAGATCAAGTTGATGGACATAGTCAACCAAAGTCATCAACTTGGTGATCCTTATTCGGATAGGAGGATTAAACAAAAGATTATGAGATCCTTACCGGATAGGTTTGAGTCAAAGGTGACGGCTTTAGAAGAAAATAGTGGATATAAGGATATGAAGCCGAGTGAAGTCATTGGAAGACTTCTAGCCTATGAGTCTAGGAAGGGTCCTAGCACTACTCCTCCTAAAAAGCAAAAGGGTATTGCTTTGAAAGCTTCTAAGGATGAAAAGGAGGTGAAGAATGACTCGGATGAAGACATGGCCTTGTTTGTGAAAAGATTCAACAAGGTTATGAAGTTTGGAAAGAAGGGATTTGGTTTTAGAAGCCAAGACAAGAAAAAGGTTCCCTTCAAGAAGTTTGAACCAAGGCAAGAGAGGACCGAAAGGAAAGGGGTCCGTTGCTTTGAGTGTGGCGGGATTGGTCACTTTGCTCCTGAATGTGCTAATCACAAGGAAAAGAAGAAGGGAAAAGTGATGGCCGCCACTTGGAGTGGAAGTAGTGATGACTCCAATGAAGAAGATGATTCTTCGGATGATGAAGACATCATGGCTAACTTCCTAGCTTTTGCCTCTTCTCACAAGAGCAAAAGTGGTAGTGAAAAAGAGGAAGAGAGTCAAAGGGAAAGTGACTCTAGTGAAGATGACTCCGATGCTAACTCCACTAATGGATATGTGGAGAAAGAAGTGTTAGTTGAATATCTTAAGGAGTTTAGGAGCTTAGAGATGAAAACCACTAAGAAGATCAAGATGTTGAGAGAAGAAAATCTTGAGCTTTCATCTCACAATGATCTCTTAAGTGAAGAAGTGGAAAGACTTAAGAAGAGAGAAGATAAGCTAAAAGAGGAGTTAGCTTTATCTAGGAGGAATGAAGAAGGTTTGAAGAGGGAGCTTGTTGAAGCTAAGAAGTCACTTACTAGGATGGACTCTAGCACCAAAAAATTAGATCACATGCTTGGTGTTGGAAAGAGTCCATGTGACAAGAGAGGTCTTGGATTTGAAGATAGTGAGGAGTCCTCCACTCCCAACAAGACCGTATTTGTCAAGAGCTTAGGTAACAAAGAGACTTCACACGTGCAAACTCCTAGGAAGAAGATTGATCTAGGACAATGCTCTCATAATGCTCAAGTGAAGGTAGCTTCAAGAAGACAACCTCAAGCTCAAAAAGTTCCTCTTAATAACTTCCCTCAAGCTCAAATTCATCAAGGGAAGAGACCAATCATGCAAAATCAACCGAGGAAGCAATCAAGTCTTGGTCAACAACAAAGAAGGAGAAATCCTATCCAACTACCAAGACAACCACAAAGACATGGGAAGGCTCCTATGCATGCACAAGGACATGGTATGATTCCTAACTTTATCCCTACATGTCATCATTGTGGTATTGATGGTCATATTAGACCAAATTGCTTTCACTACATTAGAATGTGTAGAATTAGAAGCATGATTGAGAAAAAGAAGGCTAGAGCTAGAATGCATGCTCATAGGAAAAATGAGAACCATTTACATGATCCTATGACTTCTAGAACTCTAGAACCTTTGACCCCTAGGAAGAAAAATGTATCACCTAGGTGGATAAGAAAAGATGAACCCGCTTGCTACGAGACAAACATGTCTCACATAGGTTCAACCGAGTCCAATGGACTTGGTAGGTCCATAGGACCTCATGACCTTCATTGTTGAAGGGTGGTATTTGACCCCAATAAGGGGAGCTCAAGCAAAGAGAGCAAACTTGCATGAATTGTCATATGCAAAAAGTTAACTTCTTTTATGCTCTTTTATGATTGTTTGAGAATGCTTGGTGAATAACATTGATTAATGCTTTAATAATGTTTTTAATAACACCTTGCACGGTTGCCTAGCATGTACTGCATGATTTCTATTTTTGCTTGAGTGTGCTTATCCATTTGAGGAATGTTCTACTTGTTAGTACATGTGATTGACCTCAAATTATTCTCCATGTTCATGATTCTTTGATATGCATTCTTAAGCTCTCTCTTGAAAAAGGGCTACTGGCAATATGACGTGCAGCCGCCCAATGTAGGAAATGGCTACTCATTTGAAACCGAGTGAAAGCCTTCAAGAGAGTTACATTAGCATGATAAACAGAAATACATGCTTTCTAGGATAAAGGAGAAAAACAGAAAAGTTGAAATGTGTTTGATGATGTGTGTGAAGCATTGCTTAATAAAGACCTCAAAATTGTTGATTGATGATGTGTCTTGCAATGTAGAAAAGATGATATATTTTTTGATGTGATTAGTACACTCTGCACACAAATGCTTGGATATATATCTTCTTGTCATAACAACAGGGCTCTAATTGGTTTGACTTCATTTGGAAAACCTGTTGATTGTTGCTTTGATTGATTCGTATGCATGAGCTCAATAGTGCTTGTATTACATGCTAAGCAACTTTTACACACACACACTTTTCTGTGAATAAAATCTCCTTGAATCTCTCTCAATTCTTGAGTTGCATAAAGTTGGTTTATATGATTATGCAAATGCCTTTTGTGCAAATAGCTCTCTTTGCTAAAGCAACCCGATAGGGGGAGCTCCTTTGCCTATCTCATGACAAAAAGGGGGAGAAGTCTTGAGAGATATAGGGGGAGCATTGTGTATGCTTTGGGGAGAAGTTTGAGAGAGAGTAACCTTTTAGGGGGAGCATTGCACATGCATTGTTTTGTATTGCCTTATTGAGTGCAAATGCTTTTTATGTTTGTTCACCTCACATGCACTTGTTCTTGGAAAAGTGCTTTCTTGCTATTGTGTGTAGGTATGATGATCTACGAAGAGATTGAAGACCTTGAAGACTTAGATTCTTAGGTTTCTCTCTTTGTAACGTAGAATACACTTTTGTTGACCAATAGCCTTATTTTGTGTTTTGTGAGGATTATTTTGTGAGTGGTATTTTGTCATGAAATAGCCAAAGGGGGAGATTGTAAGGACCTCTATTTTGTGATTGGCTTATTTCATGACATACCACATTGGGGATGATTGTGTTGTGGGTAGCTTAGGTCATCTTGATGATTATCAAGGCAAGCTTCCAAGCATCCCGGTGACTTCAAGATCAAGAGCTTCAAAAGGTATATCACTTGACTTGGTTCTTGAAGAGATTAGGTGCACACACACACTTGCATGCATCTTTATCTATCTTGCATTTGTTATCATGCATATGTGTTTCATTGATTTGTGCATCTATGTCTTTTAGCACACACTCACTTTCATTGCATTTTTATGATTGCATTTGTGGTTCTCGTAATTGTGTGCTTATATGCTTTATCATCACACTTATGCATTTTCATATATTGCATATCTTTTGTGTGTCACATGCTTGGTGATTTTTCATGATGTTATCCTTTCCCATGCATGTTATTTATTCACAACCACACTTGCACTTCATGTTAGTCTTAAGTGTGGTGTAATTCGTTTCCGTTTGTGTGATCGGAAATGTCCGCGCTTGCATGATGGTGTGCATGTCTTAGCGCGATGGTTGACCACTTGAGAAGGACTCATTCTTCTCTTGGATAAGTGTTAGATTTGGTTTGGTTGATTGGAGTAAAGTGTCTAGGTTCAAAATATTGGATTTCAATGATTTAAATGTTTTTTCAAAACTGACCTTTGTATGGTCTTGTGACCATAACTTTTTACACAAAGTTTTAAATTGAGTTTTGTAAAATTCTGGACAAACTAGACACTCATACCTTTCCAACGATATATTATTCGTAATATTTCATGACCGTTTGGATTGGTTTTGAAATCTCCAAAGTGACCACCAAAACAGGGCAACTCTGTTGTTGTCCGTTTCTGACCTTTGGTCACTCCATTGACCATAACTTTTTCTACAGACATTGAAATGTCATTCCATAAATTGGAGTAGAAAGTAGACTTCCATACCTTTCCAACGATATATTATACGAAAGGTTTCGATGTCATTTGGTCATGTTTTGAGTCGCTTGAAAATCAGGTGCATTTTTTGCGCCCTGTTCTGCGGTCAAGGCCGCAGAAATAAGGGCGCAGAACAAGGATCAGAATTCATACTCTCTGTCCTCTTTTCTGCGCCCTTGGTTTTTGCGTTTAGGGGCCGCAAAATTGTCAGGTGCATTTTTGCGCCCTTGTTCTGCGGGCAAGGGCGCAGAACAAGGGCGCAGAATCAGCGTTTCTTTTGCAAACTTTTCAAAACGACGTCATTTCATCTAGGGGTCCTATATAAGTATCATCTTCTTCCTTGCTCGTAAAAGAGAGCTCAAAATCAGACCTTAGAGTGAGAAACTCAAACCCTAGAGAGAGAAAGCTTCAATCTTGCTTCTTTAACTCTCCAAACCCAAAACCCATGTGCATCTAACATGTTTCATGCATCAATCTTCCATGGGTCTTCTTCATTTATGACTTGGTAAGTAGAACAAACACTACATCTTCATTTATTGTTCTATCTTAGTCAAGACATGTCTTTTATTGCTTAGTTTAGCAAATCTTCACTCTTATTGCATATTTAGTGAAGTTATGACATGATTGGGTTTTGTTTGTGGTAGCTTACATGATTAGGATGATTTTCCCTAAATAGCTAACCCTAGAACATTCTTGTACAATTGATTGTTGATTAGGTTGATAGATTAATGTCTATTTATCTAGTCAAGCTTAATTGAATGTTCTTGTGGATTTAATTGACAATTATGTTGTTAGAAATTCTCTACAACTAATTGAGTTCACATGTTTGGACATGTTGACATTGTTTGATAGCTAGGATTGTTTTGTGATTGATAACATCTAGCTAAGCTTTATGATATGTCATTTAGCTTTTGATATCTAGGATTGATTTCATTGATATATCATCATTCTAGGTAAGCATATAGAGTTGCCTTGCTCTTGTTGCATTTTGAGTATTTCATATATTCACTTAGGTTGTTTTCTCTTCATTGAGAACTAAGTCTTGTGTTGCTTCCGGGATTAGGTTGCATAAATCACAAGCATTGGGACTAGGTTCACTTATACCGGGATTAGGTAGGTGTGTGATTACTTCCGGGATTAGGTTGTAATCGTTTTACACATTTAGTGGATTCGAGGTTCAAGTGTGGCTCACTTACATAGCCCGTGGTTTTTCCCGTGAGGGTTTCCACGTAAATATCAAGTGTCTTTTAATTTCCGCACCATATTACACTTGCTATTGTATATTGACTAGTGGAGGGTATTTTCGTAATCTTGACCATTAACGAAAATTTGGTAAAATCGGATAAAATCTATTCACCCCCCCTCTAGATTAATATTGAACACACCATAATTTGTTTCAAGGGCTTTCTTGTTTTACTGGCAGGAGCAAAAGGGATATTTTTTCTGTTATTACTGACAAAGTTTGGAATAAAATTAAAGGGTGGGGAGAGAAGTTTTTATCAATTTGAGGAAAAGAAATATTAATTAAGGCAGTAATTCAAGCAACTCCTATGTATGCGATGAACCTCTTTAGGCTTCCTAAGAGTTTAATTTTTGAAATCCATCGCCTATGTGCGCGGTTTTGGTGGGGAAGCTCCACTACTAAAAAAAAGGTGCATTGGTGCAAATGGAATCGGTTGTGCAAGTCAAAAGTGGAGGGTGGATTGGGGTTTAGAGATCTTGAGACATTCAACAAAGCTTTGTTAGCAAAACAAGTTTGGAGGGTGTATAAAAATATCAAGTCTTTAGTTGCGAGAATGTTGAAAGGGTGTTATTTCCCAAATTGTGATCTTTTGAAGGTGCCTAAATTAGCTTCTTCCTCTTATGTGTGGAATAGTTTGTGGTGGGGAAAAGGATTTTTGGTGTCTGGGTTAAGATGGAGAGTTGGTAACGGTAAATCGATTAAGATTTATCAGGACAAATGGGTGCCCAAGCCGATTGGCTTCAAGATTTTGTCTCAACCTCTACTCGGTTTGGAAGCTTCAGTTGACCATTTAATGTCTCCTTCTGGTGGTTGGAATGTGTCTCTTATTGACAGTGTTTTCTCCAGTGAAGATACGAGAGCTATTCTGCAAATTCCTGTGGGTGGTTTAATGACAGAAGATAAAATGGTTTGGCATTATGATATCAGCAGTAGTTTCACTGTCAAGAGTGGATATAAAGTAGGGAAAGCAACGAAAATTTCTCCTAGTTCTTCTAACAATACAAGGCTGCAAGAGTGGTGGTCATCAATGTGGAAGTTAAAGATTCCTCTAAAGGTAAAATTTTTAATATGGAAGGCTTGTTATAATTGGATACCTACTATGTCCAATCTCAATAGGCATGGCATGAATGTTGTTGATGTTTGTCATGTCTGTTATGGTGTTGGTGAATCCAGATTTCATGCACTGTGGGGTTGTAGTAAATTAAAATGTGCTAGGAAAGATTGGCTTCCTTTGGAGGTCAAGATTAGGAGTGAGTATGCCAACTTTTTTGATTTTATTTTAGATTGCCATTGGGTTTACTCTGTACCATTGTGTGGAGAATATGGTTTGTGTGTATTTTAGTGGTGCATGAGTCTCCTTCGTTGGATGTTTTGGATGTTGTTCGTTGGGTTAGAATATTTTTGGATGATTTTCGTAGCTCTGAGGATGTTTTGAATCTCCCTCGTTGTTTCAGTCAAGTTAGTAATTCTTAGCGTCCGCCAGATACGAATTGTTGTAAAATTAATTGCGGTGCGGCAATTAATGAGATAGGAGGAAGGGTTGGTTTGGGGATTGTTATTAGAGATAATTCTGGTGTTGTTATGGCATCCAGCTCTCTTCCTTTAGTTGCGTGTTTTGACTCTAAAGTGGCTGAGATTATGGCGATTTACAGGAGTTTGATTTTCAGCAGAGATTGTGGGTTGTTTCTGTGTGTTTTAGAATCTGATGCAGCTGTGGTTGTTAAGTGGATCAAGGATGGCAGTCATCGAGATTCTATCAGTGGCAGTATCCTTGAGGAGATTTCTTCTCTTATTTGCAGCCTTCAGGTTATTTCAGTTAGTCATATTCCTAGAATGGTTAACAAAGTTGCTCACGGCTTGGCTAAGTTTGCCTTAACGGTTGATGAGGATCTTTACTGGATGGAGGATTTCCCTCCTTGTGTGAGGAGAGATGTTCAAGTGGATCTCCCTATGAGTCCATTTGTTCGCTCTACCTTGCTTGTGTTTTAGTTGTGTTTGTGTTCTGTTGCTTGTTATTATCAAAAAAAAAAAAAAAAAAAACACGCACATTTATTTGGACTAATTAAAAGTTTGAGTTGAATACTCTTATGACGTGTTTACTAATCAGGAATCCAAGTTGGGAAAGGGAATTAAATTCCCTATTTTCAAATTCATGTGTTTACTAATTTTGTGGGGTATTAAGTTTCATGGACCACACACACATATCAGAAATTAAGTTCCTGAATGAAAGGGAACTTGATTCCCCTCACCCACCTTAGGAATCAAGTTCCCTTTCCCAATTGAAAAAGGGAATTCATATCTTTTTACTAAAATATCCTCACTTAATTTTTTATATATAAAAAAAAAACTATATACATAATTATAAATATATATATATACAAACATACATAAAAATATATATATATATATATATTTATGCTTCACAGTTTGCAATTCACCGTTTTTCTTTTTTCATACTTAACAAGTTCACTGTATATAAATATATAGACTTCACTGTTCACTCTTTTTTTCACTTCACTGTTCATGTTTATTATATACATATATATATATATATAAAATTGTGAATTATAAAAAAAATTGAAAAAAAAAAAACTATATTGTGGCAAAAACCAAATTGTGAAAAAAAAAAACTTTATTTTTTTATTTATTAGTTATACTCATACATCTCTTATATGTATATGTATATATACATCTATTTTGTACATAAGGATATTTTTGTAATCAACTTTGTATAAATTTGATTTCATTTATAATTCTAAAAAAGTTAGTAAACACAGTAATTGAATTTACAACTTAATTCCGATTCTATTTCATTCCCTTTCCAGTGGAATTTAATTCCGATTCCACTCATTCCCAATTAGTAAACGCGCCCTTAGGGGGTGTATTGGTTCAAGATTTTATTAGACAATTTGGGGAAGTAAAAGTCTGGTGGTATTGTATTGAGACCTTTTAACAAATTAGATAAGTTTGGTGGTATTCGATCATTTTTAAAAAAAAGTCCATATTGTCATGTGGTATTGGATCTAGACTCTTAAGATTTTTTTTAAAAGTCCATATTGTCTTGTAGTATTTGATTTAGACTTTTAAGAGGTAGCAAATTGTCTAGTGGTATTGGATTGAGATCAAGATTTTTAGGATTTCTTGACAAAATGGATTTTCCAGACTTTTTAGTGATATGTATAAATAGTTTGAACCCAAAATTGTCTTGCCCTATCCCTCAATACTTTCCAGACTTTTCTCTCTCGCTCAAAATCTTCTTCAGCTTACCAGATGGCTACTTTTATGCTGTCATGGATTGTTTTGTGAGAAGAATTGGTCCAACTCACCTCAGTTCAAGATCGGATACTGCCAGCAGTGCCCGGAAAGGGTGCACTAGTCGGCAGAGATGGGTTTGCCACACCACTGCTCTACTTCAACACTGGCCTGTTTGTCTACCAGCCCAATCTCTTGACCTACTCTGATCTCTTGGACACCGTCAAAATCACTACTCCAACTTTATTTGCAGTGCAGGACTTTTTGAACCACTATTTCAAGGATATTTACCAAAAAAAAAAAAAAAAAAAAATCGCTACGACTCATAGTTATGTTTTTCTCTTTTTAGGATGAAGGAAAAACAAAATTATTTATTATATATAATATAAGCTATGTACCCAAAATGATGTCGTGTGTTGATGCAATAATTGTCAACCTTGACTTGTCACTTTAATAGAATTATTAATGAAATCCTAATATTTTTGGCTTTGTTTACCTTAACAAATATATTAAGAATCATCGTAATCATAATCAGATAGTAATACAAAGCAAGGACTATTTTTTGTTATCATGGCGGTTGCTGAAAATGGGCATCAGATGGTGGTGAACCGGTGATGTCAAAATTTGGTGGTGGGTATGTGAATAATGGGATTGATAATCAGATGGATAATAGCAAAATCTGGTGGTGGTATGGCTTTTTTTTAGTTGTATTTTGAATAGCAAGATAGTCAAGGACGACTACCCAAAGAAAGATATTTTATGGAAGAAAATTTGGTCTAGTGGCTTTGCTTTGTTGTTTTTTCTTTCCTAGTCTAAAAGAATCTTTCATGAATCCCCCACTTTAATTCGTTTTCTGGGTCTTTGAGTTTTGTCTTGTTTAAATTTCTGTTTTACTACTTCACAGTAATGGAATTCTTGAGCATCTCTTTGCTTCTTCTATGGCTGTTTCAGCTTGTTTCTGCACAAATAGTCACCGAACCAGCTGAAGGTTATGTGTTGGTTTGTAGTATTTTATAATTTTATTACTTCTCTTCATAGCTTTTACATGTTTCTCATTCAATTTTTGTTGTTCAGTGATTGCCCTCAACAAGATTATAGAGCACTGAACCTTGAGGAGAAAATTGAATACTACAATCGACTCTTGAAAGTCCAAAAAGTCATGAAATAAAGTCTAGATAATCCTAATAGTCTATAAATAAAATCTAAAGACTCTTTCAGAATCATAAAAATCTAGTCCATATAATCTTGATAATCCTAACAATCCTAATAATCCTAATAGTCTTGCAAATTCATAAAATCATTGCTCTCCAAAATTGTCTATTAAAATCTCAATCCAATACACCCCCTTAAATTTGATTTGAATATTTCAAAGTCTGAATTGAATACCCTAGATTTGTATGGACTATTTACCAATATGAATTGAATACACCATACTTTTAAAATCTTTTAATGTACAACTAAATCTAGATTCAACCTTCTTTATCTCTTTCGTTTCATCACAACCTCTCTAAATTTTTCTTTATTTTTTTATTGAGTAATGTTACTTTACCTAAATCTGGTGCACAAATGATGTGACAACACTCTAATCCATTCATTTACCTGATCCACCCTACAGACCTGTAAAATTACTCGATCCGGGTTTGGACCCATAGACTCGCAACCCGCTAATCCTAATAAAGTGAAGGTCATTCCAGATTAAAATAAAATAAAATAAAATAAAAGGCAAAAAAACTAAAATCTCATACTCCAGTGGCAGCCTTGATATTCCAGAGAATGTAACTAAATTAAATGGGTTTTCAATTGTTTATGCATTAGAACAAACAAATATCACATAAACAAAACAAAATGTCAATCGTGAGACCCAATCAAATAATATTGGTTTAATACAAAAAAGAAAACGTTGTATTCATCTTTCTTATCAACTCAATCTGACTTCGAGTTTGAGTTCACGTCTTGTTTTTCAAGTAACAGTCCGATGACCCTTGGATCAATGAGCTCGGCTGACGAGCTGTTCTTGAACAATCAGTTTAGGCTCATGAAGCTTTCCTCTCACTTGCAGCGACCTCAGATCTTGGCTCCTCTTATAGATCTGGACGTTGAAGATGACGACGATGAAGAGTCGACGAAGCGCCAAGAGTCTGTGAAGAGAGGGAGAGATCTGAAGCTACAAAGTAGATCTCTTCACAAAAAAGCTGGATATATCGCTGTCTCCATTAAGAAACCAGGAGTTTGAATGGCATGAAGAGGACATCAACACCGAGAGAGGTTGCTGAAAACAGTCTGGAGTTGCATTAACGTGGAGAGAAAACAGAGCAAAGCTGTTTCAAGATTGCTTGAAGGGAAGGGAATTGGGGTTTTAACTTATGAGTAATTATATACTTAACCTATTCGGGTCCGGGTTTTTGGCCAGACCCAGACCCGATACCGGCCAGATGTTTGCGCGTCAAGTAAGCTGGTGGGCAAAAGACCCAAATAGACAAGAGATCTACTCACAAAAGATCTCTGTTCATCGAGACCTCCTCGTCCAGTTAAGGAGATTTCCAGTTAAACCGTAAGAGATCTGCTCCAAAAAGGAAACAAACACATTCTCTTTAAAAGATACAAAAATCCCAGTCAGGAAAGGATCCTAATGGGTCCACAATATCCAAGCTTCAGCAAGATTCAAATTAAACCAGGAAACCTAGAGAATATGATATAAATACAGCCATGTATTCACCGTTACAAACTTCAAACCCAAAACCCTCGTTTATTCACCAAATCACACCCAAAAAAAAAAAAAAACATCAATGGCAAAGAGATCCTACTCGATTTTGCAAAAGAAACTGCAAGAACTTGAAACCCAACTCACTGAAGCCTTCTCTCTCCCACCAGAAGCCCCTTACCGCCATTTTTACTCCCAAGAAATCGACCAGAAATTCGTATTCTTGAACGCACTTTTATCGGCTGAGATCGCGTTGATGGGCCCGAAAAAGCCCTTCAACTTGAACCACATCGCTCAAAGGGTGGTGGACCTGGAAGCCGAATTCAGAGAATGGGACAACGACGATCAGTGGCGTAGCCAGGATTTCTAACTTGGGGGGGCTAGACTAAAAACCAGTGATTAAAACAACGGCAAAATCGACCGCCTATACGTTAGGCGGACGCCAACCAGCTGATCCTTTTCGGCCAAATCGGCCATATTAGGCTGCCGAAAGAAAATCGGCCGATTTGACCTTGAAAATCGAGCTAAGCGGAGTCATTGATTCCGCCTAGTCGTTGCAAAGACTCACCGTCGATGGAAGACATAACCCCGGATCACGGTCGAGAGTACTAGCATCGACATCTTTAACCTCAACTGTATTAGGCTTAAAAATATGTTGGTGACTTGGTTCTCAATAATCGGAACATCAACATTTGATGGAGAAGCTATTTTACTTGATGATTGATTCTCATTTGATTTTAGGAAGAGATACAAAATATTTTTCCTTTGCTTTAATTTTTGATTATTTGACATAATAACCTACGATATGAAGAATTCAATAAGAAACACACACACACACACACATATATATATATATATATATGTGGCAAAGTCACAATCTCAATAAAAATCATCCAATTAACATGAAATATGTAAATATATTTTATAGAACAATTTAATTCTACATCTCTAAATGACTAAATCAAGGATCTGAACTAAAAGACCCCTAATTTGCCTAACTAAACTTTCTAATCAAATGTAAATCACACATTAAATTATCTTTAAGCAAACCCTAAACTAAATTCAGTATTAATTTCAGTGTTTCTAACTAAATTCACAAATGAAAGAGAAGTCTTATTTATAGACTTTGATTGTATCACTCCCACAGTGCAACTTGGCCACTTGTCTTTTACCATCATTGCTATTGCTTGCATCATCAATCAAAAGTAGAAAGTAAAAGGTTGGAAAGCAAGTCAAGCGGTGGAATCCAATTACAACATTTTTTTTTTTGAGAAATGCATATAATTTTTTTTTTTTTTTTAAATCGAGACTGGGCTACATCCCGGTTTAGCCTACACCTACCTACGCCCCTGACGACGATGTTAATATCCGAGACTCGACGATAGTTGATGATCAAGATCACCACAATTTCGAGACTGGTTCGACATGTTCGCATAATAATAATAATAATAACAACAACAACAATGACCATGTTGATGATCATGACAAGGAGGACACAAACGACGTCGTTGCTGGGAGTTTTAGTGGTGGAGAAGAGCAAGTAGTGAAGTGTAGTCGTGAAGAGAATAATAATAAGAAGAAGAGAGTGAAAGTTTCTTCGGTTGTGAAGTATGTGGTTGTTATGGCTTCTGGGGTTGTGATTGGAATGGCGTGGATGGTCAGGTTCTCTGGTTGTTTTCATTACTTTAACCACAATACTATTCGTCTTCTCATTCCAACTTGATTTTTATTCACTCTGGATTTTGATTTTTTTTTATCCCATTAAAATAATTTAATTTTTAATTATAATAAACTTAATACAAAAACACCATTTATTTAATTCGGACATAGTTGGGTTCTTTATGGAGAAAAGGCGGAGGACAAGCGGCAGAAGAGAGAGATTGAGGGGTTGGAGTTGGAGATGCGGCACCTAGGTCAAGGACTCAAGAGAGAGGTGCGGCTGTAGTTAGGTCTACAAGCGATTAAAGGAGTTTGAGAAAAATTAAGTTATTTATTTATTTATTATTATTTTAATTTATATGTCGGTTTATACTTTAGTTGGATCTAGAAAATTAATTTCAATATCCAAATAATTATGGTAATTATGGGATTGACTCTTGATTTTATAGGATTAGTCAATTACTATGAAAAATTGAAATGAATATATAAAATTTAAGATCAAAACTTCCTCACGCCGACATATGATGCCTGAGGTTCAGTTTTAGTATATTATTATAGTTTGCAACCCGCACGATGTGTGAGAATTATAAAAATGTAATGTAATCATTATTATATTTATATATATATTTTTTAAAAATTCTCATTTATTCTTCCATTTTTACTTTCAATGCTCTAACTTGTTCAAGTTTCTCTTATATCATCATTTTCAACTTGAATTATGACAGTTGAAGAGTTAGACTGTTATTTCATCTAATAGAGAACATATTGAAGAGAAGAGTTTTAGGTCATATGGAAAACACTACTCCATTAGCTCCTGTTCGTCTCTCCTCCTCTATTTCTCACCCACCTACTATCAGAAGAACCCAGTTTTCTAAGATACAAAACCTTGTAGAATATACACATATCCCAGACTCCGCTCAAATTAATGAAACCTCTGTTCCACTGTTAAATCCCTATAACATCTTCAAAAGATCTAAGTCTCTAGCCAGACAAGTCACTCATCTTGTCCGACACAGATCTCCTCCAGTAAAAGAATACATCCAGTCAACTGCCCTTGACAACTGCCTAATCCCAGCTTCCCCAGCTGAGCAGTATGTTGATCTAAAAATTGGCCAACCTTTGATTGACCAGTGGATCAAAGAAGGTTACTCACACCTCCACTTTGGTGCAGTCAGAATCATCCTTACCTTGCATGGAAGGAAAGGAATACCAGTTACTGCAAGAGTTGCTTTACTTAACACTGTTTATAAAAAATATGAGCAAGCAGTTATTGGTACCTGTCTCACAACGCTTCATGCCGGTAGTATCTCACTCACGTACTACCCCAACTTCAATATCCCTCTAAGGGATGCTAATCTCCACAACTGTCTCAAAGTACAGCTCCGGATTTTGGGTGCAGACATGTAACCCAACTCATACATGGCTACTCTCCACCACCAGATAGCTTATCGTCTCCAAGATCATGCCCTGGATCTTCCAATCCCAGGTCATTCTGGTGATACCATCTTCATCAAAGCAGAACGTGAAGATGAAGTCCCAACCATCATCCAAATTCCAAAACAATTACCAAAAGATAAGCTCACAGAGTTCATGCCACTTGAATGGATCACAAACTATGAGAAGGCTTTCCAGAACAATACTCCAGTAGTTGCCACAGATACTGAGTATACCAGAGAACCAGATGGTTCTATCAAAATAATCTACCAACCACTTGTAGATCCAGAAGCCTCCTCCAACAGTTCCAGTGCTCCTCCCATCTTCCAAGCCCTGATGATCAGACCAGTCACTTCAGAAGATGATATTCCCATCCACAGCTTTGAAGCTGATGGATCCCCAATCTTCACTGACAAAATCAACGGTCATTTCATTTGGGACGTTGATCCCAACATGTGCGATGCTGATTGTGAATGCCGAAAGTGTTTCAAAGGTTACTTGTCACCTTGCAAACCCTCTCGCAAACCATACAAACCAAATGACTCAGACAGCCCTTGGATAGGCCTCCACCCTATCAAAAACAAACCTCTGCCCATATATGACAGAGCTCTACAGATCCTACGATCTGAAGGACTACTGCCTCCAGAACCTGAACCTGAACCACAGATTCAATTTAAACCTCAATCTCAACCCATTCCTTGTTATATGACCTCCAATTATGATCAAGACTTCCCTCCTCTGGAACCATCCTCTAATCCTGAAAAGAACAGATTTTCCAGACCTTTCATCCAATCCACTGAAGTCTTGCCTGATGGATCTCTAAAATATCCCTCACAAGCTGAGCAAGTTCTCAACTGGCAGACCCATAATGCCAGAATACAGAATAGAGTCCTTAACTCTATTGATCAGAAGATTGACCGAGTCTCACATCATGTTTCTCAACATGAACAAAGCCTCCAAAGAATGGATACAGTTTTCAGAGACTTCGCCCTTGATCTTCAGTCCAAGATCTCCAAACTAGATGCTGATCTTCACAGATACATTAATCATGGCTATTTTGGTCCTGATTTTAATGATAAAGAAAGAGAGATCAAAAGACTCAGAGAACAACTGGACCAGCTAAACAGAGATCATTTCCATCCTGCTCCACCTCCTTATGTTCCAAAACCATACACTCAGACTTTGATGTTCCCTTCATCACCTCCATATCCTTCATCATCCAGACCACCAGATGATACAAGCTACTTCAAATCCACTGGAGAACTTTTTCGAAAGTATCCTCCTCTTTCTCCTCCCAAGAAGAAAAAACCCACAAAAAAGTCATCTTACCCCAGAAAAGACAAACAACCAGTCACAGACCATTACAGGCCTGCCCTATACACTTCTCCCCATTCTCCCACGTCTTCTGAACCAGAATCAGACTCTACTTCGTCCCAGTCCTCTTGGAACACTATTCCAGAAATTTCCACTCCAGATCATGATCAAACAGATCTTACCCAGGTCTTTATGGCTTCAAGAACAGATCCCCAGCCATCTCAGCCATCTGTTCATACTTTTGACACTCCTAATGATGCCTCCACTAGTCCGTATGTGGAAGAACCACAAGAAAATGCCCCTGGTCAGCCTCATAATACCAAGCCTACCAATGGTCCTTGGTTCAATCTTGACGATTCCTCTCCAGATGCTTGGAGAAAAAAGATTTCTGAAATGAGTGCATGGCTCGATTTACAAATGACAAAATCAGAACACAACCTTGAAGCAATTCTCAGAGAATTTGTTTCTCGCTTCACAGGCTCTCTCAGAGATTGGTATCAAGCCCTCGGAGAATACAGACAACTCCAGTTTGTCCGTGTACCTCTAGCTTCTCAGGCTATGGGTTACATATTCAGAGAATTTCTCGGTGATCCTGATCACTTCTACAAACAAACCAGACAAGAATTATTTGAAGGACGTTGTTGCTCTCTCCGAAAGAAAGACATCATGTTTCACTACAAAAAGATGTCCAGCAGGTTCCACATCCTTGGTGGAATCAATGACCAAAGTCTTAAGCAGGTCTACATGAATTCTCTCCCAGAAGAACTCCATGATGAGTTACAGAGAAAGATTGATGCTTCTGGCAGAACTCTCAATGATACAACACTTGGTGAAATCCACATGTACTCTTTGAGTGCATTAGAAAAACTCTGTGTTACACAGAAAGTTTTCTCCAAGATGTTATGAGAAGGAAAAAGATATGAAACCAGCTGCAAGCAACCTTCTCTGCAGATCAAGTGCAAATCCAAAGACACATGTACCTGCAAGACAAAGAAGAAAAACCACTTTCAACAATCCAAATCCAAGCACAAGAACAACAAGAACAAAAAGTTCAAATACTTCAAGAAGAAGTCCAAACGTGCATGGAACAAGTCCCAGAAATGTTTCATCTGTGGACAAAAGGGTTATTATGCAAAAAAATGCCCCAACAAGAAGGCAAAATCAGCAAAGCTAGTTCATCAGATTGAACAACTGGCAGATGACATTCCAACTGATGCTTATGTAGAATCCATCTATTCTGAACAAGAAGTTGTTGATCAGAACACAAGTTTTGTGCTTCAAGACACAGATGTTACAACAACAGACTCAGAATCCTCTGCCTCCTCAGATGATGATTCAATCTATGAATCCTACCAGGCTTCACAAATCATTTCCCAGTCAGGACCCCAAGCTCCTATTCAAATCCTTCCTGACAAATACTCCAAGCCAATTGATGCCATTGCCTACTTCGACACAGGATCTCATAATACCATGATGAATCCAAAAATCCTCCCTCCTGATGCATGGAAACCCTCCACCCATTATTTCAAAGCCGCTGATGGAAAAGTTTTCACTACTAATCTAGTTACCAGACACAAGATTGGTATTGAGATTTTCCCTTCTTATACCATTTGGGTCCATGTTATTGGAACTCCTTTGCCTGATAAAGATATCCTCATTGGATGGGATGTTTATTGTCAATGCAAATCCCTTCGTCTTCTACCCAAAGGAATCAGATACAAAAAAGAGTTCAAATCATTTTCAGATATTCCCAAAATCTTCCCTCTGTCTGAAATCCAACCCTCATTTGAACAAATCCAAAGAAAACTACTCCAGTTTTGCTCCAATAGTCATGCTGATTTCCATCACCCCAATCCTTTGTGGAAAAATCCAGACTTCTTCATCAAGCTCCCCTTCAAGCTCAATGAAGATGTCAATCCTACAAAAGCCACTCACTCTAGCATGTCACCATCAGACCTCAGATTAGCAAATGAAGAATGTGATATCTTGCTTCAACAAGGTCTTCTTGAACACACCTCTTCACCTTGGGCGTGTCAAGCATTTTACGTTGAAAAACGTTCAGAACAGCTCAGAGGCAAGAAAAGATTAGTCATTGACTACAAGCCTCTCAACCACTTTCTTCAGAGTGATAAGTTCCCTGTTCCCAGAACCAACATGTTGTTTTCACAACTCCCTGGTGCCAACATTTTCTCCAAATTCGATCTCAAAGGTGCTTTTTGGCAGATTGGTATCCATCCTAGTGATAGATACAAGACAGCTTTCTGTCTTCCTAATGCCCAGTATCAATGGACAGTCCTCCCATTTGGCCTCAAAACAGCCCCATCCTTATTCCAAAAGGCCATTACCAGAATCTTTCATCCTATTCTCCATTCAGCCTTACTATACATTGATGATATTCTCCTGTTCTTTGCAGATGAGAATTCACATACCCAACTCCTTCATCATTTTCATGATTTACTCAACCAGTATGGTATTATGCTTTCAGAAAAGAAAAGTATGATTGGACTCAAAGAAATAGAATTTCTTGGTATGTTCATTTCAAATGGTCAATACCGTCCTGGTCCTCACTGGCTTCACAACTCCTGGATTTCCCAGATTCAAATCTCACACATAAACAGATTCAACAGTTCATTGGAATTGTTAATTATATCAGAGATTTTATCCCTCGAGTTAGTCATTACACTTTAGTTCTTTCTGCTCATTTAAAGAAGAAACCTCCTCCCTGGAATAATCAACACACAGATGCAATAATCCAAATGAAGAAAATTGCACAGTCTCCACCGGCCCTCACTATTCCGTCCTCCGGTCAAATCATCCTCCAGACTGATGCCAGTGACACCTACTGGGGTGCCGTCCTCATCGAAGAAAAAGAAGGACAAAGAAGATATTGTGGTCACGCTAGCGGACAATTCAAACCTGCCCAACAGCACTATCACACTATCTACAAAGAGATTCTCGCAGTGAAAAATGGAATCCAAAAGTTTGACTTTCACCTCAGGACAAGAAACTTTATTGTGGAAATGGACAACTCATCTTTTCCCAATATCCTCGAGTTCCACAATAAGATTCCTCCTAATCCTCAACTGTTGAGACTCAAAGACTGGTTCTCCAGATATGATTTCACTGTTAAACATGTGAAAGGCCAACACAATATAATTGCAGATATGCTTTCCCGGCCTCAGCCAGTCCATCTCATCACTTCAACCAGAAGAATTCCATTAGTCCTCATGGCTACTTCAGCCTCAGCCTCATCATCATCAGCTCTCAACAACCTAACCTATCCTCCAGAGCTTTTACAGACTCTTCCCCCAAATCAAAAACCTACCCTTAATCAGATCCAACATTTTGCAAAGTCCCATCTCAATGTTTATCTGACAGAACTCCAGAAAGGATGTCATCACACTCTCATCAACCCAACAAAACCCTTTCTTGACCCCTTCCTGATGCCTCCCTTTGATTACTTCACTCCTCGAGTTTTATGGTTTTTATGGTGCTTATCTATTCTCCACCATCATGCCATTGTCTTTCCTCTTCAGGAATTATATGGTCATCTCTTTGATCTAGCTCAACAAAGCTCCCTCCTATGGACATTCCTCCAATGGTTTGATTCCCTGTCCTATTGGAGAGCTCAACTCACAAAACTCATGGGACAATACAATGTTTGGAACCTTGACCCTGATTCAGCCTCTTCTGTATCATGCATTTGGATTTTTCACAGGCCCTATCGTTACAATCCTCACAAAAACCTTCTTTGGACACACAACATCAATTATGAATGGCACACCACTTTTGACTATTCACAGTTGTATCCTACTAAGCTCCAAACCCCTCTGTTGAATTTTCTTTGTGATATTAATGGTGCCTATACAGATGAATGTTTGATCCTCCCAGATGTGCCCAGAGATTCCTCCAAAAGATGGCCCCCAAGCTGGAATCCAACACCAGAAGATTTACCAGATCCAGATCCAGATCCGGATCCGGTACCAGAAGATTTTTTCCAAGACGCACAAGACCCTATGGCCCTAGACTCTCAGGCTACTTTTTGGCCCTGTTGGATATGTGGTGCGACAGATTCTGATGATGAAGATCATGCTGCTTGCAACCTGTCAAGCCCCTGATCAAGCTCGTGCAGTCAACAAATTTAGTTCATGAACTGACACAGCTCAATCAATGAACTGACACAATCTCAATCAACAAAAAAGCTTATCAAGTGCTACTATTTAGTTTTGTCTTGTTGTGAAATATTTTCAAAGCCTTTAAAGCCTTTGTCTTATTAGGCTTAGTTTGTCTTTTATGTGTTTTATTTCACGAGACATGTAAAATTAGTCTAAGTTTGCTTTTTGCTTTTCCCTGTTCAGATAATTATCTCTCTGCAATGATGTACTGATCAATCACGTTCCTACTCACGTGATTTGTTTGTAAGCTTTGTATGTTGCTGTCTTCCTCCTCCTATATATGAGGAGCTCTCCCCTTGTAAAATTCAGAGAACTTTGAATATATAACTTTGTGTGTTATCTAAAAATGGCCCTCTAAACTCTCTCATCTTCTTCTTCAATATTAATCTAGGTGATGAATATCAGTCTGTAATTATCTAAGTATGCTCTGTGCTTGCCTCTAGGTTGAGGATCCTGCACATCAGAAAATGGATATTGGTCCTTTTGGCTTAATGGTCCTTATATCGTCTGTGGACAGTCAGTCAGTGAGTACCCTGTTTAGGCCATGAGAGTGCCGCTGTATGGGGAAAACTCTAAGACTGTAAGGTAGACGGTGTAGGGTACCGGCCACCCCCGCTAAATGGTATCAGTTAATAGATATAATCTTGCAATAAGAATTAACATATATATTAGAAAGAACAAAAAGGTTAAAAAACCAATTGACTGCAAATTTTACATGTTCAGCCTCGTTGCCATTGCATTAAGTTGGGCACCATCTACCTGTTATATACTTCCTTAATGTAGGCCACACTCCTTAGCCTTAGCCTTGTGCATGGCTCGCACTTAATTGAGATGTAACTTTTTGAATGTAATGAATTCACGGGCACATTCATGTCCCGGAGCCTGGAAATATTTACAAAATGATTTGTTTCTCAACTCCAACAAATAATTGATATGTATATAGGTTCAACCTCTTGTATCCAAGCCTAAACGTTCATCCAGATAGATATGCATAATCAATTCAAAGCCACATCTTCAGCTCCACTACATACAAAATTTTCATTGTAAATATTCTAAATCAAATTATATTAGTAACTATTTGATCTATCATCCATGCAACATTTAACTCATCAAAATTCTCAAAATCCACTCCCAAGTAAGCTACCTATTTGGTGAATATGCTTGAGAATTTAATATGTAACCTAATGCACATTGACAAAAGTGATTTAGATACAATCCTACCCTTTTTAATTAATGGAAACAACAAACTTTTACTGTAATGATCGTCAAAAAAAGTACCAAGTCATTCGCAAATACATTTTCATAAAATAATATTCTTCAAAAATTAACTTTCTTTAACCGCACTCATGATTAAGATACTAATCATGCAACACTGACACCAATCTGTAAGAATTTAGAGAATAAAGTATTTTATTAAATATTTTTTGTAAATTAATCACATAGTTTTACATTAAAGCATTCACAATGGTTGAAAAAAGAGACCCAAATTAGTAAATCCATTTTTATTTGGGTCTTATGGATGCCACAATGATAAAAAAAAAAGACCAAAAAAAGAAGACTCAAATGTGGGCCCCACCCCACTAGACCTAAATTGGGTTCCAAATTTACATCTGAGTCGACTTCTCCAAATCCTATTAACTCAATGCCCCTGGAAATCAGGAGATTATGGTCACTCGAGCCTCGACCGAGCATACATGTTGTTTTACATTAGATATATGACTTCCCAAATTTATTATTCACAATCCTTGAATATCATGCATACATGTTGTGTTTACATTTCTTGGAATTTGATCTAGCTATATGAGTATATGAACAGTGAACACTAGTTGGGCACTTCCCATCACTTTTTTGATATGGTTTCGAAGATCACATTTCCCCACTAAATCATAAAGCATAAGAGACCCTCCCTAGCTTCCTAAGGGGGTCATTTCGGCGGATGTAAGAAATACATATGCGTACTAATATTAATAAGATTGTAAGTTCAATTTTAAGAATATTTTTACTAGTATTGATCCGTCTCTATCTAAGATTGAGTTAATCACCGATAAAGTTCAAGCTAAACTTGATGCCTGCAGTCTGTGTGTGTTGAATAAGGCGTTTAATGCGGAAGAAATTAGGTGTGCTATGTTTGAGATGAGACCTATGAAAGCTCCCGGAGAAGATGGCCTCCCTGCATTGTTCTATCAGAAGTATTGGAAGAGTATCGGTCCAGCTATTGTATCAGCATGTCTGAGTATTTTGAATGATGGGGTTTCAGCTGAAAGTATAAATGGTACTATAATTACATTGATTCTGAAATGCCAATCTCCTAAAGATACTAAGGATTTTAGACCCATTAGCTTGTGCAACGTCATTTACAAGATTGTTGCTAAAGTTATTGCTTGTAGGTTGAGAAGAGTAATGGGAAATGTGATATTAGAGAATTAGTGTGCATTTATTCCGGGTAGAATGATTTAAGACAATACGATTATAGGCTTCGAATGTCTTCACAGGCTCAAGCGTAGAAGAAGGAAATTCGGTTCCATGGCTATAAAGGTGGATATGTCGAAAGCGTTTGATCTAGTGGAGTGGAGTTTTGTTGCTGAGATGATGAACAAATTAGGATTTCCTGAAAAATGGGTTCTTTTAATTCTGAACTGTACCTCCTCTGTCTCTTATTGGTTTTTGTTGAATGGAGAAGTATGTGGTGTATTCAAACCTTCGACAGGTATAAGGCAGGGAGATCCTATCTCTTTATTTTTGTTTCTGATTTGTGCGGAAGGGTTCTCGAGTCTTATAAAGAATGCTGTTGGTGTTGGAAAACTGTTAGGTTTCAAATGCAGCCAGAATGGGCCTTCTATATCTCATCTGTTTTTTGAAGATGATAGTCTGATTTTTGCTAAAGCAACTGAAGGTAATTGTTGTGTTATCAGAGATATTTTTGAAACGTATGTAAGAGCTTCGGGGTAGGTAGTTAATTTGAGTAAGTCTGAATTGCGTGTTAGTCCTTCGATGTCTTCTTTGGAGGGAGAGAATATGGATTAGATTATAGGTATTAGATTAGTCAGTTGTTTGGATAAATACCTGGGGCTTCCTTGTTTTACCGGCAAGAGCCAAAAGGGTTATTTTTTCTGTTATTGCTGACAAAGTTTGGAATAAAATTGAAGGGTGGGGAGAGAGGTTTTTATCAGTTGGTGGAAAAGAAATATTCATTAAGGCAGTAATTCAGGCAACTCCTATGTATGCGGTGAACCTCTTTAGGCTTCCTAAGAGTTTAATTTTTGAAATCCATCGCCTGTGTGTGCGGTTTTGGTGGGGAAGCTCCATTACTAAAAAAAAGGTGCATTGGTGCAAATGGAATCTGTTGTGCAAGTCAAAAGTGGAGGGTGGATTGGGGTTTAGAGATCTTGAGACATTCAACAAAGCTTTGTTAGCAAAACAAGTTTGGAGGGTGTATAAAAATCCCAAGTCTTTAGTTGCGAGAGTGTTGAAAGGGTGTTATTTCCCTAATTGTGATCTTTTGGAGGCGCCTAAATTAGCTTCTTCCTTTTATGTGTGGAACGGTTTGCAGTGGGGAAAAGGATTGTTGGTGTCTGGGTTAAGATGGAGAGTTGGTAACGGTAAATCGATTAAGATTTATTCAGGAAAAATGGGTGCCCAAGCCGATTGGCTTCAAGATTTTGTCTCAACCTCTGCTTGGTTTGGAAGCTTCAGTTGACCATTTAATGTCTCCGTCTGGTGATTGAAATGTGTTTCTTATTGACAGTGTTTTCTCCAGTGAAGATGCAAGAGCTATTTTGTAAATTCCTGTGGGTGGTTTGATGACAGAAGATAAAATGGTTTGGCATTATGATATCAACGACAGTTTCAATGTCAAGAGTGGATATAAAGTAGGGAAAGTAGTGGAAATTTCTCCTAGTTCTTCCAACAATACAAGGCTGCAAGAGTGGTGGTCATCAATGTGGAAGTTAAAGATCCCTCAATAGGTAAAATTTTTTATATGGAAGGCTTGTTATAATTGGATACCTAATATGTCCAATCTCAATAGGCATGGCATGAATGTTGTTGATGTTTGTCCTGTCTGTTATGGTGTTGGTGAATCCACATTTCATGCACTGTGGGGTTGTAGTAAATTAAAATGTGCTAGAAAGATTGGCTTCCTTTGGAGGTCAAGATTAGGAGTGAGCATGCCAGCTTTTTTGATTTTATTTTAGATTGCCATTCTTTGTTAAGTTTGGATGATTTGGGTTTACTCTGTACCGTTGTATGGAGAATATGGTTTGTGCGTAATTTAGTGGTGCATGAGTCTTCTTCGTTGGATGTTTTGGATGTTGTTCGTTGGGTTAGAGTATTTTTGGATGATTTTCATAGCTCTGAGGATGTTTTGAATCTCCCTCCTCATTGTTTCAGTCAAGTTAGTAATTCTTGGCGTCTGCCGAATACGAATTGCTGTAAAAGTAATTGCGATGCAGCAATTAATGAGATAGGAGGAAGGGTTGGTTTAGGGATTGTTATTAGAGATAATTTTGGTGCTATAATGGCATCCAACTCTCTTCCTTTAGTTGCGTGTTTTGACTCTAAAGTGGTTGAGATTATGGCGATTTATAGAAGTTTGATTTTCAGCAGAGATTGTGGGTTGTTTTCGTAGAATCTGATGCAGCTGTGGTTGTTAAGTGGATCAAGGATGGCAGTCATCGAGATTCTATCAGTGGCAGTATCCTTGAGGAGATTTCTTCTCTTATTCGAAGCCTTCAGGTTATTTCAGTTAGTCATATTTCTAGATTGGCTAACAAAGTCACTCACGGCCTGGCTAAGTTTGCCTTAACGGTTGATGAGGATCTTTACTGGATGGAGGATTTTCCTTCTTTTGTGAGGAGAGATGTTCAAGTGGATCTCCCTATTTAGAGTCCATTTGTTTGCTCTACCTTGCTTGTGTTTTAGTTGTGTTTGTGTTCTGTTGCTTGTTATCAAAAAAATAAAAAATAAAAAATAAAAAATAAATAAATAAATTAAATTGTAAGTTCAAATTTTGTTTCTTTTAAAAATTTAAATCCAAATTGTAATAAAAAACAAATAATTAATTAATTAAAAAAAAAGGAAAAAGAGTAAAAACAATATCAAATTTGGACCCCACTCGGAGATTGGATGTTGAGATTTAAAAAAGAATGGTTGTGTTACAGGTACACGGCAAAGCTTGACTGTAGCATTAATGGGAGGGGAGATTACTTTTGCTCACCCCCTTTCAAGGTGAGTATTACCTCCCTTCCCAACACTTGACATATGTCAAGGGAGGGGTATTTTTATCCAAAAACTATTATATGTTTAGATAAAAATACCCGCTCCCTCGACATATATCATGTGTTGGGGAGGAGGGTAATTCTTACCCGATTACCCTTCTTGAAGAAGGGTGAACAAAAATGGACTCATGGGATGGACACTAGCAGTGGCACCACACCAGTGCTACATGCCTACATGGGCACACACCAGTGCTACATGCCTACATGGGCAGATAGGAGCATAGACCCACAACAACTTTGACGTTGCATGTGACCAGCAGTGTTGGACCAGCATCATCAATTCATCATTAATCTGCACGTCATGGTTCGCTGGATCAATCATCATTCATTCCGAAATTTGTCATTTATTGGTTTGTTCGTCGCACTGTCGCACATAATAATGGATTCAAAAAACCTCGAATTATTATAATATTTTATAAATAAATAAATAAAAATTAACAGAAAAGGATGCTAATGGAGGAGATTGTATGATTGTATCATAACTCTTCCGTCTCATTTTCCAAAAATTAGGAGTAATTTTTTTACAAAACTTTATCTTTTTTTTTTCAAAAAGAACAAAACTTTATCTTAAATTCAAAATCGTTAAAATTATATTATTTATATTTAAAATATTAATTTTATTTAATCTGATTCAAAATTTAATTTAGTCATTTCATAAGTTTGTATAAAATTTTTCTCAATTTCAATATACTTGTATCTCTGTTGAGATTTCCTCAATTTCAATGGATTTAGTGTATATTTGGTATGACTTTTGAAATGATCAAAAATTTTTTTTTTTTTTTTTTTTTTAATGCTAAAAGCTAAGAAGTTTTTTTTTAGTTGTTTAGCAAAACTTAAAACAGTTGTTTTTAATATATAAATTGTCTTAATTACCCTTTTAAAAAGTCATTTTATGTAAATTTTGGGCTTCTCCAAAAAGCTTTTTTTTGATTTTTTTTAAAACATATGAATTGTCTCAATTATCCTTTATAAATTTTAGATATTCCACCATAACTTTTTCATTATAAATACATTGTCAACACCTTTTTTGTAATTTACTCAATCGAAGACTATTTCTAAAAATACATTATCAACACCTTTTTTTGGTAATTTACACAACTAAAAGCCTTTTTTATTAGAAGCTCTACTCATTAAAAACTCTACTACAAAAAGATCTACTCTTGAAACTCTATTTAAAAAGCCGTACCAAACACGCTCTTAGAGTACGTTTGGGAAAGCTTCTCAAGTAAATCTTTTTACAGTAGATCTTTTAGAGGTAGAGCTTTTAAATGAAAGTTGTTGGTCATTTGGTTGTCAATTAAAAGAGAGCTTTTTTAATGATAGAATTACCAAAATACTCTAGCAAATATTAAATTATAGGGTTATATTGGAGATTTTAGTGTTATTAAAAAAACTCCAAAAGATCTACTTGGAAAAGCTTTAAATTTGGACTTCTCCAAGTAGACGTAAAACAACTTTTTTAATTATCTAAAAGCTCTACTGAGTAACAACCAAACGATACAAAAAAAAATAAAAAATAAAAAAAAATTGAAAAGAGCTTTTTTAATTAAAAAAGCTTTTTTAGCCAGTAGACAAGCTCTCCCAAACGGACACTTAGTGTATGTTTGGTATGGCTTTTATAAAGGTAAAAAACGTTTTTTTTTTTAATGCTATAAGCTATTTTGAAGTTTTTTTTAGTTGTTTGGCAAAACTCAAAACAATTTTTTTAATATATGAATTATGTCAATTACCCTTTATAAAAGCCATGTTATGTCTACTTAGATTTGGGCTTCTCCAAAAAGCTTTTTTAAGTTTTTTTTAAAACATATGAATTGTCTTAACTACCCTTTATAAATTTTAGATATTCCATCATACAACTCTACATTGTCAACACCTTTTTTATAATTCACACAACCAAAAGGCTATTTTTAAAAATACATTGTCAACACTATTTTTGTAATTTACACAACCAAAAGCCTTTTTGTTAGAAACTCTACTCATTAGAAGCTCTACTACAAAAAGGTCTACTTTAGAAGCTCTATTGGAAAGCCATACCAAACATGCTTTTAGTCATTTTATAGAATTGTATAGAAATTTTCTCAATTTCAATATACTTATATCTCTATTGAGATTTCCTCAATTTCAATGGATTTATTCATTTCATAGACTTGTATATAAATTCTCTCAATTTCAATATACTTGTATCTATGTTGGGATTTCTTGCATACATTTCAAAGGATTTAGTCATTTCATAGATTTGTATAGAAATTTTCTCAATTTCAATATACTTGATCTCTGTTGATATTTATTTCATTTCAATGGATTTAGTCATTTCTTATACTTGTATGGAAATTTTCTCAATTTCAATATACTTATATCTAAGTTGAGATTTCCTCCATATGTCATAGACTTGAATAGAAATTTTCTCAATTTCAATTTACTTGTATCTATGTTGAGATTTCCTCTATTTCAATGGATTTAGTCATTTTATATACTTGTATAGAAATTTTCTCATTTTCAATATACTTGTATCTTTGTTGGGGTTTCGTCCATTTCAATGGATTTAGTCATTTTATAGACTTGTATAGAAATTCTCTCAATTTCAATATACTTGTATCTATGTTGGGGTTTCTTCCATTTCAATGGATTTAGTCATTTCATAGACTTGTATAGAAATTCTCTCGGTTTCAATATACTTGTATCTCTGTTGAGATTTTCTCCATTTTAATAGATTTAGTCATTTCATATACTTGTATAGAAATTTTCTCAATTTCAATATACTTGTATCTCTATTGAGATTTCTTCAATTTCAATGGATTTAGTCATTTCATAGACTTGTATAAACATTTTCTCAATTTCATCAATTTCAATATACTTTTATCTCTATTGAAATTTCTTTCATTTCAATGGATTTAGCCATTTCATAGACTTGTATAGAAATTCTCTCAATTTCAATATACTTGTATCTCTGTTGAGATTTCCTCCATTTCAATGGATTTAGTCATTTCATAAACTTGTACAGAAATTTTCTCAATTTCAATAAGTGTTCTAGTAAACGCTAAGTGCTAGTCGGGCGGTGGACCAGTGCCTAGCGCCTAGGCGGATTTCTAGGCAGCCGGTTTTTTTTTTCCTACCTATAAAACCGATAATAAAACTCATATTATAACAAAATTCAAACAAAATCTTCAACATAATTCCCTTTTTGTTTTTATGTCTTGTACCTATTTAATATAGTTTTACTATTTGTTGCATATTTTAGATTTTTATATTGAAAGAGGGTGTGTTTTGTTATTTTACAAATCTGCTTTTTTAAAGTCAAAGACTCAAAAAAAAAAAAAATCTTTATTCTTTCATCACTCTTTCACGCCTTCTTCTTCTCTCTCTTTCACACCCCCAATTTTCTTCCACCATTTCTATCCTTTCAAGCTTTCTCACTCCTCCATTAAAGTTTGTTTTTGAGTTATTTTTCATTAAATCTTGGTGGGTTTTGTTTATTAATAGCTCTCGAATCTACTTTGTGTGTTGATTTTGCTCATATATTCTCCATTGATTTTGCTCAGAAAACTAAACAAAGTAACAAACCCAAAATGGTGACAATGAACAGTACGCCAGCGGCAACGATGACGAACAACGACGGAGACTCCTTTTGGCGACTGGCGGCAACAAGAGGAAGGTGGTTTGGTCAGCGATTGAGAGGAGAGAGTCAATTTGAGATGGGATTTTTGATTTTGTTTTTTTCAAATTGTGTTTCACTGTTATGTTCTAAGCTTTTACGATTGAAAGGGGATTTTGTCCATACGTCGCCGTTTTAGCGTTTTTACTCCCAGAACGGCACCCTTTTTTGAAGTCGAATTAAAAAAAAAAAAGAAAATCGATCTAGGTGGAGTCAACGGCTTTGACTTAGCCTGGACCCGATTAATCGGTCAAAAATCGGCCACGTCACCCGAATTCTTCCATACCGCCTAATCCCATCGTTTTTGCTCAAAACAGTTCGGCCAGCCGCCTAGTCTGCATTTTCGAACACTGATTTCAATATACTTGTATCTCTATTGAGATTTATTTCATTTCAATGGATTTAGTCATTTCTTATGCTTGTAAAGAAATTTTCTCAATTTTAATATACTTGTACTTCTGTTGAGATTTCCTCCATTTCAATCAATTTAGTCATTTCATAGACTTGTATAAAACACTGGATCCAGATCTCTAGGTTCTCATCGGTTTTCAAAACCGTGTCGTATGGCATTCACGTATATAACACTAGATTCAAATCTCCAAATTCTCATATGAAATGATAATAATCTCCCCTTTTTTTAAGCATCGCTATCGTCTGCTTTGCCATTCAATATATATATTGCAAACATCACTATCATAGATCCTTTCATTTAATATATATATTGTTAACATCACTATCATGGACCCTACTATTTAATATATATATATTCTTTTTTTTTTTTAAATATCAGGCCATGTTCCAAAATGATTATTCTGTAAATCACAATTTGAATAAGTGTGAACATTTAAAGAGCATAATAAATCAAGGGCATAACCCAGCTTGATATACATGCGAATATTTAAATGACATAATAAATCAGGGGCAAAACCTAGCTTAATATAAACGCGAATATTTAAATGACATAATAATTCAGGGGCATAACCTAGCCTGATATATTAAATATAAATAAATGTGAATATTTAAACAATTCCAGAAAGCTGAGCTCACCTACTATGTTGCATAAAAATAAATACGAATATTTAACAATTCTAGGAGCTGAGCTCACCTGCTATGTTGAATAAAAATAAATGCAAATATTTAATGACATTTAAATAAATAAATCCAGAATTATATATATATAGGTTCTGTTGACGACATAAGTCATCTTGTATACAGAACTATATATAGATCCAGAATATTAAGATGTAAGTAAATCACCCATCAACGGATCCTTTTTACTTACATGCAATCGTACTGATAACATGTTGTAAAATGAATTGAATAACAAACAAAGAAAGATAGATGAGAGTTGTATTCTGACATTGATAACTAGGAGGGTTTTACAGAGAGATGGATCTCTTATTTACAGTGGATTAGAGAAGCACTTGGTTCATTTGAAGAGAAGATCAAGTGGTGGACGCCACTTGGTTCACCTGATGAGGATAAACATGTAGGAATCCTAGGGTTACGGATTGCGCAGTGGAAGGGTTTTAAAATTTTTATGCAATCATAAACAAACTCATTTGTACAGTAATAATCAAAATACAATAAGGAGGATATGAAGATATTTCATACCAACATTTGTAGGCTCCTTCTTTCTTTCCGATCTGCTTCCTGATTTAAACCATAAGATCTTCTTGGCTATCATCCGGGATTGGTAACAGTGTGTGGGTGCGTCACGGTACTCAAGAACAAGGAGGATGAATGGAGGTTGAAGAAGAACCATATGAAAACAACTCTCGTTTTCTATGTGTGGAATTTAGCCACCATGAATGAAAAATAAAAAATAAAACCTTTTTTTTTCCTTTTCTTTTTGTGTAGGCCGAACGCCTTTCTTGTTTTCTTCTTTTCTTTGCAACGTGTATGTGGACCTAGTTCCATTAGTTTCTTAAAAAAAATATATCATATACTATATATATATAAAAACTAATCAATTAAATCTTTTAAGATATCTGATATATTTTAAAGATATTAATTTATTTGATTTGATTTTGTTGTATGTGTATATTCAGCTAAGGGACACATCAGCAGAATGTACAGAAAAGGCGGGTCAAAGTATAACCATGTCGCTCTTGGACCAGTCAACGAAGGGAAATATTGGCTAAAAAGCGTGCCAGCTGGCCACCTCATCTAGAATCGGTCCAAATAAGAGGCACGCTCGCCATAGTAGGCCGATCAAGAAGATAGAAATTTGTGTTCACCATTCTAAATTGCTCATCTGGATTTATGCCATCAAGAAACAACCTTATTTTAGTATACCTTCTACAGCAAGGATTCGACCAGATACGAAGCACGAAGATAAATCTTATTCCAAATAGGACAAACTATTCTTGGCAAGAAAAGTCCGAACAGGAAACAAACCCTAAAAACATCTACAACACCAGATTCCTTTTACAAATCAGAATAGGAACTCCCCTATTAACACGGCGTAGGCAAGGGAAACCCTAGCTAAACCAGTATAAATAGGATTGTAAATCCCATGGAAAAGGGGTTCGACATTAGAGAGAGAAAAAGGCGATTGTATGAGAGATCTATGTGAAACTATAGTAATCAATAGTGTTATTCTTCTGCCCTCAAAGGGTGCCGTGTTTTTTTTCCCATTCAAGGGTTTTTCCACGTAAAACTTGTCTTGCATGCATTGATTTATTTCTTTTTTTATTCGTCTTAATTAAGATATAATTGTTGAGCGTGGCAATCCAAAATTCATAGTCAACAATTGGCGCTAGATGGAGGGGGGGACAAAAAACTTTGAATAGCCCTTACAAACAGGTACAACATGAGCAACGATAGCGACAGAGATGAAATCCCCAACAACAATAGGGTCCTCGGAGCAGCTGCGGTAATGGGGGAGGAAATGTTGGTAATATGGAAGCATTCAGCAGTGACGCCAGGAACTGGGATAGCCAACCTGGAAACTCTACAACACTTTCACACTGCATTGTTGAATTTAGTCAACGAAGCCAACAAAATCGGACTCTTGCTCCCTACAGGATTAGGAGCTTCGTCTCCCTACAAGTTGACAACCAGCACACCCGGGAACCATCCGTCAAGGAGGCTGCGATCGGAAGTCCATGTTACAACTCCCAACGCCCAGGTAAAACCAACTATGGAGGAAGCACCCAATGACCCACCAGAGGTCCTAGAAGAAATGAGGCAAAGGAAGGGAAACGGTTTGCTGGATGAGGAATTTCCAAAAAAACGGAGCTGTGGATGAGCACGTGGGGCAGCCATCGTTAATGCGTCTAACAGAAACCGTTGGAGATGACGGTCTATCTCATCAGAAGACAGGAGTCCCAAGCCAAGAATAGGATTGCGATAAAAAAGAACGCAGCAAAGGAGGTCCGAAAGTACAGATGACCTAGGAATTGGCGGGAGTATTGACAGTAAAGAAAGTGATTATCGGAGGATAACAATCAAAAGCAGGCTCAACCCGGAAGGGGAAACGACTGGTCACCGAAGCATCACCCTCCAACAACTATCAAAAAAGGTCTTAGCAATGGCTCAAAGATATGGACATAATATTTCTTCGGATGATGAGTCAGATAACCCATTCGTTGACCATATAGCCCGCACCCAATTCCCAGAAAGGTTCAGAATGCCAACTATTGAGTAATACAAAGAGAACAAAGACCCTAAAGAGCATGTCCGTAGATTCCGTAATGTCATGACCCAATATGCATCCAATGACGGTCTCTTGTGCCTAACATTCCCACAAACCTTCGGTGACCTTGCTTCCAGGTGGTTTGGACGCCTACCTGCCAGAAGCATTAACAATTTTTCCAGTTTCAGCAAAGTGTTCATAAGACAATTCATGGGAAGTGTGCAGAGAAGAAAGTTACTGGCTCACCTGTCGAATTTGAAACAAGAAGGTAATGAGTCACTTAAGAAATACTTGGCCAGATTCGGGAAGGAGGTTGCCCAAATAGAAGATGCAAGTGACGTAGCTGCCATAGCAGCTTTCACCAATGGGTTGCAGAGTGGTCGCCTGTCTTTTGACTTGTGAAGAGATCGGCCAAAAACATACGAAGAAATGATGGACATAGCTGGAGACTATGTATTAGCAGAAGAGGAAGAAGTAGCGCAAGGGGGTAGCTACGTACATGGTCACAAACCAGACACAAAACCCGCATCCAATGATGACAGGACGAAGGGTCAGTGGCGTGATCGCCAAAGAGATGAGAAAAGCCGGAAGAATCAGCCTAGGGAAAGTCAAGGTAGCAATAGAACCAGTAGGTTCCGAGGCAGGTATAGTAACTACACCCCCTTAACTGGAGAACAATAAGACATACTGTCTGTAGTAGAAGACAAGGGACTTGCCAAATATCCACGACAACAGTCAGCCAATGCCAGGAGAGATACAATGAAATACTGCCGATTCCATAAGGATCATGGGCATGACACTTCAAAATGCTTCTAGTTGCATGATCACATTGAAAGCCTAATCAGAGAGGGGCACCTCAAAGATTTCACCCTGAAGAGAGACAAAAATAACGTTCGCCAAGATAGCCACCGGGGAAATGGACATGAAAGGAGGAGCCCGAGAAAAGGCAGTCCCAACACCGTAATAAATACCATTTTTGGTGGGCCTCACATTGGCAGAAGCAATAGAGAGAGAATGTCAGAAGTCCGGGAGGTAATGTATGAAAACAGAGACATGGAGGTGAATTATGTATAGAAAAACCATAAGAAAGCAAGAGAGGAACCCGACCCGACCCGATAATCTTCACAGCCGAGGACTCAGAAGGGATTGATGCAAAGCCTAATGATGTAATAGTTGTGGGGGTCCAAATAGCCCACAGGGATGTCCTCTGAGTAATGATAGACAACGGGAGTTCAGCTGAAATTTTGAGCGCCAGGGTGTACGATGAGCTTCAACTGGACAAAAGATTTGGAACCATTCCATGTGCCCCTGAAAGGATTTGGAGGTGCATAAATAAGATCCTTAGGAACCGTAAAATTACCTGTAAGGTTTGGAACGACGCCCTGTCGGAGAACTATCCTACTGGATTTCGTTGTTGTTAATATTTACAACTAGCCGTACAACGCCCTACTCGTTCGACCATTCATGAACAAAGCCCGGGCAGTTACATCCACCCACGCACTGAAAGTAAAATTCCCAACAGAGTTTGGAGTTGGGGAACTCAAGGGATCATAGGAAATGGCTCGCCGCGCTAACCTGTCAATCTTTAAAGATAAAACTAGAGTGGAAACTTTGGGCATATTTGAACTCAATCAAGGGACACGGGAAGAAAACCCTGAGACTTTTGAACTAGATACAAGAGACAAGGTCGATAGAGAAAAGGAAGAACCTACCGAGCCTGTTATTTTGGACGAAAAGGAACCCAACAAAACTGTCAAGATTGGAGCGAGGTTGACAGAGCAGGTCAAAGCAGGCGTAGTAAGCCTACTAAAAGAGTACAAGGAGATTTTTGCTTGGAGCCATGAAAATATGCCAGGAATTAACGCGAATGTGATTTTACACCATCTGGCCGTAAATGATGAATGCAAACCGGTGATATAGAAAAGGAGGAGCTTCAATCCTGAAAGAAGCGCAGCCATTAGAGAAGAAATATCCAAGCTACTCGTAGCAGGATCGATCAAAGAAGTCAAATATCCTGAGTGGGTGGCGAACATCGTGCTCGTGAAAAAGAAGAACAATAAGTGGAGGATGTGTGTAGACTTCACTGACCTGAACAAAGCCTGCCCCAAAGACAGCTTCCCATTACCAAGAATTGACCAATTGGTCGATGCAACAGCCAGGCACGAGCTGCTAAGCTTCATGGATGCGTATTCAGGGTACAACCAGATCAAGATACACAAACTAGACGAAGAAAAAACAGCATTCACCACAGATCAAGGATTGTATTGTTATACAGTCATGCCATTCGGCTTAAAGAACGCTGAAGCAACATACCAACGACTAGTCAACAGAATGTTCGCTAGCCAAATAGGAAGAAATATGGAGGTGTACGTCAATGAAATGCTAACTAAGAGTATCACAGTCGACAGAGATGTAGATGATTTGTGAGAGACCTTCGATGTATTAACCAAGTTCGGAATGAAATTGAACCCTTCAAAATGCGTGTTCGGCTTGCCATCCAGTAAGTTCCTTGGATACCAAGTGCATCAAAGAGGGATAGAGGTGAACCCTGACAAGATCAAAGCACTGGCCGACATGGTTTCCCTAAAAAACTTGAAGGACGTCCAGAAGCTCACAGGATGCTTGGCATCGTTGAACAGGTTTATAGCAAAATCAACGGATCGATGCTTGCTATTTTCTAAAGCACTCAAGAAAGGAAAGGGAATTGAATGGAATAAAGATTGTGAACAAGCCTTCCTCGCCCTTAAAGAATATCTCGGCTGAGCACCGTTGTTGTCAAAACCAATCACAGGAGAAATGTTATACCTGTACCTATCCGTCACAGAGGCAGCCACTAGCTCTGTACTAATAAGACAAAAAGATGGGATCCAGAAACCAGTGTACTATACAAGCAAAGCACTGTTACCAGCTGAAACAAGGTACTCACCAGCCGAAAATACGGCGCTCGCCCTAATAACAGCAACAAGAAAATTGAGGCCATATTTTCAAGCACACAAAATCGGTGTATACATGAACTGTCTGCTAAACCTGATCTTACAGAAACCAAAAGTATCGGGCAGACTCATGAAATGGGCCATTGAAATGAGTGAATTTGACGTAGAATATATCCCAAGAACATCAATTAAGGACCAGGCAATAGAAGATTTTGTGGTAGAATTCACTGAGCCGTCTACTGAGGTAGCAAAGATGATGATAAAGCAAGCAAAGAAAAACTTCCGTTGGAAACTTCGTGTCGATGGTTCATTAAATACGCACGACAGCGGGGCAGGGATAGTAGTCACAACCCCAGAAGGAGACTCGGTAGAATGTGCCATGCGTTTTGATTTTAAAGCTACCAACAACCAAGCCGAGTACGAAGCGCTAATAGCTGGATTAAGGGTATGTATGGCCTTAGAAGCCGATGAAGTAGAAATTTTCAGCTATTCCCAAGTCATCGTTAACCAGGTACTTGATGAATACCAAGCAAGATACGAAAGCATGATCGCCTACATGAAGCTGGCAAGAGAATTGTTGGGATGATTCAAAGAATACAAGATCCTGCAAATTCCAAGAGAAGAAAATGAACAGGCAGACATTCTAGCCAAATTGGCATTAGCTACGATCAACATCTAGCCTCGAACCATCCCCTTGGCACACCTACTCCAATCAAGCATAACTGGACAGATCGAAGTGAGAATAATCATGAACGAGTCGAACAATTGGATGACTCCAATAAAAGAATATCTAATCAATGATATCCTCCCAAGTGACTCACTAGAAGACAAACGGTTAAGATACAGAGCGACGAGATATTTGGTCATCAGCGGCGAACTGTATAGAAGAGGGTATTAGAGAGTGCTACAAATGTGTGTTGGACCCGAAGAAGTGGAAGGAATCCTGAAAGACATACACAACGGAAGCTGCGGGCACCATGCTAGAAGTATTAGCTTAGCCCACAAGGCACTAAGGCAGGGATTCTACTTGCCAACAATGTTCGCCGATGCAAAGAGAATAGCGACAAGGTATGAAGCGTGCTAGAAGATTGCAAACAACATTTGCCAGCCACTTGAGCACTTACAAAGCATCAGCTCCCCATGACCATTCGCCATGTGGGGAGTCGATTTGATTGGTCCAATGCCCACAACGCCCGAGGGAGCAAAACACGTCATTGTGGCAGTAGACTATTTCACGAAGTGGGTAGAAGTCGAGCCACTAGTGCATATAACAGAAGCAAATACTACCAGCTTTGTAAAAAATAACATTTTGTACAGGTTCGGAATACCAAACACCATCATCACTAACAACGGAACACAGTTCAACAACAAGAAATTCAGAGAATTGTGCAAGAAATATGGGATTAACAATTACTACGCCTCTCCAGCTCATCCTCAAACAAACGGAAAAACCGAGGCAGTAAACAAGATCATCAAGCATAACTTGAAGGCCAAACTCGCTGTCAAGAAAGGAAGTTGGGCAGAAAAATTACCATAGGTGCTATGGGTGTACCGAACAACGGAAAGAAGCTCAACGAGAGAAACGCCATATTCCATGGCTTTCAGAATTGAAGAAGTTATCCCATTAGAAACAGCGTTCTCCTCGCCAAGGGTACAACTCTTTAAGCTTAAACTTAGCATTGATATGTTAAAATACGGTTTAGATGAGCTAGAGGAAAGAAGGGAACACGCTCAAATAAGGAACGCTGCCTATCAACAGAAGGCAGCCAGGTACTACAATGCACATGTACAGGTCAGAAGATTCGCACTCGGGGATTTAGTGCTAAAAAGGGTGGCACCGGGAACCAAAGGTAGATCTACAGGATCACTCGTGGACAAATGGGAAGGGCCATACCACATCACGGGCATAGCGGGCCATGAGGCGTATCACATTGCTCGAAGAGGAGCCGGCGAGCTACCTTGACCATGCAATTCCCAATATTTGAAAATCTATTACCCATGACACCTCTACCCCGGAAGTCCTTTTGTTATTTTTTCTTTTCTCATTTTATCTTTTAAGAATTTTCATTTTTCGATGTCAAAAATTACAGGAGATAGTCAATAAAGAGTAATTTATTACTAGAATTCGTATCCTCGCTGAACCACACAACGATCAGCCATAGCGAACCGTTCGTCAGTGCACACGAAACGAGTTATTTAAACTCAACAGCACCGGGAAAAGAACCAAAAAGGGGGGAAAACCTCTCATCATAGCAGGCTAAGATCGAACATGTTATAAATAGCCTGAGCTAGAAAAACATGCCACAAAGATGGCAGTCGCCATTATTAATAAGGCATGACCCCTCGAAATGCAAAAAAGGCATTCAACAAACAGCACATAGGAAACATACCCTGAAAAGAAATGCTACGGGTCAAATAAACTAGCATCAAAGCAGTAAGCAAAAGAGGGAGACATCCCAACAGTATGCTTGCAAAAACCTGGTGTATGGTCGGACACGTCTTGACAAACACTAGGTAAAACAAAAACTAAGCGATAATAGCTAAGTAATAATAGGCTTAAAGCCTGAGCCAGGAACTCAGCAATGGTAGATGAACAAAAGAGAAAGCTTAGGAAAATAACTCAGCAAATAGAAAGGAGTCGAACACAGATCAAAAAACTAATATATAAATAAAAATCAACTACATTTACAAAAATTATCAAATTAAACGAATACATCAGCAAAAAATCAAATGCTCACTGGCGGATCATCCCCATCGTCTTTTTCATTGTCTATCTCATCCTCCGATGGCTAAACAATCTCTTCATCCCCTTCAGACATGAAAGACCCATAATCTTGGCTGGAGACAGGACCCAAATCAGGCTCATTACCGGAGCCAGTAAAACTCCCCTTCCAACCAGAATAGTAAGTGTTGAAAGCATGCTTGGTGGGAACTTCGAGATGCATAGGATGAGGTTCTGTCCTTGTGTAGTGGCAATAGGCCTTCCACCGCTTTATTTGCTCCTTAATCGAGCCAACAACACTATCCATGTGCAGTTTGAGGGACTTATCAAAGCGCTACAGGGCCATTTCATTAGAGTGGTCCTTCATGGCGAAGAACTTCTCCGATTGCCGCATACCCCGCTCAAACTCGCGAAGGAGAAGTGCATCATAGGTGGGATACCTCTTAAAACGGTTAACATCTTCAACCTCTAAAACGGCCTTCAGGTCACTAAAAATGGTATCTTATGAAGCCTGTTGGTTCCGTAAGTCTTCAGACTCACGCTCGTCCTTGTCCCTAGCTTCTTCCGCTAGCCTTTCTGCTTCTATGCGAGCAGCGAGCGCCTTCTGACTCCCAGAAAGTTGCTCCCTCAGCAACTTAATCTCTTCTTCAGTTGTGAACAGCTTTTCTTCAGCGGCGAATAGCTTTTCTTCAGTGGCAAGCTGAGCAGCCAAGAACCTATCAGCAGACTCCCTCAGCTGAGTAAGTTGTTAGGTGTGAGACTCTTCAGCTGAAAGCTGGTCAGCCGTCGAACGGGAAAGTTGGTCCCGCAAGCGCTTATTCTCCCTCGAAATTGCATTCCCGCGTCTATAATTGTCCACCATTTCAGACATCATTTGAACAAGACATAGTTAAAAGACAACGCAGCAAGTAAAATGGGAAAATGGGGAGGGAGTCGAAAAGCCTACCAAAGAATGACAGTTGAAAAAGAATTCTATCTTCTTGTTGCATGACTTATCAATCACATGCTCCCAACCATTGCCGATATAGACATCGTTGTTTATGAAATGATTCAGCAGCTCAATAGAGGAAAAGTCGGACAAGGAAACAATGCCAGATCCCTCACCTTGGTCGGCTTGAGCTTTAGAAAACGCTTCACAGGAACCTCTCGGACCTGCAGCAGGGGTAGATGACGGTCCAGGAATGTCAGCTTGAGTAGCGGCGTTTTTATCACTAACGCCTGTTGAAGGGGATGAGGGCCCAGGGATATTAGTATGTGCAGCAGTATTCTGCACGCCAACACCAGCCGAAGGGACCGATGGCCCAGACTTATCAGAAGCAGGACCCTGCACATCAATGCTCGAAGAAGCAAAAGGAGCGGATGTAGCCCTTGTATCACTAACCCCTTCTGATCTAGGGGTCAGATCCACAGCTTGATCAAATATAGGAGGAACCCCTGAACTGACTCCACCGGTATGGGGAACCTCAGCATGTACAGGCTCACCATTGCCTTCCTTATCAAACGAGAGCACGTATTGAACCACCCTCGAATCTCGCTTCGCGGGACGAACAACATGCTCGGGGGGTACTCTCAGCCTGACGTTTTCCCAGACCATTTCTTAGGTTAAGGTCGCTGGAAGGGTCCTCGGGGGCTTCAGGTACATTGGCTTCAAAAAAGGGAACCCCTTCATTCACCCCAGAGGTGCCAACTTTCTATTTTCCTTTACGGCTGGGGGTGGGCGTTCGAACAACCATATCGTCCCCACGAGGCTGAACTACTTCATCTGTGACAGGAGTGGGAACACCACCTCCCTCCTCACTATCCTGAGAGTCATCGCCCTTCGGTGGTGCAACTCCCTCTTTAGATAAACCCGAAGCATGCCTATGACTAGCAGCTTCAAAATTCTTTACTGCTCGAGCCTGCTCGTCACAAATGACGTCAAAGTCACTCACTACGAAACAAAAATGAAGTGTTACTAATCGCAGGTCAGTAAAAGTTTGAAATAAAAGAACCAGAAGGAAGACTTATAGCGGCGTCACCTAGCTAACAAACGCGGAAAGATATGGCAAGCAATCATCTTAGCTTCATCAAGAAGATACTCTTGACCTCTCTTGGCCAATTCGATAACAGCAGCCTCCGCCATATTCTTTATCTCATGATTAGACAAGACAGGGAGAGTCTTCGACCAAGAATCGGGAGACGTAAAGTGTCTCGGAACTTTCCTCTCTAGAAGATTAAGTCGAGTATCCGCAAGTGTGTTCCTTCCCCACTTACTGCTAACGAAGAACCAACTGTTCTTCCATCTCTTGTTCGAAGTAGGGAACCTCCAAATAAAACCCTTCTTCTTCTCATCACTGGAAATCTCTACTTGACCGGGATTGGTCAAACCTTCAGAGATCCAATTCTCCACAGTGGTAGACTGAAGATAATAAGTGCAGCTATGGCCTGACTGCCTCAAAACGTAAAAATGGCGGATCTCGCGAGGGGTTGGGGATCTACGACCCATCTTCTTCCACATCAAGCACAAGCACATTAAGATCCTATAGCTGTTTGGTGCGAGCTGAGCAGGAGCAAGCTTGGCGTCAGCCAGGAACCTGGCTATGAACGAATGAAGGGGAAGAGTAACCCCACAACCTAACATCGACCCATATATGGCAACGACATTGCTTAGCGGGTTCCACTCGGCCCACTCGCCTGAAGGTATGAGAAGAACAGAATTAGGAATATCATACCTCTTCCTGTACCTTCAAAGTTCTTGATCGCTGACCGTATTTACCTTAGTATCGAAGGCACTCGGATGCTCAAAAGCAAAACGTAAACTGTCACGCTGATGATCCTCAATATCCGAATCAATCACTGTCTGAATGCCTAACTGAGACTCTTTAAGGACTCTAGGCCCCCGCCGCCTACCACCACTGGTTCTTGGAGTCCTTGCCATGTCTGAAGAATCGCTATTAACAGACGAGAAAAAAGAAAAATCAGGTGCACCGGCCTCAAAATCAGTGGGAATATAAAGAGAAATTGGAACAGAGAAGTTTGGGTCAAAATTATGCAAATACGACTCAATTTTATCTGCAACCTCTTTGTTGCCAAGCTCAAGAGATTACATCATTTGGTTAAAAAGAAAAGGGCGTCGAGAAAGATCCATAAAAACTCACCAGAAATGTCCTCACAAGGGGGTTGTAGCAAAATCACACTTCAAAGCAAACGAGAAAACCCCAATGTACAGAAAAACAAGAACTCGGAATAACCTAGGAGACCGTGACGGAGAAAGAAGAAGAATCACCGGAAACTTGACACGGAATCAGAAGCTCAAAGGATCGTAGAGAAGTTTTTCTGCAAAAAGAAAAGAGGAAACGAAGCGAAATAGAGGGAAGTGGTGGGCAGTGAAACAGTCCCATCCTTATAAAGGGGAAATTCAAAATTCAAGAAAAACAATAAGTACAAAACGACGCTGATAAAGTAAATCGTCTGTGAGCAGAGCAGTGACGGAAAGCAACCACCAAGCAATGAACGCGTAGCATCACAGGGACACTCAACAGGCACGCCGTCAGTTCACCATGTCACGTCAAAAGCCAAACGTTTGAAATCTTATGGCTGAAAATGAAAGGCTTGTCGTGAAAGCTTCAAACATTGAAATTGGCATGCATCTGAAATAAAATAAAATAAAATAAAATAAAAAAGATGGGGAAACAACTCTACAAAGAATTAAAAACGACAAAACCAAAAGGCACAAGTAAACGTATAAATACTGCTCGCAGAACCAAAGGAGTCAAAGGGTCCAACCTATTTTGAATCGGCTCGAAGTGTTTATGGGGGTATTGTCACTACTACAGAAAATGCAAAAGAAATCGGTTTTTAAAATTTTTAAAACCGATGTCTATTTGAGTGATTTAGAAAAAAGCGAGCTAAAGACATCGGTTTTTAACCGATGTAAAAGCATGCAAAAACACATCGGTTTTATATAAAACCGATTTAAAAAACGCGACGTAAAATTGATGAATTATAAAAATTAATCTCGCCATCCGACCGCTCCACCGTCGTCCGGCCGTCGCTGCTAGCCTGCCCCACCGTGCGGCCGTCAGCCCCACCTCTAATAATAATCACAATTAATCGTCAATATGAGGAATCGAACTTGCAACCTCAAAGTCAAAGTGGTAAGCCTTTACCACCTGACTACAAGATTGAATGTGTTAACAATTGCACAATATTTATTTATAACCTATATGAGTTGTTAGAAATTAAAACAAAAATGAAAAACTTGTTTGATAAATTTAAATTTACTCAACTAATCAAAATTCTAATTTCTACTACAAACATCTATTAAAAAAAATTTATTGGTGGGTTTATTTTTCATTTCATTTTTTGTGTGGTTTTGCATGTGTTTTGCTGGAGATATTTTTGTGCAAATGTTTTTCTTAAAACTGTATCTTTTGGCAATGAAATAATTTTTTTGTCCATACTAGGTTCTTCGATTTTTCGATACAAATCCAACGGTATAAAGAACATAAAATTTTGGGCGGTATTTTGAAAGTTATGAGCAATTATTCAGTCAAAGGTCAGAAGTGATTGGAGATATTTTTGTGCAAAATATTTCCTTAAAACAGTATCTTTTGGCAAAGAAATAAATTTTTTGGTCTATGTTGGGTTCTTCAATTTTTCGATACGAATCTAACGGTATAAATAACGTAAAATTTTGGCCAGTATTTTGAAAGTTATGATCAATTATTCAGTCAAATGTCAGAAGCGATTGTAGATGATCAATTTTTGTGCAAATGTTTTCCTTAAAACTGTATCTTTTGGCAAAGAAATAAATTTTTTTGTCTATGTTGAGTTCTTTAATTTTTCAATACCAACGATATAAAGAATGTAAAATTGCGGCTGGTATTTTGGAAATTATGATCAATTATTCAGTCAAAGGTCAAAAGCGATTGGAGATGATCAATTTTTGTGCAAAGGTTTTCCTTAAAACTGTATCTTTTGGTAAAGAAATAATTTTTTTCGTCCATTCTATATTTTTCAATTTTTCGATACGAATCCAACGGTATAGAGAACGTAATATTCTGGGTGGTATTTTGAAAGTTATAATCAATTATTCAGTCAAAGGTCAGAAGCAACGCGAATCCGCGAGTGAGATATTTTCATCGCTAATTTTCACACTTTTCCAAATCGGTTTTTGGAATATTTTCTGAATTAAAAGTGTTTTTTTGCATGTATAATTTCTTGTATCAAAATTTGAGAAAATAATGTTAAGTATTTTTAGAGATGCGCACTTGAATGTTGACATAGGTCAGATTTGAATTTCAGCAGAATTTTGCTTTTGAATCCATATCGGTTTTCCCAAAAACCGTTGTCTTTTCAAACCGCAATATTTAAGACATTAGTTTTAAAGGAAACCGGTTTCTTATTGGAAAAAAAACCATATCGGTTTTTCCAAAAACCGTCGTCTTTTCAAATGGTAATATTTAAGACATCGGTTTTAAGGAAAACCGATTTCTTATTGGAAAATTAATCCATATCGGTTTTTCCAAAAACCGTTGTCTTTTCAAACCACAATATTTAAGAAATCGGTTTTTATAAAAATCGATTTCTAAAAGTTTTTTTAAATCGGTTATCAAAAAACCGATGTAAACAACCGATGTCTTTTTACATTTTTGTAGTAGTGTGTTGTATGTGTATATTCAGCCAAGGGACACGTCAGCAGAATGTACAGAAAAAGCGGGTCAAAGTATAACCACGTCGCTCTTGGACCAGTCAATGAAGGGAAATATTGGCTAAAAAACGCGCCAGCTGGCCACCTCATCTTGAATCGGTCCAAATCAGAAGCACGCTCGCCAGAGTAGGCCAATCAAGAAGATAGAAATTTGTGTTCGCCAACCTAAATTGCTCATCCGGATTTATGCCATCAAGAAACAACCTTATTTCAGTATACCTTTTACAGCAAGGATTTGACCAAATATGAAGCACGAAGATAAATCTTATTCCAAATAGGACACAAACTGTTCTTGACAAGAAGAGTCCGAACAGGAAACAAACCCTAAAACATCTACAACACTAGATTCCTTGTACAAATCAGAATAGGAACTCCCCTATTAACACGGCGTAGGTATAAATAGGACCGTAAATCCCATGGAAAAGGGGTTCGACATTAGAGAGAGAAAAAGACGATTGTATGAGAGATCTGTGTGAAACTACAGTAATCAATAGTGTTATTCTTCTGCCCTCAAAGGGCGCCGTGGTTTTTTCCCATTTAAGGGTTTTTCCACGTAAAACTTGTCTTGCATGCATTGATTTATTTCTTTTTTTTTATTCGTTTTAATTAAGATATAATTGTTGAGCGTGTCAATCCAAAATTCACCGTCAACATATTTGAATTCAAACTCTTTTAAATTCAAATTTAAATATTTAATTTAATGAAAATATAACAATCAAATTATCTTATCTTCATTCAAAATTAAATATCAATCAACACCCTCCATCTAATGATTAATTACACAATTAAATAATCTAATTATTTAATTAACATAATCATTAATATTCATTGATTAAATAATCTCATTATTCAATTAATTCCCGAATAGACATGTGTCACTTTCGTAATACAATTAATTGGACAATCCAATTTATTAACCGTGACCCTTGTTACCTAAATCGATCGGGTTAGCAAGGGGACCTAATGGACCCACAATATTGTGAGCTCCAATAATCGTTAGAAATAATTAATTAAACTCTTTAATTATTATTTCATGATTATTAACTCCGGTGTTATTCCACTAAAAACCCGAAGCTGCACTCTCTCAACTGTAGACGTTTTTATAAAAACCAATAACTCTTGGTTTCTATCGATATAGCTATTACATATGGTATGATCCTCCACAAGTAGTTCATAATTAGAGTTGGATCATAATGTCCGTTATACCCCTCTAATTACATATTTCCATTAAGTACCATTGATTCTCTAATGAACAATAAATCATACATTCCTCACGGAATTAGAAGAGTGCTCATATTGTTCAAGCCTCGAATCAACCCTTAAGGGAACTACTATCTACTTTTCACAAGAAGGAATGGATTCCACTATTGTGTGCAGACCTTCCCAGCCATAAGCCAAACCGTGATTCCAACATACGAAGTTATTGACAGGGAATGCAACTTCAATCTCACCCATGATATATCAAAAACCACGATCTAACCTGAAGGAGTCGATAAGACACTCAGGATTAAGATCACCCATATATAGCCATCATTTGTTGATATATATGAATCTCATCTTGTAACGGATCTTGGTGAGAGATTCATATAGATCATGGCCCAGTCTTGATCATATAAGGTGCCTCCATTCTCATATCACCATATGAATAGTCTAGGTTAAGACTATCGTACATTACGGAATGGACCGCAGCTGTAGATTAACCACATAAAAAAGTACCCAACTTTATTTGCTATCTACGGACTCTTTAGATTGCTCATCTCAAACTGAGTACCTCTGTATATGACACTCATAAACTCAGTTAGAGATTACATCCGGCAATCTTGGATGTTAAGTACACATGATATAAATAAATGTATGAGACAATTTGAATGAATAAACTACTTCTTTTATTTATGTTCAATTCACATTTACAAATTACAAGCTTTAGAGCAAAAACCCCAACAAAACATACATGAGCCACTTGTTTATGAAGTCAACAAAAGAGGCCGAATGATTCCCCCATTTGCATAATTACACTTTGTGGGAAAGCCACTTTTACAACATGCTTGTTTATTTATGGAGTTCAATTTATTGTGACCACCAAAAACAGTTGTAATGATTATCATCATGGTAGTATGGCACTCAGCCGCTCACCGATCACAATCCATATATTATTCAAGTATGTAACTTGAACAACTTACCATGATAACTGATATATATTAAGAAATAGATGGTGAAGCCAAAAAAAAAAAAAAAGTAAAGAACTCCATCATTGAATTTTGCCTATAAAAGTCGAGCAAAGCACCATTACACTATATCACCTAGCCTGAGAAAAACTTGATTAAAAAACAAGCTCAAAAATGGATGTGGGGAATTTTTTCACATGACTGAAGGCTCTGGATCCACTAGCTATGCCAACAATTCCTTCTTCTAGGTTTATGATCACTTCTCTTTTCTCATCTCTAACTTTGTCATGTTCATTATTTTGACTATGTAAGGGATTCCAAAAGTGTAGTTACCACCAGACTATACTTGCGATCACAAAATAATCATGTTTTGTTGATTCTAAATTTTATTTCTATATTTGTTGACAGATGAAGGCATCGGATATGGTGAAGCACATTACTGTGGAAACTATAGAACAACTCTTCCTTGAATCATTTCCAAAGACAATAGGCAGAGCTGATATGGGTTACTCTTCAGGAAGAAATTCACTACGAGTAATCAAAACTATTGTTGAGAATTTTGAAGAAACAAGTCGTTTATTGGCTAAACCACCTGAGTTCCATGTCTTCCTTAATGATCTTCCACCTGTATTCAAGGCCTTGCCTGATTTTTTCAGACAACTTAAGGAAGAAATAAATGGTTGTCTGGATTTGGGTTTGACAGTGGGGGTGATTTCGTTTAGGTTTAGGTTTTTGATTTTCTAGTATGGTTTCAGATTGTTCTTGTTGTTTGAGATTGATGATGATGATGAACTAGGGTTTGAATTAGATGATGAACTGGGGTGGCTGGGTTTGATGATTCCTTTTTAAATTTTTTTGTTTTTCAGTTCTGTTATTCCAATTTTAACCTTACTTACAAACACATGTGCAAGGTATGTGACATGAAACCAGACGGAATCTGGATTTCGTAAGCATTCCATCCGTTATTGCCAATAAATGAGAGTTCAAGAGGTTTACTGCTTAAAAAAAAGTTTAGGGGTCAACATGCAAATTTGCATATACTTCAAGTGGGCATCGATGCCAATTAGCCTAAAAACAATAATCATACATATATGCATTACTACAAAAAATGAGGAAACACAATTGTGCTAAAATTCTTAATCAGATAGATTAGACAATAAAAGTAGTAATTCTAGGATTAAATTCACATTGCAACGTTGCCGATGAAATTAAGAAAACCAAAAAATACCAAGAACAATTCATAATAGGGTTAATTGCACAAACTATCCCGAATTAGGAAAACAAATCTTCTACAAAGTAAATCTATTAAAACCCCACATTTCTTTTCCAAAAAAAAAAAAAAAAAAAAAACCACGTTCGTGTAATCTGTTTCTTGAAAAAAAAAAAAAAAATTCTTAACTCTCAAATCCTAAAATTTACTTTTTACACACATATAAGAATTGTCTGAAAATTATATAAAGCATCTGCAAGAAATATCTAACAATGATATCAATCATTTGCAAGAATTGTCTAAGAATGATATCAAGCATCTGGAACAATTCCTTCTCTAGAAGTATGTTTAAAGTTTACTTTTTCTTTATAATGATATCAAGATGTGGTTGTGTTGAAACATCCCTATTACTTTTTCTTTTCCACCTTGAAATAACTCAATAAAAAGAAGAAAAAAAAACTCAACAAAAAAAAAGAAAGAAAGAAAGAAAAAATCAATTATTCAATGAAGGTGAGAGAGAGACATATACAGAGATCAGAGATAGATATGAGATAAAAATGGAAGTTTTGGAAATAAAATTAAAAATAATAATAATAACATATAATTTTGTTTAATTAAATCAAAATTTTAAAAATTTGGGCATAAATAGACCGGTAGAGGGTGTGCCAATAGCACCGCTCTTTTTTAAAATAAAAAAGAAAAGATAAAGAACACTTTTGCTCACCCCCCTTCTACGGAGGTAACCATTACCCCCCTCATAAATGGATGACATGTATCCGTGGAAAGGGTAAATTTGTATAAACACTGTTATTTTTTGAACAAATTTACCCCTCCTTATACACTTGTACACATGTCATCTTTTTGGGAGGGAGGTAATGCTTAACTCCCTTGTAGGGATGGTGAGCAAAAATGGACTCGAAAAGCTACGTCTCACATTTGAGACCAATGAAATAGTACAACGTGGCAAAAAGTTGAAACAATTTGTTTTCCAATTATATTATGACACATGGCATTATTTCATTGATCATTGATCCGTCTCACACTACTACGGAAGATTTTCTCCTCCTCTCTTTACTTACTAGGTTTTTTTTGTTTTTTTTTTTTTTTGGGGATTAATTAACTTACTAGGTACTTTTCAAATCGGAAAAACAAATTAGAAATAAAACATAAATAAAAGCAAAAACGAAAGGAAAAATCAAAATTAAAGTCAACGTATTTTGTATATATTAATACTCACACCGGAACAATTTTCCAACTCTATTTTCCTCTCTCTCTTTATGGATTATCGATCTTGAAAAATCACGAGCTTTCCAATTGTTTTAAATCGTTTGGTTTGGATGTTGAACTGGGCTCGTGAGAAACTGGAAGATTATTTCTGGCTTTTGTCAGTAATTGAATGAGAGATAAGATTCTTGGTCATGGTTGTTGTATGTTTGTGCCTTCTTGCTGCTGCTGCCCCTTAAAGTGGGTGACATTTTTGCTCTTTAAAGAAAAATAATAATTTAAAAGAACAAAAAATGAAAAGAACACTCAAAAAAAAAAAAAAAAAAAAAAAAAAAAGGATCTCCCCAAAACTTCAAAGTGTTAAGTATCCCCAAAAGACTCTTCTATTTTCACTATTCAAATTTCTATTTAATTATCTATGTGGCAATTTGAGGAGTGAAAAAAGAAATGTTATTCCAAAAAACTCTTCAATTAGAAATAAGTTTATATTATTTTAATGAAAGAACTAAAATTCCCCTCTCCCCACTAATAAATTTAATTACCCTCCAATTTTTTCAAGTTAGAAATAATAACTTTTCATTAATATGTTATTATTAAATATTCAATATCAGTCTTATTTTAAAGATCTAAATGAGACCTTTCTAGTGGTATAATTTTTATGTTAATAAAATTTATAAATTAAAACTTATTTTGTATTAATTGAAATTAATTAAAAAGATAAAATATATAGATGTTAAATATTAATGATAATGTGATAAAAAAATATATAATAATAATTGAAGAGGGAGAGTTGCTTTTCAATATTGAAGAGCGAGAAGTAAAATCTTATTTGAAGGATCTCATTTGAAGAGTTTGTTGGAGCCAAATATGCTGACGTGGCTCGTTTGATTTTTAGAAATATCTTATTTGAAGAGTATTTTGGAGATGCCCTTTAACACTCAGCACAGATAACACACCCATCTTAAAAACAATAATAATAAATAAAATTTTAAAAAATAAAAATAAATAAAAAATTGAACCCCAAACACCACAAACTGGATTAAATTCTCATCTTCCCTTGGTTCAGTCTTATTTAAAAAGGATATAATCATTTTCCCCTATGTAGTTTGCCATATCAGACACTTTACCCCCTCTAGTTTCAGTAATGATCATTTTCCCCCCTTAAAACCAAAATATTAGACATTTGCCCCCTCTACCCCCCCCCCCCCCCCCTAAAAATCAAAATATTAGGCATTTTACCCCCTAACAGTTAGGAAGTCTGCTAGTCAACAACTTTGACCATCAAAAAATCAATTAAATGACCTTATTACCCTTGAACACATTAATTATGCCCCATAATGACACCACTAATTGTTTTTAAAGAAAAAAAAATCAGAAAAAAAAATAAATTAAAACTAATAAAAGTATTTTTTTAAAAAAACATAATTAAAATAAAAAATTATAAAATTTAATTAAACTTTAGTAAAAAATTATTTAAATAAAAATAAATATAAAAAATTAAATGTACAAATAAAAAATTTATTTAAAAATCATTAATATAAAGAATGAAATATAAAAATAAAAATTTCATTTAAAAAACATTAATATAAAGAATGAAATGTAAAAATTAATTAAAAATTTTAATTAATGTAAAAATAATGTAAAATACGTTAATATTTTTTTTTTTAAATAATGAAAAATTTATTTAAAAAAACATTAATATAAGAATGAAATGTAAAAATAATAATTTCATTTAAAAAAGAATGAAATGTAAGAATAAATAAAATTTTTAATTAATGTAAAAATAATGTAAAACCCATTAATATATTTTTTTGAAATACTAAATTGTTTTTATTAAAGTTTAATTAAATTTATAATTTTTTTTATTTTCAAAAATGTTTTTTAAAAATATTTTTATTAGTTTTAAATTTTTTATTTCTGATTTTTTTTCCTTAAAAACAATTAGTGGTGTTATTAGGGGTCATAACTTGTGTTCAAGGGTAATAATGTCATTTAATTGATTTTTTGACGGTCAAAGTTGTTGACTGATGGACTACCTAACGGTTAGGGGGCAAAATGTCTAATAGTTTGGTTTTCAGGGGGAAAAATGGTCATTACTGAAACTAGAGGGGGCAAAATGTTTAATATTTTGGTTTTCAGAGGGGGAAAATGACCATTACTGAAACTATAGGAGGCAAAGTGTCTAATATGGCGAATGACAGGGGGGAAATGATTATTTCCCTATTTAAAACCCTACTCATGTTCTTGGTTTCATGTACCTCATCACCAAAATCATCACACCTGCAATCTTCAAAATCATCCGCTATACTCTTAACAGCATTGTTCTTAGTTGCGCCCAATGTGGAATCAGACAGATCAAATGTAAAAGAAAATGAAGACTTAGAGACAAATTATCTTTCCTCCCTTGACCAACATCTCCATTTTTTACTAGCCCAGAAAATTAATCATCCATTGGATTGATAGTTTTAGGCTTCAAGGGAATGAAATAAGTGATATTTTAAATGATATTTTATCATTTAAAATATCACTTATTTCATTCCCACAAATCCTACCAAATCAGAATTGAAAACCCATAAACACAAACCACAAACCACCTGAGAAAGAAATGGAGAAGAGAAAGAAAATCTCGGGTCCAATGTTAGTCACTGTTCGGTCTCAGGAGAGAGATTGAGGTTGAGATTCGGTGGTGAGAGGTTTGCATGAGTTAGAGAGTCAGAGAGATAGATGACGTTTGATGGCTGGGTTTTGATGTTTGAAGAAGATGATTTTGGAGATTGATTTTTGGGTTGGTGTTTGATTGTAAGGGTTTGGTGTTGAGAAGAAGACATCCGGAGAGAGAGAAGAGAAGGATTAGGTCATTAGGGTTTAAATTATTATTTTTTTTCTTTTTAATATTCCTATTTTTATAATTGGGGGAATTGCACAAACCTCCCTCAAGGTTTGATAAAATTGCACGGATAAGGTAGTTTTAGCCATATACACACAAACTTCACTCAACATTTAAAAATTGTTAGACAAATATCCCCTACCGTTAGATAGGTTCATTAGTCAATGGTCAATAGTGTAAAAAAGTCTAAAATACCCTTTATTTTTATTTTAAATAAACTAAAAAATACCCTTTAATATGATAAAAAATATTTAAAAAAAAAAAACCATTTTAGAAAACATGAATGTATCTTAAATCTGAAATCTGGAAAAAAAAATTCATCTTTACAAATAAAAAAAAAAGTTTTTTAAACAATTTAATAATAAATAAATTTTAAATTTTAAATTTATTTAAAATCATGGGGGAATTGCACAAACTAAATTTATTTTTGAAGATTAATTTTTTTATTTTATTTCAGGTTTCAAATTTTAGATACATTCGTGTTTTTTAAAAGAGTTTTTAATATTTTTAATCTTATTTTTAAAATTTTTTAGTTTATTTAAAATAAAAATATAGTGTATTTTAGACTTTTTACACGTTTGACCATTGACTAATATATCCATCTAACAGGGGAGTTTGTGCAACAATTTTCAAATATTGAGGGAAATTTGTGCGTATATGGTAAAAACTATCATATTCGTGCAATTTTATCAAACTTCGGGGGATGTTTGTGCAATTCCCCCAAGGGTGGCAAAATGGACAACCCGACATGTTAACAGCCTGGCCTAACCGTGCTAGGCCCTTAACAGGCTGGGGCAGGCCTAGCCTACTAAGGATAGAGAGGCCCAGCCTGGGCCTGTGGCCATAGGCCAAGCTAGCCCATAGTCTAGGCATGTCGGCCCACAGGCCTGGTCATGGGGCGGCCTGTATAAGGTTTTTTTTCTTAAAAAAATTTGTAAAAATGTCTTTAGTGGGTTTCGAACCAAGGAAATGGATAAAAGGTTGAGTGACTCAAATTTGTTAAATTCTGCATATTATGCTATATATATTATTTAATAAGTTTTTTTTTAATTTGTTCTGTAAAATTGGTATGTTGAGAATCGAACCTTGGGTAGGTTGTTATGTGTGGTAGCCAAAAATGGCCCACTAGCCCAAAATGCAAAGCCTAGGCTTATCTTAAAATTGGCCCAATGTGAATAGCCCAAACAAGAGAGGTAGCCGCATGACTTGGTCATTTGAAGACCAAGTCAGCCAACAGTTGAACAAATAAGCTATGAGATAGAGATACTTGGAGAGAATATCTCCATAAATCTCGTCCACAATCAAACCATGATCTGGTTTATCAGGTTCAAACAGTAACATTGAAGCCTCATATAAATAGAAAGGCATTTTTACATTGCAGAGGAGATGGAAAAAAGCTTAGAGTGCGTACTGAAATTCTGGACTAAGAATCACGGCCACCGGAATCCAAATTTCACGATCATTACAATTGTTGCTCAGCCTAAGCATACCTAAGGCTAACGATCTAACCCCCCCTTTCTTTTCTTTCATTTTTATCATTATCTTTTCTATTCTTGTGCTTTTCTGCAGGTTCAACATAGAAATATATATATTAGGTCGATCGACCAAGTTCTTTTGCAGGGATATTAATCAAGCGACCACATCAGATTGACGGTTCAACCCAAGTTGCATTGGGCCTAGCAAAACACAACCCGATCCACATTAATTGTAGGTCGACCCCCTACAGTTTGGCGCCCGCCGTGAGGCCTATCGTAACTTTTCCACGTTCAAACGAACAACAACGATGTCTGGCGAAGGAACCGTCCCAACCATCGAAGAGTAGATCGTTGCATTGGTCGCTCAAACAGTAGCAAATGTAGAGAAGTTACTAGCATTAGAAGCTGAAAACGCTGCAATCCGGGCCACTAATGAAGAACTGCGTGCCATAGTCTATGGCGTTGTACCTGACAGTGAAGATGTGGAGCACCCAGTTCCGGTAATAAATGTCGAACAAGAGGTCGACCGACGAGGTCGAGACGCTCCAATAGGTCCAGGGATCCCAGACGCAAACCCAAATGTCGGGCAAACCCAACAAACGACCCAGACTGCTCGAGTTGACATCGACCTCAACAACTTGCCTGTCCGAAACGACAACGAGCAAGATCCTGTTATGGGAAGCAACATGAGAATGTCTTGGGGACACCTATGTCTTTCCAGTCGACACCAAGTTTGGTAAAATCTGGGCCTGATCAATCTACCATTGTCAATTTGGAATTTTCTCACAGGTTTGCAGAGATGGAAGCCCTCATACAGAGGATCCTGGGTGTCCCAGCTCCAATTAAAAGGAGCAACATGAACAGCTTCGCAGACTCACCTTTTGTCGATGCAATAGCACTAATCGAGATGCCTAAGAAGTTTAGCTTCCCAAATATGAAGCAGTATGAGGGGACGACTGATCCAGATGATCACATAGCGCAGTACAAGCAAAGAATGTTCACTGCAGCAATTCCGCGTGACCTACGAGAAGCATGCATGTGCAAGGCCTTCGGGTCCAGCCTCAATGGTCCAGCTTTACAATGGTACACTAATTTGCCTAGCAATTCTATTAACTCTTTTGCGCAGCTTACAAACACCTTCGTGGAGCAATTCGCAAGTAGTCGCAAGCTGGAGAAACAGTCGGACGACCTGTACACTATAACCCAGAAACATGGTGAAAATCTAAGGACTTATGTCGGTCGCTTTAACAGAGAAAAAGTTCAAATCCCTCACTGTAATCAGGCGACCGCGATATACGCCTTTAGAAAAGGCCTCAGGTTTGATTCTGATCTTTATAAAGAACTAACCAAGTATCCAGTATTGTTCAATCTACTTAAAATGTTGCTGTTTTTCTTATTATTATTTTTTGTTTACGTATTCTGCTCAAATTAAGTCTATAATTCTAAATAATCTTTGTTTGTTTAAACTTCAAAGCTTGTTGTCACCTAATTATGCTGATCACATGTTTCTTATTCTGTTTGTGTTTGAAACTAGTAATTTCTTATGTATTTGTAATTGGGTGATTAGTATATACATAGGCTGATGAAAATCAAATAAACATTTAACAAAGCAAAAAGAAGGGCTCTTACTAACGATTATTATTAAACGTTTGGACCTGTCCAGACAATACTAGAACTAGAGGGACAAAACTCCATATTTCATCCACATTAAGTGCCATTAAATATTTAGTAGAAAAATCGAACATGCCATATACTCTAATTCAACTACAAATTCTTATTAATTTAATTGGTTTGTAAATAGAAACACTTGGTGGATGGATTTTTTTTAAAAAAAAAAATTAATGAAAAAAAAAAATTGATTTGTTTGGTGATTGAAAAATTTGATTTTTTTTTTTTTTACACTAATTGGCATTGATGCCTCCTAAACTCTTCTAAAATATGCATTATGCCCCCTATACTTTTTTTTTCCCCACTAAACCACCTGAACTCTCACAAATTGGCAATGCCGACTATAGATGCCTTCTCACAAAGGGCAGAAAACCCAAGTGTTTGCCAAAAAAAAAAAGTATATGGGGTATAGTGCATATTTTGGAAGAGTTTATGGGGCATCAGTGTCAATTAGCCTTTTTTTTTTTTAAATAACAAAATAAGTTGCATACTGTTGTTTGTTTAATTATTATTGTTGTTGAAACTAATAACGGTGTGTCTAAAACAACCTAGAGAGAGATGAATGGATTGTTAATCCTATCATTACCAAATTTCGGATTAATCAATATTACAAAAATAACCCAATTCAACAATCAATAAAATCAAGTATAAAATGCAAAAATTAAAAAAACACTTGATTTTTACATGGAAACCTTCAATATGGAAAAACCATGAGCTATTCAGCTAGCCACAATCGATCATTGAATCCACTATTTGTAATGATGTTTACAACCTAGGTTGCCCTCAACCATTTTCGGTCACTAACCCACCACTACTACCCTACGAGCCTTTAATAGCGAGCCTAGACCACTTGCTTACGCACTAAGCCACCTTAGTCACAAGACTTACTTTTTAATGAAGAAATCAATGACCTATGTGAATATTATGAAATATCCAAAAATGCAATTAATGCTAGGCAACACTAAATGCTTATCTAGAGATTAAATGATGACAATTAAATCAATCATAAATATCATATTGCTATATGTCATGGCATACAACTTAGCTATATATGGTAAAACAATCCTAGGCAATAGCTATCAAAATACAACACACAATCAATCAACACAATAATCTCAATCTTGTAGATATAATATAATCTAAATGAATACAAGTTAAAAATGAGATTTCTTGCTAAATAAGAACACAAAAATGAATAGATGGTGTTCAACTTACCAAGTCATGTGTGTTGAAGAAGATCCATGCATAGATACATCCGAGATGATCCTAGATGATGTTTAGATGATGTTTGATGCACTTGGATATGAGTTTGGTGAATCAAAGGAGCAATCTTTGTGCTTTTTCTCTAAAAAATCTCTCTTTCTCTTTTAGGGTTCTTGATATTCAAAGAGCTGAATGAAAGAGAGTGACATAATGGTGTATTTATAGAGGGCAACAAAAAGCTTGGTGAAAAGATAAGTTTGCCCCTGAAACGCACCAATTGGCGGTTTCATTTGGTGGTCACCAACCGCCGAATTGAACCCGAGAGCATCTTGTATCAATGACAATTTCATGGTCGTCAATTCCAACTGCCGATTTGGGATCGAGAGATTAAAATAAATCAGGTATCAACGACAATTTCATGGCCGTCAATTCCAACTGCCGATTTGGGATCGAGAGATTAAAATCAATCAGGTATAAACAGAAGTTTCAATCGGCGGTCAGGGCTGCCAATCATAACCGTAGAATTCATTCCAGAACCTACTGGAATTAAACAACAGTTCCATTCGGCATTCAAGGCCACCGATCAAACCGTAGTTTCACCAATTATGGAGCAACCAAAGGAGAAACCAAGAGCATTCTCCGAAGCCAATCCTCGCGCCAACGTGCATGCGCAGACGTTTCCGAACAAACTTCGGGAAACGAATTACACGACACACTAACAACACATCACAAACCAACAAAGATGTGCAAGTGTGAAGTGTGAAAAAAATGCATCCTAATGCCTAAAATGACATGGCAATTATCAATCAAGATGCAATCAATTAAAACATGCATGAAGAGAGTTAAATAACACGAATGCACATACATAAAACACACAACATACAAGAAGTATAGATATGCATGAGTTGTGTGTGTGTGCAACTAAGTCTCTTTAATGTAAGTAAGCACAAGTGTTTTACCTTTGAAGTGCTAATCATCTTGAGGTCTTGAGAGGGCCTTTGTTGTGCTTGATCACCAACAATTATTCACCTAAGCTACCCTTATAATTCAAACCCCAATTATGGTTTGTCACAAAAATAAGCCAATCAAAAAATGAGGAACTTACAATCTCCGCTTTTGGCTATTTCGTGACAAAACCACCACTCACATTTGATCCTCACATAAAAAATAAACTAAGGACAACAATGATTTTCTACATTATAAAGAGATATCTAAAAGCTAGAACTTCAAGTCTTCAATCTCTTGAAGAACAATCAATCCTTCAAAACAAAAAGACTACACTTTCCAAAATAAGTGTATGTGAGGTGATCAAGTGAAATCAAAACAAGCATTTGCATTTAAGGAAATCAAGCAACATCATGCAATGAATGCGTAATGGAATGCTCCCCCTATTGAATGTGCAATGCAATGCTCCCCCTCAACGGGTTACTCCCCCTCAATTAAGCAATCTCTCCAATGTGCGAATTAGCTACTCTCAATTAGCACTCTCCCTTACCACATACTACTCCCCCTTTTTGTCAAGAGATAGGTAAAGGAGTACCCCCCAACCAGGTCATTTTAGCAAAGAGAGATAGTAGCATACATGACATTTGCATAGTCATATACAAGAACATTATGCAAGTCAATTAATCGGAGAGAAACGAGGAGATTTATTTTATGAAAAATGTGTGAAAAAGATGTTTTGCATGCAAGACATATTGCATTCAAGTCTAAAAAATCAATGATATTTGGCAAAGCAAATGACAAAGGTTTCCTAAATAATTCAAACCAATTTCACCATTTTTCATGAATCAAAGCAAGGATATAGAGTTATTATTCATTCAATTTAATAAGCAACTATATCCAACTTTATAAGCAAAACAAGGCATGAGCGAATTTTGCACCCAATTTGATTTTTCTAGGTAAGATACCCGTATGATAATAGCCATGTTCAAAAAATAAAGAAAGAGAGACTTTGGGTTTTAAAAATCCTTAGAATGGATACAAGATCCTTTATTCATTTGAGTCTCATTATTTCTTTTCACACAATTTTGCATTTAAGAATATGCAATCATCAATTCATGCTTTTCATTTTTAAGCATGTCATTAGAAATCTTGTTTTTCATTTTAAGCACGTCATTGAAAGAATCATCATGTCATGGAGATTAATTATAGGTCATTCAAAGAGTACTTCCTAAGTACATCTCCTAGTCCAAAAATGCATGTTTAAACATAAATATGACATGAATTGCAATCAAAGCAATTGGTTCACACTTATTGAATAGAAAAACATATAAGCATATGTGCAACAAAGATACTCAAGAAATTAATAAAGAAGCATAATGTTTGTCAAAAATTTTGCATGTGACAAGTATGAAAATTTGCTCTCTTTACTTGAGTTCCCCTTATGGGGTCAATCACCACACAACATCAATAAGGGCATGAGGTCCTATAGACCTACCAAGCCCATTAGGCCTAGTTGAACATATATGAGACATGTTAGCATTATAGCAAGCGGGTTCATCTTTTCTCATCCACCTAGGTGACACATTTTCATTTCTAGTGGTCATAGTTTGCATGTTATTTGAGTTCCTAGTATTATTGACTCTAGGTTTCCTAGGCACATACACGTTGGCTCTTCTAAGCCTCTTTCTTTCTATCATGATTTCAACCCTACATTTTTTAATGTAATGAAATCAATTTGGTCTAATGTGACCATCAATACCACAAAAATGATATGTAGGGGTAAAGTTAGGAATAATACCATATCCTTGTGTATGCATTGGAGCTTTCCCATGTCTTTGTGGTTGTCTTGGTTGTTAGAACGAATCTCTCCATCTTTGTTGTTGACCAAGACTAGGTTGCTTCCTCGATTGAGCTTGCATGATTGCTCTATTCCCTTGATGGACTTTAGGTTGAGGGAAGTTAGCGTGATGAGCCCTTTTTGGTTGAGCTAGAGCTTGACCTTTTGGTGCCTGAAACAAATATGACGGTGTGTCTAAATATATCTAAGGGGGGGGGGGGGGGGGGGGGGGTAATTATCAATTTTTCTTGATTAGTCAATATTCAGTAAAAACCTCAAACTAGTCAAAAATACAATCAACTTAATCTAAGTGCAGAAAACAATAAATTGCTCGTTGATTGATTTACAAGAGAAACCCTCAATAGGGAAAAACTCACGGGCTACTATGCGAGTCACACACAGTCCTCAAATCCACTACTTGTAATGATGTTTACAACCTAAGTTGACCACCGTCAAACCCTACATGATCACTAACCCACCACCACTACCCAACGGGCCTTTAATAACGATTATAGACCTACTTGCTTGCGCACTAAGCAATCTTAGCCACAAGACTTAATTCTCAATGAAGAGATCAACAACCTAAGTTAATATCATGGTATTCAATATGCAATTAATGTTAGGTTACACTAAATGCTTATCTAGAGATTAAATATGTCAATAATCAATCTGAGATATCAATATTGCTATATGTCATGGCATACAATATATCTATCATAGATAAAGCAATCCTAGGCAATAGCTATCACAATATAACACTCAATCAATCAACATAAATATCTCAATCTTGTATTTAAAATCTAATCTAGATCCATACAAGTAATAAATGAGATTTCTTGCTAAGAAAGAACACAAAAAAGATTAAAATGGTGTTCAACTTAATATCCTTACCATGAATAAATCAATAAATATTTTTATATAAAAAATCAATAAATATTTATTTTAATTGAAACAAAAAATTTAAATAAAATTTTCCTATGTATTTTGAAATTATAAAAAAAATATATTAATAACATAACACATATTTTATCAATATTCCATATTCATTGAAAAAAAAAATTGTGACCATACACCAAGTCTTTAAGCATACTGTTGGGACGTCTCCCTTTTTTGCTTATAATTTCGCGGTTTAAGAGTGCTAGTTTATTTGACCCCCAACGCTTCTTTTGACCGCTGTTTTTGAGTGCTTTATCTGCACTTCGGGGGGTCACGCTTGTCAACGGTGGTGAGCACCAGTTGATCTGTTTACGTTTTTCTAGCTCAGGCTGCTCAAACATTTTTGTCTTTAGAGCCTGCTATGGTTGTGGGTACCCATTCGCCGATGTTTACATTGTCATTGTTGAGAGTTGATTTTGCGAACTCATCTTTATTGATAATTTCTTATCCTTTATAATGTTATTTTGAGCACATATGTTTGTTGAGAAGGTTCTGCCTTTGATTGAATTTCTACATACGCAAAAATGAAACTTGTTTTGCACGCAATGAGACGAGGCTCAATTCTTGTGCTAAGGTTCTCATATTCACTTTATGTGCCAAACATGTGAGTAACATTTGCACAAATAACAAATATATATATACACTTTAATAATGCTGAACAAAAATAGTTGGATCTATGCACAGTATTGGTGATGGTCATCGTTCGGGATACAACATCCATGGATTCATGCTAGGTGCTTTGCATATAAAAACACGTGGCATAATAAACAAGAAGTATATATTTTGATAGAAAAGCATACAGTGTACAACTTATGATTTTAATTAATTAGCAGAAGAAAAATAAGCACCATGATATCCCATCAAGTTATTGAGAAGCAAGATAATAACAAGTAGTAATAATTAAACCCAAACGTAACTCCAAGCTCGACTAATTTTGACAATGTCGTTAAGCACTTTTGAAAACACTTTTATCAAGATCAGTCTTGATTAAATTCCAAAAAATAGTTATTTGATTTATTATTTCATACGACATATGGATATCTTTTTTGCGTAATGATCCGGTAAAATTGTAATACTAAACAGAAAATTAACTAACCTTGGTCACTTCCCAAACCTGAAGTTTAGTTGTATTGCTTTTAGATACTTTGTCTTTGAGTGGCTTTTTTTTTTTTTTTTTTAAGTTGTCGGGGTGGAAAAGGTACTTTCATAAAAACCACTTTCACAACTGCAGATTTCCTTACGGTTACGTCTCTACTCCCATAGCCCCCTAGCAATTGTTGTAAGTAGGTTCAGGCTTGCTGGAGCGCTTTTAACACTGCATCCACCCTTAGTGTCTTCTTCCTCTTCTCGGCTGATCTTTTTCATAAACCAGGCTGGTCTTTCTTATAGATCAGGCTTTTTCTACTCGGTTGGTCTTTCTTATTTTGACAGCCGATAGTGTGGTGATATCTGGTAATTGACTGATGCCGTCCCGGTTTGGAGTTTCATTGACACATTAGATCAGAAAGTTTCGAAAGAACTTTTATCTAGGGCAATGCCTGATGAACCTTTTGCTATATAAAAATTCTTAGTAGATGGTTAGTCAAAGCATAGTTTATTAGTGCATATGGGTGAAGTTTGCACAAGTAATAACAATTACGCATTTTAATGAAACCGAATAAAATTGAAGTAACTCATTCATATTTAGTAATGGTTAGTGTCCAAATATAGTGTCCATAAATTCATATTTGACAATATGTGCGTCAAAGCTATAAAAGCTAGTAAGCATACTCATTAAGCAGGCATTATATGCCGTCTATAAATTTGTATATGCATATTATGTGTTGTGTATGAGAGTAACAGACATAGACAACATGTGGGGATAATATAAAGTAAAGAGAAATACAACAAGTTCGTGCATGCTGCGGATTTGTATGTGACAGTATAACAATATGAAGAAGTAGACATGATTTAATATATCTATATCACATAAATTCAATATCTCAAACATACCAAATACTTCTAGTCACATTTTTCAACACTCATGCTCATTTGATTTAAAGAACAAATTAGTCGAACCCAAATATTGTTGAGTCCAACCACTATCATGAATACTTAAACATCAATAACCATGGCATATTTGGACTGAAAAGTAACAAAACATTGTGGTGCATACATGTTACATGTGTCTCTGAATCAAATGCGATTCATACACTATTTTAACATCAGTAGGAATTTTGATAAAAAGACATGGATTATATACTTATAGTTCTAGCGATTCTGATGCTAAATTCATAGTTTTTCAATTAGAAATAATCACTATGATATCCTTCTGAATTATCGATTAAGATGCAATATGGTGCCAATGATAATAAATAGCATAACAATCAAGAGAAATCGTATCTCTATATACGAACGATTTCGGTACTGCTTATAAACGCTTTCAAAAGCGTTTTTCATCAAGATCAAAGTCTCAATTAAATTCAATTGAATTATTGCTTGGTTAATCAACATGCCACAAATATTAAACATCAATCAGTATGTTTTACTCTCATTAATCTAGAATAATAATCATGTGACATACTTGCTGCCGACTAAATATATTCAGTAATGCACTCCCAAGTTGAGGTTATCCATGCATATACTTTAATAGAAAAGCACAGTATGCAACTTCTAACTTCAACAAATTAGCAGTGTACTCATAGTAAAGATTTAAGCATCATGATATTCTACATTATATTCTATACGGTTACCGATACACGATGATATCAATAGTAATAACAATTAAGTGAAAATGTACCCCCAAATCCAAATGATTTTATCAAGATTGAAGTCCCGATTAAATATCGAATAGTCATTATTTGGTCTGTTTTTCACTTTTATTTATGTAACTATGCATATGTTCCTTGTTTGCACAATGTAAATAAAATCATAAAATTAGACTGTAAATTGACTAACCTCGGCCACTTACCGAACCTGGAGTCTAGTCATTTTACTATTGGATCCTTCACAAGTGAATTGACGAAGAGCTGAGTTGGTTCAGTTGAGAATCGCCATTGTATGTTTTATACCAAGATGGGCTCAGTTTCTAACACGTCAAGGTAATCTTTATGCTGAACCGCAACGTTCCGGAAGTTGTCAAATATTCCTCGGGATAAACTGTGTTGAGACCCACATATCCTTGGAAAGATATATACGTTTATTTTACATCAAAATTTGTGGTTCATGATTCCATGCTCTCTGGAGAGAGTTATCGCTTTTTTAGCGTATGGTGGTCTAGTTGGAAAATCCTCCGCAAATCACTTCCTTAAATGTTTCAGAGACAATAAAAATATTCCACAAATTGAACCATATTTCGAACCTTATATTTCTGGAAAGGTCCGAATTTCTAGTTTCCGATGGTTTTTATGGCTCGCGATTTCGACTTATGTAGAGGGAGATATGCCCGTTTTAGTGTTCGATGGTCAGATCTGACATCTATACGCGATCCGGTTTCTTCAATATTGCATGAGCCACCAAATATTGCTCGGATTGAACTAGGATATGAAACATGCAAATATATGCTTGGAAAGCCTTGCATGTCTAGTTTCCAGTGGTTTTTACAGTTTGCAAATCTGAGTTGCGTAGAGAGAGATATGCTCACTTTAGTGTGCATTGGTCAGCAATTCTACGATTCTGGACAGCTCTCCTCTTTTCTTTTGTAAGCTTTCGGAATGGGAAAACAATTCCTCAGACGGATTTTTGATATTTTGAAGCTCTAAGTATTGCTTTAGCAATATTCTTCTTCCGGATTTGGTCACGGCCGTGGCTTCTATTACGGGTTATGTTGATGATCCACCTCCTAGCATTTCCAATAGTCGTTTACTGGGGTGTTTTAGATATTGCATCTGTTGGTGTCATAATCGCTGGGGTGAATGTCTCCCTAAAGAGTTGTGGGGAGTAGGTTGTCACCTTCGTTTAGATTCCCCTTCCTTCTATTGCCAATTGTTGATGGTGATTTTTGGATCGTTGAAAAGTCAACCACCAAACAATAACACATAGGCAGATCGAAGCTTTAACCAATCTAGGGTTGAATAATCAAAGCCTCTTTCTCCATATGGATGCGATACGATTTGTTCGTATTTGAGAATAGTAATGTAGAAAAGCAGGAAATAAAGATTAAATCAAACATAACACATGTTTTACATGGTAAAACCCCAAGGCGGGGAAACATCCACGATGTCGGTGATGACGAGAAGAGATCCACTATAAATAGAATAATTACACACTCAATACTAACTTTCTCTCAAATAATTGCTTATGTTTCGTATCTCTTTTCTCATGTTAGTGTAAATTGCTTATGATCTTCCCCCTCTTATAATAAGTACATGGCTGTATTTATATGGTTCGGTCTAGGGTTGCCCTAGTTCCTGTCATATAGGTGGTGTAGGATTCTGGTAGAGTAGATCGATTATGACACGTTTTCCATTTGGTGTTTATCCTTCTGGTTCTTTCCTGATTAGAATTCTCTGATACTGGAGAGGAAATAGGGATATTTCCTTATTGAAAATATAATTCTTAGACTTCATATTTGGGTTGGTCTCTACAAGGCACTTCTTTCCATACTGGGCCGAGAGGATCTTGCTATCGAAAGATATCTGGCGAATAAGATCTCAGCTCATTAAAGTTTTCCAAATCAAATGATTTGGCTTGGCGAGCACGCTCTGATATTGCGAAATAACTCGCTATGTATTCTGATCCGATGACGTGTCTTTGATCAACCATTTGTTGACCGGTCCACTGACTCGTGATGACATGTAATTACTATATTTCCGCATTACCCGCTACCTTTGCTGAAGTGTCATGCTGATGAAAAACCACTATAACAAGGCTCCTTAGAGCATCTCCAAGGGGGCTCCACAAACCCCCTCCTTATCTAAAATAACTAGTGGGGATGGTTTTAGAGCACTCAAAAGGGCTCTCTAATGGCTCCCTATTTTAGAGAACCACTAAAAGGCTCTCCAAATGTAGGGAGCCATTTCAAGCTTCCTATCTTCTCTTTCTTATTATTTTTTTTTTTTTACACTATGTTTGGTTTGAAGGAATTAGAGAGAAAGTAAGGAAACAATTTGGGGGAATTTCTAATTTCTTATTTGGATGGTTAAATGAGTGGGAAAGGAAATGAAATGGAGTGAAATGGAAGGAAATGAGTGAAACAATTTCTTTCTATTTTAAACACTTTGGTTTCCATCCAAATTTAGGAGGAAAGAGAGAGAAAGGAAAGGAAAGAATCCACCATTAATAATTTTTTCAAAATCCCAAAAATAACCCTATATATTTTTTGTATTCATATTGTTAAAAGAAGGGTATTTTCGTAAATAAAATAAAACCACTATCATTTCCTTTCCTTTCCACCCATAACCATCTAAACAACAATCATTAAAACCACTATCCTCTCCTTTTCTTTCCTTTCATTTCCTCACTATCATTTCCTTTCCTTTCCTTTCCATCAAACCAAACATAGTGTTAATATTTTTAAATTGATTAATCTTCTCTCTTTTATTTTTACAATTTAAAACAAAATAAATTTATTTATATTTTAAATTCCAAAAATATTAAAATATTAATGACTAACTATAGTAGAAAGGAATCAAAGGATGGTTTGAGTGAGTTGCTAGCAAAAATAGTTTTAAAGCCAAAATAGTTAAAATTTAGCTAAAGTTTAAAGAGCATGGTTGGAGATGCTTTTACATTTGGAGAGTCTCCTGGTGGTTCTCTAAAATAGGGAGTCATTTAGAGAGCCCCTTGGAGTGCTCTAAAACCATCCACACTAACTATTTTAACTAAAAAGTGGGTTTAGGGAGCCCCCTTGGAGATGCTCTGCACCTATCCCATTTACTCTCTCTCAATTTTGTTACTAACCGGAAGGATTAAAATGAAAAGCAGCACAATCACAAATGTAAACACCAGCCATTTTTTCTATAGTGTCGGAATATATATATATATATATTGAAGAAAACAAAATAATTACAGAGAAACACGGCACTCAGCCATAACACAAGAAGCAACACAAAGAGGAAACTCCTCAAGCCAAAACATGGCTGTTTTTAGCTAATAAATGGGCTACCTGATTAGCCTTTCTAGGGACGAAACTAATAGAACCTCAACTCGCCTGACTAAGTAACATTCTAATATCATAATTAACACTCCCTATTTCAGAGAATAGATGCTCCCTGCTATTGATCCACCCAACCACCACTTCCGCATCAGACTCAATCATACACGAAAATAAGCCTGAATCAATCGCCAAATGAAGACTATGAAGAATTGCTACCGCTTCAACCACTTGCGGAGAAAAAGTAGCATCGATCTTTTGTGAGCTACATGCCATAATGGAGTTAGGTATTTGGCAATGGTGGGGACTGTTATTCGTAACTCTTTTGGAATATATCTATATATGCGTGTGTGTGTGTATGTCAATTTGCAAAGTTATACCTTGTGAATGATAAATCATATGATATTTTAATAAGCCTCAGACGAAATGGGGTTAAATTCAAGCTTCATGTACAGAAATGTAAATTAGATTTGTAGTAGTTATGCAATCCAAAACATTGAGATTGCTTTATACGTACAATTAGGGTGTCGATATTGACACACATATAACTTATTAGTACACACATATTTTATTAAAGAGAGCTTCTTTTAACAATTCAATTTTTTCTTTTTACACTTCTTTTCTAATGACACTTCGTTCTCAAATTTCAAATTTTAAAATTTTTTAAAAACACTTCTTTTTATTCCAAGATTATCTTTTTTATCTTTTGAGTTTTGACACTTCTATTCTAAAAAAAAAAAAAAAAAAAAAAAAAATTATCTCTCCTAAATCATTAAATTAAATATTACATATTAAATAATCTCTCATAAATTTTTACTTACAATATTAAACTCTCTCTTTTCCAACACATTCTCTAATTTTCTATCTCAATTATTTCTCAAGCAAGACTAACAGTTAAGAAAAAAAAAAAAAAACTTACGAATAAGTTTGATTTTTAAGAACCGTATATATGTATATATTAAAAAAAAAAAAAAAAAAAAAACTCAAAAAACAAGTACTTTTTATTTTTATTTTTAAATTGAAATATGAAAATGCTTTTTGTTAGAGCATCTCTAATGCAATGCCAAGTGCTTGTTTGGTTGAGCTTTCTACTACCACAAAAGGTCTACCAACATCTATTTGAGTTTTTTAAAGTTGTTTGGTTGGGCTTTTGAGATTGTCTATTTTAAAATTGAGTAGAGACTAGTAGAGTTTAAACCTCTACTAGGCTAAAACTCATAAGAGGTGCTTTTTCAAATAGATCTTTTTTAAAAAAAAAAAAAAAAAGTCTACTAACCAAACAATTATATATTTTTTTTCTTTCTAAAACTCTATTTATAATAGATCTACTACAAATAGATATTTTACCGATATAGGTTTTTCAAAAGCTTAACCAATCAAGCTCTAAATCATTGTGTCAATGCTATAATTTAGCATAAAGTAAAAAAAGCATGCTCCAATGCAATGCTAAAACCTATGCCAAATTTGGCATTGACACAACAATAAATGCAACCGTATTTGTTGATTTTTTAATTTTAAATAATAAAAATTTAACAAATTTGGTAGGAAAAATTGAGATTGAAACAATTCTAACAAAATATTCAATGCATTCATTGAATGCATTGGTAGTATTTGTTGACTTTTATAATTTTAAATAATTAAAAAATAAAAAATAGCATATCAAATAGAATTTTTCATTGGAGTACAATGCTAAAATGATATGCCAAATATAACATTTCACTATATTTTGTGTCAAATATAACATTTCACTATATTTTGTGCCAAATTTAGCATTGGTATTGGCATATGCATTGGAGATGGTCTTACCTTTGTAGGTATATCTTAGAAATTTTGAATTTAATCAAATCTAATTGCAACAAATCAAGTTTTTATATATCTTTTTTTTTTTTTTTGAAAATTGACTTTTTAATATATATATATTACTATTAGTAAAAAACCAAAATATTTGTAAGTTTTTTTTTCTTTAACTATTAATCAATTGAGAAAGTATGGGAAAAATAGAGAGAGTAGAGTAATTAGGAGAGAGTATTTATTATGGTAATAACAGATTTAGGAAAGAAAGTTTAATACGTAATATTTAATCAATACTCAATATTTAATCTAATGATTTAGGAGAGAGAATTTCTTTTTCTTTTTTAATAATTTAATTAGTTTGGAATGTCTTTAGAATTTTTTTTTTGTCTTGTTCAGTAATTTTAATTCAGATTAAAATTGTCATTAATAGAAAAATTAAATTGGAGTGTAAATAGATAATTTGTGGATTGTAAGGAGGAGCTCTTTTTATTAAAAAATTTAATTACAAAAATATCTCAAAAGAAACTTACCAATAAGGACAAATTACTTTAATTAAAAATAATCAAAATACTATATACACTCATTAATTATACTCATATCTTCAATTATATTTTTTATTAAAAAAAACTTACCTTATAAAAAGTAAAAAACTTATGATAAACCCTAACATATGATAAACCCTAATTTTTATGATAAACCCTAACTAAACTCTGATTTTATTTCAAAATAATAACATTAACATCTTCAACTTAAAATATTAAAAATGGAAAAATAACAAAAAAAAAAAAAAAGGTACATTGAAAATTAAAATAAAACCAATAAAAATAACAATGAAACTTAAAAGTTAGATAAAAATATGTAAATGTAAGAAAATTATATCAAAATCATTATATGTAAAAATAGTTAGGTGTGACTAGGGATGTCAATAGGGCGCGTTCGGATCCGGGAAAACAAATCCCGACCCCGACCCAAACAAAATTATTTACCCCCAAACCCGCTATTGAAGACCGGGGTTGAGGTCGGGGAAGTTTCAAGGCAAGAGAGGTGGCCCCCAAACCTGCTCGCCCTCCCCAAGTTTGTATAATAACTAGTTTTTTTTTTTTTTTTTGGTTTTAACTTAAACAAAAATTGGATTAAATTAGATAACAAAATTCATAATGATTTTTTTTTTAATCTTAATATTACCAATTAAAATAATATATCTCAATTTTTTTTATTAAATATTAAATGGGTTCGGGTGGGGACAACAAATCCCTACCCCACCTCGTTTTAGAAACACGGAATATGAATTGATCCCAAACCTGCCCCGACCCCATTTATTTTGGTAAAATACCCTTTGTATGAGACGAGGTGGGGCGGGTCATCATGGGTTCGGGTTTTTTTTTTTTTTTTGACATCCCTAGGTGTGACTAATTATAAAAAAGATTAGAGAATTTTAGATTAAATAAAAGTGAGTAAATTATTATCTAAAATAATTAAGAGAAAACAATTTTATTAAAGAAAGTTTGAAATATTATTTATAAACTAAAATAATAACATTTTATTATTTGGATACTATAAAATGGAGAATGGTTGGAATATTAAATTTATGGAGATGTAATATTCCATTTTTAGTTTTGATCGATGGAATATTCCTGGAACACTCTTTAGTCTTGATAGGCCCCACAATTGTAAACATATAATGGAGATTAGGGGTGCATCCTATAACGTTTTTCGAAGCTATTTTTGTTTTTGTTTTTTGAAAATAAAAACGAAAATGAAAATAATATTTTTTGTTTCAGTTTCGAAATCTAAAAACGCGTCTGGTAGCATATCCTGGAAGCTGTGTTCCGAATATGAAAACGTAAAAAACGTGTCCGGTTGGTTATCCAAAATATATCAAAAAGTAAATGGTTGATTTTTTATTATTATTTTTTTTTGGTAAATATTTGCATTGCCTAGAACCAGGTTGGCCCCACTACAGCTCGGCCAGGTCGACGGTGCCGGTGAGGTGCCGGGATGTGCAACGGCTAGGGCTGGTGGCGGAAAGGGTCGGCGGTGGCTGGATCAGCGGAAGGAAGAAGAAAGAGCAGTTGAGGAAGAAGAAGTTGATGGTGGCACGGGCGGCTGATTCCGGTGCCGGTTTACAGCGATGCTACTTGGGTTTTGTAGATCGGCCTCTGAGGATTCAATCTATGGTGGTTTCGGCTCTTGCTTGTCACGGAAACAGGTTTGAACGATAAGAAGATGAAGATTCCGACGATCGAAAAAGAAGGAAAAAAAAGAGAGAAGCATGGGAAGAAGATTCCGACGATCGGAAAAGAAGAAGAAGAAGAAGAACAGTGATGGAGTCATGGAGACCAAAGATCGAGCAAGAAGAAAAAAAAAAGAAAAAAAAAGAAAAAAAATGTGAGTTTTTATTTAGAGTGAAAAACAAAACGAAAAACAAAATGAAAAAGATCAAAAAGTTGTTTTGGAAATTTTTCACTTTTAACACTAATGTTTTTTTTGTTTTTGTTTTGAAAATAAAATGAAAAACAAAATGGAAAAAGGTAGGGCCCGTCCTGTAAACCATTTTTTGTTTTTGTTTTTCGAAAAGAAAAATGAAAATGAAAATAGTGTTTTTGGTTTCATTTTTGAATTCCGAAATCGCGTCTGGTAGCATTTACTGGAATCCGTATTTTGAAAATAAAAACGGAAAAAACGCGTCTGGTAGGATAATCGAAAACATTCGAAAATTAAAATATCAATTTTTACATTTTGTTTAATATTATAAACTAATTGATTAAATAATTAACTTTAAAAAATTGAAATGTAATTTTTAAAGTAAACAAAAGTTATCAGCTGAAGAGGAAAAGGAAGAAGAAGAAGACCAGATTGGCGAGGCGAGTGGCGAGTGGCGAGTGGCGATCGGCGGTGAGAGGCAACGCAGAGCCGATCGGCGGCGAGCGGAGGAGGAGGAGGAAGAGGAAGAAGAAGAAGAAGAAGACGGTCGCCAGATGCATTAGGGAGCGGAGGAGGAGGAAGAGGAAGAAGAAGAAGAAAAAGAAGAAAAAGAAGAAGAAGATGGCGGCCATCGGTGCAGCAAGCGGAGGAAGAAGGAGAAAAGGAAGAAGAAGAAGAGGAAGAAGAAGACAGCGCAGCTGTCAGGTGGAAGAAAGAAGAAAAAAAATATATATTAATGATATGGACCCACTTAATTAATGATATGAGACCCACCTCATTTGAAAAACAAAAACAAATTCAAGAAAAACAACTTTTTTTTGTTTTTCAAATTTTCCAATTTTAACACTGGTTTTGTTTTTGATTTTGTTTTTGTATTTTGAAAATAAAATGAAAAACGGTTATGGGACACGAATTCGAAATCATTTTTGGAAAACAAAAACAAAAACAGGCTGAAAACAAGCTGCAGGACAGGCCCGTAATGAATGCATATTCCAAATCATTTTCGAAAAATGAAAATGAAAATGGGCCTAAAAAACGATACATTACAGCCCCTAGGTCTCTAAGGCCAAAATCGAAGCTTAAGTGAATAATTGTACTAAGGCAATAAAAATTGGAATTGTATTATGATTGAAGGACCATGAAGCATTCCAATTGAGTAATGAAAGGATTTGTTATGTTTAAATATTCTTGATTGGTTTCTATGTATGAGGTGTGCTCAGCCCGATCTATTAATGATGATGGGTTTCTGGGTTCGATCATGGATGGGCTTGCATATATTAAAAAGAGCAACTCTGCTCCATCTATGAATTTTTGTATATCTAGTGAACTCGCAAATATAATAAAAACCCAATTCACTTTAAATAATAAAGTTAGAGTACAATAATGACACCCCTCAAAAACTGTATCTGCATCCCTTTCGTAATCACATCTAACAAAATTTTTAAAAAAATCTCTAATTTGTAAATAAACCTCACTTAATACCAAAAATATCCTTTTTTTTTTTTTAATTATATTGTATTATATTTTTGTAAGTACACACCACCTATGACTATTATTATGTTATTTAATCAACTTTATTATTATTTCAAATTTTGTTGTTACCTTTAATTCTCTTGCTATTATTTCTCTTTCCTATTTCTTTTATCTTCTTGGTTTTTTCAAAATCAAACTCCATTTTTTGTTAAAAATCCATTGTAAGATATATATTTTTTTTTATTGGAGAACCATTTTCTGTTTGAGAGAGTTGTAGGGATGCAAGATTTGTATTATGTCTCAAGTGATGTGGAAGTAGATATGTGTTAAATAATATTTCAAATATATATATATATAGGTGTTTGATTAAATTGAAGAACATATAATATTTTTTTGACAAGAAAAAACATATAATATTGATAAATCAATATAAAAATCTAAAGTGTGTTTAAAATAAATAAAAACATAGATACTTCAAAAGTCTATTTATATACATAATGATTTTGTTCTTCTAATAAAAATTAATTTAAAGATTTACATTTTTCACAACCAATTTTGTCTCATGATTTTGATTCATTTTCCATACTTAACAATCAATTTGTATTTCCTTAAAAAGAGATTGAAAATATATTTAAAAGAGAATCTAGAGTTTATTAAAATGGAAAGAGTTTTTATAATATATGTTAATATCAAACCCTCAATAGGAAAATAAAATTACAAAAGATTAAAATAAGAAACTAATTAATAATTATTGGTGGGTGTACTAATAAACAATTAGTTATCTTAGGTCTTGTTTGATTTTTCCACTTAACACTAAATGACACTTAATATGTTCCATTCAGTTATTTTGTTTGATTTTTTAAGTAGTAAAATCACTTAATGAGTACTTAAAACCACTTGTTTTGAAAAATGAAATTTTTTCACTTTTCACTTAACACAAATCTAAGAGATTTTAATACAAAGTTTTACTTCCAAAACTATCCTCACCAATTTAATCTATTTCCAATTTTATCTTCTATTAAAGCCCTAATTGTATTTATAATTTAATCTATTTCCTGCTCTTGCCTTTTCCTTTCTTTATTTTTTTTTTTGGTCTTGCTGGCGTGGTTTGGTTATTTGCTTTTGTCGCTGTTTGTGCTTGCTCTTAGGTTGTTGTTGCCCTTTTAATAAATGTTTACTGTTCAAAAAATAAAATGATATTCATGTTGATATTCGTTGATAATGATATTAAATTTAGAACAAAAAAATATATATATATATTCACAAACCAACCAATCCAGAATAATATAAATTTGAATAATTATTAATAACTAAATAAATTTATTTTATAATTAATTTACATGTTAGTGTTGTCCTTACTATATTAAAATGTAAATATATAACAAATAATATTTAGAAGGGTATAGAGGTAAAAATATTTATTTCCAGATATTTATAACTTAAAAAAAAAAAAAAAAAAAAAAAAAAACCTTATCACTTATGTTCAGTTTTCAATGAAAAAAAACAAACATGTTTTTCAGTTTTCAGTTTTCAGTCACTATTCAGTCTTCAGTAACATTCAGCACTATTCATTCTTCAGACAAAAAATCAAACGGGGCCTTAGTAATTTTACTCAAGGGTATTATTAGATTTTTAAAAACATAGTAATTTGGGGTATACATACGGTTTTTAAGAGGTGCAAATATCGTCACTCTAAAATTTTGTTAATATGGGCCGAGTCTAGGACCAACCCATTGGCCCTAGCGATGTTGAAATGAATTGTATTCATAATTCATTTTCTTTTAAAATATCCTTATTTAGTAAACTATATATGTAAATGAGTGATGTCTAGGCATCTAACATTAATCATAGTTATATATCATATACAATGATAGAGCTTCGTCCTATATGGTATGTTGGTAAATCGTTTTTGAAAATAGTAATAAACTAAACATTGTTATAATATAATATATATATATATATATTAATTCATAATTACAAAACTGATAACAAAAGATATAAATAAGAAGTAATTATTGGGAACTCATCTGAGGTTTGCTAGTCGACACTCAAAAACAACTTTATCAACAATTGACACTCACCTCCTTTATTATTAAAGTTTAGCGAAATTTGATTGTTAACTTTGGGACTTCAATGGGTATTTTGTCTTTTAACCTTATAAAATAAAAATAAAAATAAAAATAAAAATAAAAAACAAAATCAATTAAAAAAAAATGGATCTCACGGTGGAGATCAAAAGAAATTAAAAGCAAAAACAAACAAAATCTGAAAAAAAAAAAATTTAAAAAAAATTAAGGGGGGTGTATTGGTTTAAGATTTTATTTGACAATTTTGGGAAGGAAAAGTCTTGTGGTATTGGATTGAGACTTTTAATAAGTTAGATAAGTCTGGTGGTATTTGATCAAGACTTTCAAGGTTTTTTTAAAAAGTCCATATTGTCTTAAGGTATTGGATCCAGACTTTTAAGAGGCAGCAAATTGTCTGCTGGTATTGGAATGAGAACAAGATTTTTAGGATTTCATGATAAAATGGAATTTTCAGACTTTACAGTAATATGCATAAATAGCTTGACCTCTAAATTGTCTTTCCATCTCCCATAATACTTTCCAAACTTTTTTTTAGTGTCTCTCAACATCAGCTTCATCTTCCCAAATCTTTGTCGTCTCCACCCTCGTCATCAGCTTCTCAAATCTTTGCTATCTTCCCAAATCTTCCAAAAGCTTCTCTTCCCAAACTTTGTGGATTTTGTTGGATGATATATGTTGGATGTTGGAGGGATTTGGGTTTATGAAGACTGAAGATTGATGAAGATGGGTTTGTGAAGATTGATTGTTCTGGGTTTGTGATGGTTGATTGATTTTTATAAAAAAAATGTAAAAAAAAGAAAAAAAAAAAAAGAAAAGGTGATGGTCGATAGATCTGGGTTTGGGGATGAGGTGGGTTTTCTCTTAATGGGTCTTTTTTGGGATGAGTCAATGACTCGGCTTTGGAGTTTTATGGGAGATATCAGATATGGGTAATTGAGAGATTACCATTTTGTGTTTTCAATTGTTTTCTGGAAAATCTGTTATTACTTTGTCATTGTTTCTTGTTTAATAGATAAATAAACAAATAAATAAATAAAAGCTTGGTGATAAAGAAGGTTTAGTGTAATAGACTGATTGAGAGTTGAGGGAGAGAATGGAGATTGATATTATAAGCGAAGACTACTACTACCAACTAAAATAGGTTTGAGCATCATTTTGTTTGGATTTTTTTCGTTCAGGCCAACTAGCTAGTTTGGGTTTCTTAACTCGGGCATGTATTTTAGCTAGTAAATTTATAGGGTCTATATTTAAAAAAGTCCAAAAAGTCTTGGAATAAAGTCTAGATAATCCTAAAAGTATATGAATATAGTCCAAAGACTTATTCAGAATCCTAATAGTCTTTAAAATCCATAAAATCCTTACACCAAAAAATTATCCATTAAAATCCCAATCCAATACACCCCCCGTAAATTTGAGTTGGGTGGCGATTTGGATCTCCATGAGATCTAGGTAGCTTGCTTCATATTGGCGGGTCTGAGTTCCAAGTCTCCACTCAATTTAATGGGAAGGAACAATGAGAGAAGGGAAATATATCCGTGGAGGCAGAGGGCATCCTGAAGAACATCATGGCTCAGTCTTATGTGAACATGAAGTTTCCCACCTCCGATGCTTTCGATGTTGACAAGGTAAACCGCTACCTTAGGGTATCCCATACTCATCTAGGTATGCAACCTCTTCTTCCTTGCTTCTCCATAGTTTGTGAAATTTCTTCTTGATACTAACTTCTATTTTGACAGTCTCTACAGTGCCTCTTCACACTTTCTCTCCTTTTTCATCTGGACATGCGCCCCAGAGGATCCCTCCTACTGTACTCCTTACTCTTCCAGGTACCAGTGCTAGTGGATCTGGATCAACAATCCTTGCTCTAGCTCCTTCGAGGTCTCCTCTTCGTCCTCCTGCTCCAGTATCTACCTTTCCTTCAACACGTTCCACCCTAGCAGAGATGGCTGCTAAACTTGCCAAGGTTCAAGGTTCTCCCAACCAAGCCCAAAGACAAACATAACCTATCCCGGATGTTGGACCCTTCTAGCCTGTTTCTCCTCATCCTCCAACCAGGGTTACTGTTCATCCAAGTGCAATGGGGAGGGGTGAGACTACTGATGCCGTGATTTCTCTTGTTGATCCTTTTGCTCGTTCACGATCGCGGGGTACCAGTTAGGATAAGGTATTCAACTGGTTCAAGGCAGCGTGTCCTAGAGGCGGTTTGTAGGCTATGTCCTTCATGCCTACAGAGGTCTTGGTCACAAAGGGGGATGCACTTATTGCCAAAGTATGGTTTTTAGCTTTCTTCTTTATCATGTGTGATTCTATGAGGGGTACTTACCTTTTCCTTTTTTATAGGCTTTCAAATTCACCTTGGCAATGGGATAGCAAGTGACAGCTCTTCAAGAGGCGGTCAATGTTGCTAAGACTGAGTTGGAAGAGGCCAAGAAGGAGCAAGCCTAGTTTGAGAAAAGCGTGGATTTCCTGAACATTACCGTGATTGAGGCCGAGACGGACAGAGATGACACCTTGGTGGACTGGGAGCGGATAAGGCACGCCTATGACATGGAAAGACTGAAGTCAATACGCTATACTATAGAGAGGAACACCCTGTGGGAAGAGAAGATCCAACTGCAGTAAGAGAATCATGCCCTATGTTATATGGTCAGGGCTTTGGAGGCTAAGGTGGATGGCTCCTTTGGGGAGGGGTACTTCTTTACCTCCTACGAAGTTGCTCAGGCTCTCCCTCCTCCTTTTGATTTGCACTTAACCCTAGGGTGGGACCGAGAGGAGATTATGGCCAAGGCTACCCAATTTTCAGATGCTACTCCAACCTAGGGGAGCCCTCTTATGCTGCTATTACTTTTGCTTTTTCCTTATCACAAGGGTCTGATATGCCTGCCTCAACTGACCCGGCTGGAACAACGGAAGGAATGCTCCCTGACCCTTTTATTCATCAAAATGATTAAACGAAAGAGGTGGAGGCTCCTGCTGAGCCAGGAAAAGAGATGGGAGTTACTGCAAAACCTGGAGTTGCAGGGGTTGAAGAGACCCTGGTTGATCCAGGGGTTATAGGGACTAAGGAGGTTGAGAATGCTGATGTGGCAGGCACGAGCCAAGAAGCAAGAGAGAAGGAGGATGCTGATGTTGCATGATTTGTTTACTATTTTTTGTATGTAGCCCGAAAGTGGGGTTTGGGCTCCCTTGATGCTTTGTTACTGCCCACAATCAGGGTCTGGGCCCCCTTTCAAAATTAATAGAAAATTTCTTCTTTGCATTGTATATTTTTTCATGTGTTCATTCTAGACATTGGTAGGATTAGGTACCCGGATGCTTGCCCATAATCCCAATAAAATTTACTTGAAGTGTTGATGCTGGTAGATGTTAAGTCTTCACCTCATCCAAAATGATATCAATCCCTTACTATTTCCAGAAATGGTCTTGGGGATAGTCCCCTTCTGTTGTTGTAAGACTATGATAAGAATTTTATAAGTAATTTGCACTAAGGCTAGCCTGATCCCAGTAGAAAAGAATTGATCCTTGTAGGTGACTAAGGTTTTTTTGGCACCTAACCTTAAATAAGGTGAATAAAGGTACTAGGCATTCCTACGCAAGGAATCCTAGTCCTTAATGAACTGACCCCGGCTGGTAACTAAGGCCACTCATGCACCAGGTATTTATAGGATAAGTCATGGTATCAGGAATTCCTGCATTGGGAATCCTGGTCCTTAGGTGAACTGATCCTAGTAGGCAACTAAGGCTGTTTTTGTATAAGGTCTTCTACCAGGTAAATCAAGGTACCAAGCATTCCTGCACAAGGAATCTCGGTCCTTAGGCGAACTGATCCTAGTAGGCAACTAAGGTCACTTTGGCACCAGGTATTCCACTAGGTGAATCAAGGTACCAGGCATTCCTGCACAAGGAATCCTAGTCTTTAGACGAATTGATCTTGGTAGGTAACTAAGACCGCTTTAGCACCAGGTCTTCCTTGGAGAGATTGAGTCCTATCCAAGGCTTTAGGAGTGCCGTATAGGCTCTCTTAGTCTTGAGGATGCGGCGGGCAACCAGGGCCGCAAATTCGGATCCTTGGTCTGGTAGGAAACTATGGCCACTTGTGCATCAGACCCTTCCTAGAGAGGGGTGGGTCCTGTCCAAGGCATTAGGAGTGCCATGTGGCTTTCCTGGTCTTGAGGCGATCATAGTCGAAATTTCCAAGGCGATCATAGGAGAAATATGTAGGAGAAAAAACTGACTTCTTTATTGATTTTTTAGGTGATACAAAGCAAATTCAGGGTGATACAGACTTAAGATGATACTAATCGAAAAATTGACTACTTCTTCAAACTTCATGGATAAAATCTTTTGAGGTGATCAGCATTCCAGGTGTGGTCTATAGGGTAGCCCTCCATGTTTTCTAGTTTGTACGCTCCCCCGTGGACTACCATCTTTATCAAGTAAGGTCCTTCCCAGTTTAGGGCTAGTACCCCGTTAGACCTTTGCCGGGTATTCTGGGTTACCTTCCTAAGGACCAAGTCCCTTTTCTTAAAGTTCCGGGTCTTCACCCTTCTGTTAAAGTACCGGGCAATCCTACTCTAATAGGCTGTAACCCACTTTACGGCCTTATCCTGCTTCTCATCGAGAAGGTCTAGACTAGCTCTCAGTTTAGCTTCGTTGCTTTTTAGTTCAAAGTGTTGGACCTTAAAAGATGTAAGTTTGTGCTCGATGGGTAGAAAAGCTTCTATTCCAAAAGCCAGTGAGAAAGGGGTTTCCCCAGTAGTGGTCATCTTCGTAGTCCGGTAGGCCCACGGTACATTAGGGAGTTTTTTAGCCCACTTTCCCTTCTTTTATTGGAGCTTTTTCTTCAGGAGCTTTTTAATGGTCTTGTTAGTTGCTTCTACTAATCCATTGGTTTGAGGATGTGCTACTAATGTAAAGCGGAGATTGATACCCAGACCTTCACAAAAATCTCTGAACTTGGCATTGTCAAACTGCTTACTCAAATCAGTAATTATGGCCATGGGAGTCCCAAATCGGTAGACAATGTTTTTCTAGATGAAGCTCATGGTGTTAGCCTTGGTTATCCAGGTTAGGGATTTTGCTTCTACCCATCGAGTAAAGTAGTCTATAGCTACTATGGCATGCTTGGCTTGACCAGGCACGGTCGGGAGTGGCCCGATAAGGTGTACTACCCAAATGGCGAATAGATAAGGTGTGCTAATGGAGGAGAGCCGCTCCGGGGGTAGGTGGTTGAAGTTTGCTGTCTTTTGGCAGGGTTCACAACACTGTGCAAACTGCTTTGCATCCTGATGTAGAGTAGGCCATAAGTAACCTATTCTGAGTATCTGGTAGGCTAGAGTCTCACCTGATACGTGGTTCCCGCAGTTCCCTGAGTGCCCATCTTGCATCATTGGGATGTAGACACATTAGTAGTGGAAGGGATTTTCTCTTTCAGAAGTAATTGAAGCTAATTTGATGATAAAGCAATGGGAAGTTTAGTGAGAGTGAAAGCTGACCGAAATGACTATTTGCCGAAAAAAATTCTTATCAGCTTTTGCAAGTGACAGGTGATTGTCCCAATAACTTATCATTGATTTAATTATTATAGTTATTTAATACAATGTTTATTATGCTTTGTTTGTGTGTGCTTTCCAAATTGGAATTAGCTTCTCTATAAATCTAGTGTAAAATTCTACAATGTTGTCTTGGGTCGTACAGGCATCAAGAAACCGTCAATCATGAATTCAGAAATTGCCCTTCAAGTTTCTAATATGGTGAAAAGAGGTACCCATTACCAAGCTCTCAGATGATGACTTCTCAGAGGTACTAACAACATTATTATATATTCGTTTTCTTTGGAATGAATGTTGAAGTAAACGTAAACCGAAATGATTAGTTTTCTTTACAATCATTATTGCTTATGCTTTAATCTTATTGACGGAACTTTAGAAACTAAGGTCATGTTTGGCACATGGAAAGAAATTTGTGTGAGAATGGAATCGGTGTAGGAAATGAAAATCCTAGTAGAAAAGAAATCCATTTAAGGCATGTAATCCTTGGTAGAACGAATGATATTTTTATAGCATTAAATGATTTTTCATTTCTATTATTTTGGATTTATTTATTTTTGTAATTGATTTCAATATTATTTTGAATTTTTTTATACAAAAGGTAAAATTAGAAGTTAAGACAATTATTTAGGAAATGATTTGTAACCATGAATGAATATTTTTTTTTTTTTTTTGTCTAGTGTCTACATATGCTCAAAACAAACAATAAAAAAGGATTTCTCTTTTCATTCACCAAGCAAACACCACCCAAAAAGATAGGTTTCCGAGGATAGTGTGTTTGGGTATAAGTTCCTCTCCAGTTGGGTTTCTTTCTCTATAAGGTTACTAATGAGAATCTGCCTTTTTCTATAGATTGTTGGTAAAATTTTCCTAAGAATATATAAGCTTTGCTTTCGCAAAATGCTTTAATTCAAAGTAGGTTGGAAACTTGAATATTGTGGGTGTTCTTTTGATTTTGGAAGAAACTTGAATGATCTTGATTTTAGAAGAAACTTGAGCTTCGTATGTGGCGGGTTCCTACGGGTTTGGGTATTTTTATAAGAAAAAGAAGAAGAAAAAAGTTTCCTTCAATATTGTTTTTAAATTAATCGACATATCTTTGTTATTTATAGAATATATGTTCTTTTAACTCATATAACTAAATTTTATTGTTCTTGCTATTATTATTATTTTGCCGGAAGAATGTGAGGATTTACATCAGAGAGTGAAAAATGGCTTGCTTAAAAGGCCGACTGTTGTATGTTTTTTCATACTTGACTACTCTTAGTGTACTTTTCTGCAAGTTGTGGCAATTTAAGAATTCAGCTGTGCTATATCAGTTGCAGTATAATTGTGTTCTCAATATGATCTTTTGAGTACATAATAGTCTGTTGGGAGTCATTGCCAGAAAGTAATCAATACTGTTGTTTGTAGTAATACCAGAAATATAATTCAACCTTCAAATGAAAAATTATATGATGGTGTTTTATTTTCCTTAAAAGGGCCAATTTTTAAATTATTATTTAAAAAAATAAAAAGACCCCGTGAACATAAACAGACCGTAGAATAACTCCTTTACAAAGATGTTCTACCACATGATCTCACACTTAAAGGTATGCATAATTTCTGATGGCGCACCAATTTGCATTACAGTATTTATATTTTTCTCAATAGATACCATGTTACCACTTAACCAATTGAAGACCTAATTTTGAGAGTTTCACCTCATTCTCCAAAATAATAAAGTAAGCTTGACTTGGATATATCAGCTCATGCTTCCATGGGTTAGGCACCTTTGTTTCGAATTTGATGTTGCACAAACGTTTGATTCTTCTTCGTATAAAATGTGAGAGAAGCAAATAGTTTAGATAAAATAATGTTTTAGTCTGGATGAATATCTTAATGTATTTACAAGAAAATTTGAACCAACATGACTGAAATGCATAGAAAACTTTGGTTTTTGCCGAAGTGTAAGGTAACATTTCAAAGTTGTTGTAGACCTTGGCTTTCGCCGAATTGTAAGATAGCATATCAAAGTTGTTGTTGTAGAACTAATATAAGACATTCATGAATGATAGTTCTTTTTGGGAAGACATTCATAAACTATATTTCAGGTAAAAATATGCAAAGGCAGGCCTTTTGTTTCACACTTGCAGCATATTTTATGAACGATTTTTCTTAAGAAATTTATAGCAGCTCTTGACCAGAAAGTATTTATTGGCAGGTGGAGCTTGACCAAAAGGCCAGAAGTCTGCATGAGGATATAACTAAGCTTGAATACATTTCTGATTTAACATATAGGGTTAGGAATTTAAGTAGTTTCAAAAAAAATATAATTCCAGGAATGTGGAAAATGATCCCCATGGGCTCTACTAGTGGTTGAGGGGTGGGTCAAGGGTTCAAAACCCCTTGGGCCACCTCCCTAGGATATTAAATCCTACAAATTTCATGCTACCAAGGTTGTAACTACTAGCTAGGGGTGGGCGTTTTCGGGTTGGGTTGGGTTGGGTTGAAAAATTTTCAACCCAATCCAACCCAACGTAAATTTTAACCCAACCCAACCCGACCCAATATTTGTCGGGTTGGGTTGGGTTGGGTTGATCGGGTTGGGCTTTTAAGCCTATTAGAAAAAATATATTCGAATTCAAATTTTGTTATATGAAAATTAAAATTTAAATAATTTTTTCACCCTAATATAATATTACATAGAGTTTAGATTTCTTAAAGACATTAAAACCAATCACAACATATAATACTATTGCATAATTAAAAAAAATAAAAATATAACAATTTATCCAACTTGGAAAATCTCCATCTAAGCCTCTCATTCATTTTACAATTATAATCACTATGTCGAATATCTCGTGGTTGGATAATCTATTATTTATTTCAATCAACATAATAGTTTGAGCTTCTATATAATTATTAGACTTTTTTCTACCAAATTATTAATCGATTCCTAAGAAAAAAATATATATTTTAAAGTACAATCAAGGATGTGGCCAATTAATATAAAAGATGAAGACAATATAATTGCATATTTTTAATAAATGTATTATATATTATTGTATAAAATATTTAAAATTATGTATTTATATTTGTCATTTATAATATTATAAATGGTGCATGAGTAAAATTTTTAAATATTTTAAAATATGAGATTTCATAATAAATATAATCATAAATAAAGTTATTTAATTTATTTTTATTAATTATGTCGGGTTGTCGGGTTGGGTTGGGTTATATTTTATTAACCCAACCCAACCCAATCTTAAAAGCAACCCAACCCAATCTAGTCGGGTTGGGTCGGGTTGGTCGGGTTGGGTTGGGTTGGCGGGTTGATGCCCACCCCTACTACTAGCTAGAGTCTAAGGTTGTAGAGTCCAGCAGTATCTCACAGTTTAGAACTTGGGTAACTAGGGAAAGGTTAGAGGAGTTCTAGGTTTTTTTTTTTTTTTTTTTTTTTTTTTTTTTTTTTTTTTTTTTTGTCTCTCTCTCTCTCTCTCTAAAAAAAAAAAAAGAAGAAAGAGGATGGGGCTAAGGAGTGTGGCAAAATGTACTGATGAACAAGCATCATAATAAAGTACTTCGAAGAATAATATGGCAAAGAATAGAGAAATAGAAATAACTAAGGGGCTGTTCGGTATAGTTTTTAAAACATGTTTTTCATTTTTCAAATAAAAAAATCAAATAAAAACACGTACGGTAATTTTTTGAGAATTACAATGGAGAAAACACGGGGAATGGTTTTCCACTTTTAATAAACAAAAAATAAAAAACACAGAGAACACAAATTTGATGTAATCATTATTTTTAACTCTTGATCTCAAATAAGTCTCCAGCTTAACAAAAAATAAATCTCCGCTTCATTTATACAAGGATCTGTCAACATCCACAAAACCCAATAATTTATTTATACAAGGATCCGTCACTTTTGGATTATTAGAGATGAGATATTACTCCGGTGAAAAAAATAAAAGAGATGAGATATTACTTAAAGAGTATGAATAGGAACCTGGCTTGTTGATTGTTTTGCCTCTGTAAATCGCTTGGAAGGTGAGAGAGAGAGAAAGGGAAAAAAAAGTTGGAACTTGACTTGTTGATTGTTTTGTTTCGGTAAATTGCCAGGGAAGGTGCTAGAGATAATGAAAGAGAAAATAGAAAGGTCAATGCCAAACTCAGCCAAAGGTTGAGAAGCAGAGGCGTAGAGCATACATATATATATATATATATATTAGGTTAATTCATTTGTTTAATGATTTTTCTTTATATAAATTAGGTAAATTAGAGCATATATAAATTAGGCAATTAGGTGTTATAACAACTATTTTCTTTATCAAAATAATGACATTATATTTTATTATTAGTGTTTTATTTATTTATTTATTTATATATATATACATATCTTATTACTAGTAAACTCAATTTTGCCACAAGTATTTCTGTCGGACGCGTTTTTATGTTTTCATTCTCTGAATATCGTTTTCAACAATTGCTACAAGAGACGTTTTCAAATCTAAAAAATATAAAAATCAAATTTTCGATAACAAATGAAAACAAAAAAAAACAGAAAACGAAAAACTTAAAATGAAAACGTTACCGAACGGCCCCTAAGCTTTCTGAACATGTTACTTACATGGTCATGAATAACATATTTGTTTCCGGCCCATTTTATTTTCCATATATAGTTTTTGGAAGACAAATGGACCGTTAAATCATGAAGTAAATAAAACAATAAACATATATTGTAATTTGTTCTCTTTCTTTCCCTCCTTTTAGGAAATACCATGGTTTGGAATGAATTAATAAATCTTTTGAAAGTTTATATTGTTATAGTGCTTAAATACTATTGTTGGCCCATTTCCTAACATCTTAAGGTTTTGGTCTATTTGTTACTAACATGGTACTACAACTTTGATTTTTTACCTCTGAGTCCTAGATTTAAGTCTGCTCACATGCATTTGTTTTTGTATTTATTTGGCAATATGCATTGTATTTGAGCATGGTTCACGTGTCATGCCTGTCGGTATGGCATATGAGATGGTATGATAGAATGCTTAAATACTATTGTTGGACTCTTTCCTAATAGCGTAAGCTTTTGGTCCGTTGGTTACTAACACATGTTTTCTAGTTGTGCTATGTATTGCATTGGAATCTATGCAATTTTTTTTTTCTTATAGCTATTAGATGTGTTTATTTCCAAAATTAATTTCATGGTTCTTGTTAAACGTCTGGTCCAACTTGTTTTTTATGGTCATTAGATGTGTGTGCTTCCGGAATTTATTTTAAGCATCTTGTTAACCTTTGTCCTTATGGCACATGTTAATGAAGCCTTTTTATCAATAAAAAAGATAATATTTATTTTTAACAAAACATCAATGATCTTATTACCCATATTTTGAAAGAATAAATATTTTTTATTTTATTAGAATTGTTTTCTGAATATAATTTTAATGTAAAGATCATTTTGGATTTCCTCAAAGACCTCTTTGAATTTAATAATTATAGTTTTTTATTAACATTGATGAAATAACCAAGTCTTGTGTTGGCATGCTTTTTATAATTAGGAATAGTCCCATGCTTTTGGAGGAGGTAAAAGGGCTGCTGTTTTCTGGAAATCTGCAGTTATGGCTTTTCAGTCGTTTTGAAAAAAAGAAATAGGAAAAAATTTTAAAACTCAAGAGGGGTGACTTCCTTGTTTTTGGGAGAGGGTCAAGTTTCGGGACTCCCTGTGAGCTTCGGTAACTTCTAAGTTTAAGGATGTTCATATAAGTTTCCAGTAGAATTTCGAGGTTGTGGTGAAGTAAAGATGAGTCTCTATTATCTTCAGTGTTGTGCCTTTTTCTTTTGGTTGGAGGGTTTTGTATGTTGAGTGACATACCATGTATATTCTATTTCTGTTTTGGTGGGGATTTTTCTTATATTTTAAATCCTTTGAGCCAGTTTTTAAGGATGGCTGTTTTTGTAATAGCTTCTTTACCTTATTTGTGAACCGCTTTCTTTTTACTATACTTTAGCTTCTGATTTAGAACAAGAATTTGGAATAGTCCCTAGATTTGGTATTTTCACGGTCTATTATTTATGAAGATATCTATATTTCCTCTTTCACTTCTGATTTTGTGTTTTTTTTTTCCCTTGAAAAAGTGGATAGGAAGAGAGATAGTTTCACTACAAAACCGTGTTAATCGAGCTAACGAGAAAGGGTGGATGAGAGAATATCCTTTGATATTTAGTTCTTCATGGTCTATTATTTGGACTACTAAACAATGCTAAGTTGCTTTTGAGTTTTCTAATACTACATGTCAAACACTTAATAGGTCTGTAAATTTTAGTGGCCTTTGTTTTAATGGCACTTCCTAAGTTTCAAAAAGCGAAAATGTCCACTTTTGAAAAAAAGTGCATTTGTGTCTTTTTTTGAGTTGGTTTTACCAAATTACCCTCTAACTCAATTAATTCAAATTTACCAACTTGCCCTCCTTTATTCCCTCAACCCTATCACATTACCAAACTACCCTCCCTCCTTCTTTAACCCTAACACATTCCCTCTAACACTAATCAATCCCCCAAATTTGAAAAATCATAATAGAAGAAGAAGCACCAAAGTTGTGTCATTCATCGTTGACTGAGAGAAGAAGAAGAAGAAGAAGAAGAAGTTGGGTCTTTGTCGAAGTTGTGTCAAAGAATAAAAGAAAAGACCCCCCAAATTTCATAAATTAGAAGAAGAAGAAGTTGTGTCGATGTCGACTGTGTAGAAGAACGAAGACCAGAGGTAGGCATTTCACCAAGACTTGTATGATTGTTTCTTGTTGTGTGTCGTTAATTTGTGTTCTTTTTGTTGTATGTTGTTTTTCTTCTTGTTGTATGTTTGTTTGGTTTCAATAACGAAGAACAGAGGTATGTTTGTTGTTTTTCTTGTTGTTGTTGTATGTTTGCTACGCATGAATGTAAAATAAATCCTCAGTAAACCATTATCAAATAGAGTGCAGAGGATGACTTCATTTTATTGAATGTGAGAGTGAGACTTCAATTTCTGATCCATTTTGGTTTCTTTTCATATGCATATTTGTTGTTTCATGAAGAAACATTTTTCTAACCTAAAAATAGTTTGATTAATTTGTGTGTAATTCTACATTTTAATGAGTTTGGAGATCCATAAAATTGTTTAACTTTTTACTCTATGAAATGTAGATGAATGAATGGTGAAATTAAGGGGTAGGGCATGAATGAATGGTGAATGACCCTTGCTGATGCATCTTTAGATGGGTTAGTGATGAACATCTTAAGTTTAATTTGATTTTGTGTGTTTACGGATTGTTTAAGTTGCTTAATATCTTATAATTATCATATTGCTACTTGATGCTTGGAATGTGTATTGATTTATGATTCACATGTAGCGTAAAACATGAATGACATTTATATAATTATAATATCATAGACTCCATGGTGTCAAAGTAGTGTAGAAAAAGCATGGTATCTGATTGAATGGTTTTGTAATGTTTATGGAACAAGGAGGCGATGAAGCGTTTTTGAATTAAATCTGTCATCTTTAAATGAGTCTTTCAACAATCGTGTCATTGTTTAAAACAAGGACATCAATATTCTGTAAATACCCAACCGCCTGCAGATTTGCATTGTGACACTGTCTAGATAAAAGAGTGGTGTTAACTGGTGGTGAGTTGCGAACCAATAACACATCAGTTTCTTATACGTATAGAAGTTCATTTTTTTTATATGCTGGTTTTTGTGTCAAAATGAATCATCTTGATATGTAGTTTGCTAATAGTAGCTCACATTCAGCTTGTTATTGACTTTGAATCATGTGCCCTAATCAATACATTTAGCTTTCTTAGTTATTGATATATGTGTGAGGTAATGGTGTGTGTAAGATATGAGAGTTTCTTGGCTTCTTTGTTTATGTAAAATATTCATGTTTGCTCGAACTGATGGGTGAACTAATATCTGGTTGTAATATCTGCTTCATGCCTTCAAAATGTGTTAGCATTATTATTTGTTTATGAATCTGATATGGAACATGTGAGCACAACAGGTTTTTTGTCTACTCAGAGTCTGGAGTATTTACGTCAATTCCCTTGCTAAGTGAACTTGTCGTGCACTTGTCATCTATGTGCAGTTCAACTAAACCTAGCATCTAGTTTATAATGATACTATAGATCTCAATTGTATAAACGTGGCCATAACGTGGCCATAACTTTTATATTGTATAAGTAGGTGTTGATACTATGCAACATTGGCAATCACTGGGTCCTTTGTTACGTAATTCTTTGAAAATGAGAAGTAACTGTTGCGGTTCCAGTTCCACATGGTCATAACTGTTGCCTTCACGCTCAAGTATGCCGAGTTGATACTCTTCGGAGTCAAGTTAGCATGGATGAAAGATTTTTTTCCAAAAAAATATACCTGCAATTCGTAAGGCAATGGCAATTGGCATTTTCACAAATGGGCAAATTGCAAATTCCCCTTAAATATTTATATTACAATGAATGATTGTTGGTATGTGATATTAGATGTGCTTGTTGGTATGTGATAGAGGGGTAGAATAGTTGATGGTATATATTCTGATGTGATCCCATTGTTTAGAGCATAGGAATTTCTATTTTGAGCTTGAGAATATATCTTAGGCTTAGATTTTGTATGTAGATTGATGTTGCATATTTACTCTTGTAAGTCTTGGAATTAATGTTTTAAGCCTATGAGTTACTATTTTGAGCCTGGGATATAATGTTACATGTTTTCGGCCTAGGCATTTCTATAGTAAATGTTACATGTTTACTCTCGTAAGCCCGGGAAATAATGTTTTCAGCTTGGGGATTTCTGTTTTGTGCCTTGGAATTAATGGTTTGAGCCTGGGGATTAACATCTGATGCCCGATAAGTATTATTTTTTATTTTGTAGGTAGTTCTCCCAGTTTCATATGCCCATGAAGTATTGTTTTGTGCCTAATACTTAATCTCATAAGCCCGGGAATTTTGTGGAAGTGGAACGAATAGTAAATGTTACATGTTTACATTCGTAAGCCCGATAAATAATGTTTTAAGCCTGGGATTTCTATTTTGCGCCTGGGGATTAATGATTTGTGCATGGGGAGTCATATCTGATGCCCGGGAAGTATTATTTTGATTTTGTAGGTAGTTGATGTTCCCTGTTTAAAGTCATAGGCCTGTGAAGTATTGTTTTGAGCATGGGGCTTAATCTCATAAGCCTGGGAATCAACCTTTAAAATGTGGAAATGGAAGGAATAGTAAATGTTGTTGCATTTTTAAAATGAGAATTAATATTTTGTTCCTTAGAATTATTGACTGAAGCCCGAGAAATCAATGACAACTTGCAATATTTTGTTCTCAAAATTAGTTTCTCTGGCTTGACGCAAAATTTCTCAGGCTCTACACATGTATTCTAGGGCTTATTATATGAAACAACTCACACAAGACTAACACAAATGGTAATTCCCAATTGATCCATATGCAACTTCCGATGTGACTTTGGTAAAGTTGCTTCTAAAGTCACTTTCTTCTCGGATTGTATGTTGTCCACTTTTTAATCTCACGGGCTTCAGATATTAATTTCCCATGCTCAATGAAATTATACTCGGGCTTTACGATAAATTTCTCAGGCTCTACACATGTATTCCCGGGCTAATTATATGAAACAACTATCACACAAGACTAACACAAATGGTAATTCACACCTGATCCATATACGACTTCCGATGTGACTTCGGTAAAGTCGCTTTCTTCTCGGTTTGAATGGTGTCCACGTTTTATTCTCACGGGCTTCAGATATTAATTTCATAGTCTCAACGGAATTATTCTCAGGCTTTACGATATATTTCTCTGGCTCTACACTTGTATTCCCAAGCTTATTATATGAAACAACTATCACACAAGACTAACACAAATAGTAATTCACACCCGATCCATATGCGACTTCTGATATGGCTTCGGTAAAGTCATTTCTAAAGTCGCTTTCTTCTCGGTTTGAATGGTGTCCACTTTTTAATCTCATGGGCTTAAGATATTATTTTCCTAGGCTCAATGAAACTATTCTCAGGCTTTACGATAATATTCTCAGGCTCTAAATATGTATTCCCGAGCTTATTATCACACAAGACTAAAACAAAGGTAATTCCCACCCAATCCATATGCGACTTCCGATGTGACTTTTGTAAAGTCACTTCAAGTGTTTCAGATATTATTTTCCTTGGTTCAACGAAATTATTCGTAGGCTTTACGATAATATTCTCAGGCTCAAAATAAGTATTCTTAGGCTTATTATATTAAACAACTATCACACAAGACAAACACAATGGGTAATTCCCAGGCATTACGATATAATAGGCCTACACATGTGTACCCTGGCTTATGATATGAAACAACACATGTTATAATTTCCATCAGAAAATTCTTGCCTCATGTTATTACATGATAGGTTGGAAGTGTTATTACAATGATGTTGTTCGAGAGCATCGAACGGTCGGATACGTCTCCCCCTACCAACTCCACTATAATTGGTCCATAGACACTATCTTTATATATGTAAAATGCTTAGGGGTTTTTGTACTTTGCCTCAGGAATGATGCATTTGTGTCACGAACACACTTTATATCGCGTAAGACGAACCCGATGATTGGCCACCACTCGTGGAAAACAACCTTTTTTGTCGGAAAAATTATTAAAAATTTCTGAAAATTAAAATTTAATAAAAAAAACACAGTCATCGTGGCCCAGGATGTCAAGCTCGGGTTTCCAAATGTGTTTCGGGCCTCATAACTTTATCCCGGGGATTTGAAACAGTGTGCCACGTGTTGTCACATGATAGGGCTATAGTGGTTAAAGCTTGAAGAACTTTGAAAAGTTTTGCGCCTGGGAATATCTCTTCAAGCCTGGGAAACTGAAGTAAAAAAGTGTGGGAAAATCAAATTTGAAATTGAGCGTAAAGATTGAAAGTTCAAAGTCAAACAACATTATTTTGCCTCAACCAATAATATCTCGCCACTTGTCTAGAAAGCCAAAATTACCATTTGGCTCCATGTTCCGGTCTAAAAAAAGGGAGATCCCAGGTTTAATGGTTATATCACGGGCCTAACAATGGAACAACCATGCATCCGATCGTGTGGGTCCTATACCGTTTTCATCGATCGGGACTGGTGAATGGGGATGGGGCTTCAGTAGGCAACTTCATGATGTTTTTCGAGCATCGAACAGTCGGATACGTCTCCCCCTACCAACTCAACTAGAATTGGTCCGTAGGCACTGTCTTTATATATGTAAAATGCTTGAGGTTTTTGGTACTTTGCCTCAGGAACGATGCATTTGTGTCACGAACACACTTTATATCGCGTAAGATAAACCCAATGATTGGCCACCGTTCGTGGAAAACAACCTTTTTTGTCGGAAAAATTATTAAAAATTTCTGAAAATTAAAATTTAATAAAAAACACAGCCATCGTGGCCCGGGATGTCAAGCCCGGGTTTCCAAATGTGTTTCGGGCCTCATAACTTTATCCCAGGCATTTGAAACAGTGTGCTACGTGTTTGCACATGATAAGGATGTAGTGGTTAAAGGTTGAAGAACTTTGAAAAGTTTTACCCCTAGGAATATCTCTTCAAGCCTGGGAAACTGAAGTAAAAAAGTGTGGGAAAATCAAATTTGAAATTGAGCGTAAAGATTGAAAGTTCAAAGTCAAACAACATTATTTTGCCTCAACTAATAAAATCTTGCCACTTGTCTTGAAAGCCAAAATTACCATTTGGCTCCATGTTCCGGTCTAAAAAAAGGGAGATCCCGGGCTTAATGGTTATATCACGGGCCTAACAATGAAACAACCGTGCATCCGATCGTGTGGATCCCATACCGTTTTCATCGATTTGGACCGGTAAATGGGGATGGGGCTTCGACGAGCAACTTCACGATGTTTTTCAAGAGCATCGAACGGTCGGATACGTCTCCCCCTGCCAACTCCACTAGAATTGGTCCGTAGACACTGTCTTTATATATGTAAAATGCTTGAGGTTTTTGGTACTTTGCCTCAGGAACGATGCATTTGTGTCACGAACACACTTTATATCGCGTAAGATAAACCCGATGATTGGCCATCGCTCATGGAAAACAACCTTTTTTGTCGGAAAAATTATTAAAAATTTCTGAAAATTAAAATTTAATAAAAAACACAGCCTTCGTGGCCCGGGATGTCAAGCGCGGGTTTCCAAATGTGTTTCGGGCCTCATAACTTTATCCCGAGCATTTGAAACAGTGTGCCACATGTTGTCATATGATAGGGTTGTAGTGGTTAAAGGTTGAAGAACTTTGAAAAGTTTTACGCCTGGGAATATCTCTTCAAGCCTGGGAAACTGAAGTAAAAAAGTGTGAGAAAATCAAATTTGAAATTGAGCGTAAAGATTGAAAGTTCAAAGTCAAACAACATTATTTTGCCTCAACTAATAATATCTCGCCACTTGTCTAGAAAGCCAAAATTACCATTTGGCTTCATGTTCCGGGCTAAAAAAAGGGAGATCCCGGGCTTAATGGTTGTATCACGGGCCTAACAGTGGAACAACCGTGCATCCGATCGTGTGGGTCCCATACTGTTTTCACCGATTGGGATCGGTGAATAGGGATAGGGCTTCGACGGGAAACTTCACGATGTTTTTCAAGAGCATTGAACGATCTGATACGTATCCCCCTACCAACTCCACTAGAATTGGTTCGTAGACACTGTCCTTATATATGTAAAATGCTTAGGGGTTTTTGTACTTTGCCTCAGGAACTATGCATTTGTGTCATGAACACACTTTATATCGCGTAAGACGAACCCGATGATTGGTCACCGCTCGTGGAAAACAACCTTTTTTGTCGGAAAAATTATTAAAAATTTCTAAAAATTAAAATTTAATAAAAAACATAGTCATCGTGGCCTGGGATGACATCCCAGGCTTCCAAATGTGTTCCGGGCCTCATAACTTTATCCTGGGCATTTGAAACAATGTGCCACGTGTTGTCACATGATAGGGTTGTAGTGGATAATAACTGGATCCCACTAAATCTTCTTATTCTTATTCTTAATTAATTGTTGGATCCCACTAAAAGAATCTTCTTCTTCTTCCTGAGTCAAACCAACGTTAAAACCTAAAACCTTTTCTTCTTCTTCTTCTTCTTCTTCATCTTCACGTGTTCTCAAACCGAAAACTTAAACCTCAAAAACTTCTTCTTCTTCACGTGTTCTTAAACCACTAAATCTTCTTCTTCTTCTTTCTTTGCTTTGTATACCAATTCAAAGCAAACTTATTTACTTCTCATTTTTGGCTTCTCCCATAAACTCTTCCTCACGTCCACATCTGTAGGTAAAAAATCTTCATCATTTATACATCTCCTTCCTTCACGCATCCATTCTTCATTCTCCGGTCCGAACCCAATGGTTGCTTTGTATACAAGTTCTCAGATCTAAAATATTCAATCTATATTATTCGTGTTTTTCTCTTCCTCTTTTTTTTTTTTTTTAAATCACTTTGAAGGTTTTGTGGTGTTGTTTGCGAAATATGTCCCTGCTATACTACAAATTCATTGTTAAATTTTTTTTTTGGTTTAAATGTTTTGAGAGAGTTTTGTGTTGTTGGCTATATAAGCCTGGTATACTTAAGCATTCATTGTTAAATTATAATTTTTTTTCGATGTATAGATATAAAGTGTGTTGTTTGCAATGAGGAAGAATTCTGTTTATGTTGTTTTCAAAGGAAGGAAAACCGGTATGTTTAATTCTTGGCCTGAATGTCATGAACAAGTGGATGGTTTTCCAGTAGCTTCTTACCAGAAGTTTAACTCAACTGATGAAGCATAAAAAACAATAAGTAGTCATTCCGTACATTCAAGTCATTATTGGTCTGAATGATCTCTGAATGTTGAAGAAATGTATCTAAGAAGAGTCAAAGCACTAGAGTCATGTTGTTTTTATTTCTATTTGTTTTTATTTTTGGAGTGATAGTAGGCAAGATTTTTTGAAAGATGTTTTGTTTATGTTTAAGTTATGGTGTTGTTTTAGAAGAGTCAAAGCACTAGCGTCATGTATTTTGTTTATCTTTATATATTTTGGGCCTTGTATTTTTTGGTCTTTTGGTACAGTTGTTTCATAATATAAGCCCGACAATACATATGTTAAGCCTGGGGAATTATATCGTAATGCCTAGAAATTACTCTTTGTGTTTTATTGTGTGACAGTTGTTTCATATCAAAAGCCTAGGAATACATATGTTGAGCCTGGAATATTGTATTGTAATGTTCAGGAATTACCATTTGCCCCTACTAAAGTCAAATCTAAAGTCGCATATGGATGTGGCTGGTGGGAATTACCCTCTGTTATGGTAGTCTTGTGTGATAGTTGTTTCATGTAAAAGCCCGAGAATACATATAAAGACCCTGAGAATACTCTCATTCAGCCTGGAAAATTAATATATATAAAGCCCGTGAGATTAAAAGCGGACACAATAAAAAACCGAGAAGAATGCGACTTTAGAAGTGACTTTACCAAAGTCACATCTAAAGTTGCATATGGATCGGGTGGGAATTACCCTTTGTGTTAGTCTTGTGTGATAGTTGTTTCATGTAATAAGCCATGTAATACATATGTAGAGCTTGAGAATACTCTCATTGAGCCTTGGAAATTAATATCTGAAGCCGGTGAGATTAAAAAGCGGACACAATAAAAATCGAGAAGAATGCAACTTTAGAAGCGACTTTACCAAAATCACATCTGAAGTCACATATGGATCAGGTGGAAATTACCCTTTGTGTTAGTCTTATGTGATAGTTGTTTCATGTAATAAGCCCGGGAATACATATGTAGATCCTGAGAATACTCTCATTGAGCATAGGAAATTAATATCTGAAGCCCGTGAAATTAAAAATCGGACACAATAAAAACCGAGAAGAATGCGACTTTAGAAGTGACTTTACCAAAGTCACATCTGAAGTCACATATGGATCAGGTGGAAATTACCCTTTGTGTTAGTCTTATGTGATAGTTGTTTCATGTAATAAGCCCGGGAATACATATGTAGATCCTGAGAATACTCTCATTGAGCCTAGGAAATTAATATCTGAAGCCCGTGAGATTAAAAAGCGGACACAATAAAAACTGAGAAGAATGCGACTTTAGAAGCGACTTTACCAAGAAGTCACATATGGATCAGGTGGAAATTACCCTTTGTGTTAGTCTTATGTGATAGTTGTTTCATGTAATAAGCCCAAGAATACATATGTAGATCCTGAGAATACTCTCATTGAGCATAGGAAATTAATATTTGAAGCCCGTGAAATTAAAAATCGAACACAATAAAAACCGAGAAGAATGCGACTTTAGAAGTGACTTTACCAACGTCACATCTGAAGTCACATATGGATCAGGTGGAAATTACCCTTTGTGTTAGTCTTATGTGATAGTTGTTTCATATAATAAGCCCGGGAATACATATGTAGATCCTGAGAATACTCTCATTGAGCCTAGGAAATTAATATCTGAAGCCCGTGAGATTAAAAAGCGGACACAATAAAAACTGAGAAGAATGCGACTTTAGAAGCGACTTTACCAAAAATCACATCTGAAGTCACATATGGATCAGGTGGAAATTACCCTTTGTGTTAGTTTTATGTGATAGTTGTTTCATGTAATAAGCCCAAGAATACATATGTAGATCTTGAGAATACTCTCATTGAGCAAAGGAAATTAATATTTGAAGCCTGTGAAATTAAAAATCGGACACAATAAAAACCGAGAAGAATGCGACTTTAGAAGTGACTTTAACAAAGTTACATCTAAAGTCGCATATGGATCAGCTGAGAATTACTCTTTGTGTTAGTCTTGTGTGATAGACTGATAGTTATTTCATATAATAAGCCCGGGAATACATATGTAGGGCATGAGAATAGTTTCGTTGAGCTCTGGTGGGAATTACCCTTTGTGTTAGTCTTGTGTGATAGTTGTTTCAAATAATAAGCCCGGAGATTCATTAGTTTGAGGCACGGGGATCATGTTTTGAAGCATAGGAATCATGTTTTGAAGCACGGGATCAGATTTTGGAATGGTGAAGTGTGGACGAAGCACGATTCCCGTACTTCAAAACATGATCCCCGTGCCTGAAACTAGACAATGGAGAATTATTTTTAAATCTCAAGCTTACAAATGAAGAATTACATTTTAAAATTATTTTTCTTTTAAAATAAAATAAAATTAGACAATGGGGCACTACGCCAAATAAATTTCCCTTCATTTTATTTATTTTACTATGATATTCTAACAAAAAATAAAAACACAAATACATTTACACTTCACCCGGAAGTCATGTTAAACCTAAGAATTCATGTGATTTTTAGAAGAAATATTTTCAATTATTCTTATTTAAAAAAACAAAAAAAAAAAAAAAACAGTGGGGAACTACACGGGTCAATTTCCCTTCTTTTTTTGCCTTGTTATTCAAAAAAAGTTATATAATTTCATTTTCATTGAAGCCTGGGAATTACTAAGTTAAGTTTGGGAATTAATACGTTAAGCCTGGGAATTCATATGTTGGGCTTGAGAATTTATCTCATAAGCCAGGAAAATAATATGTTGGGCCTGGAAATTTATCTAATACCAGACTTCAAAACTAATGTCTGGGTTTCAAAATTAAAGCCCGGGTTTCAAAGTTAGAACATAACCTGTTTAAACAGTTTGGGGAGCACCTATTTGCAGATAAATACCCCCTAGAACAAAAATATCAATCAGCTATAAACTCAACTTAACCGTACAAGACATACACAACAACACCATCACCACTAACAACTACCAAATAATCTCTACAAGAGAACTCCTGGAAGTTTGGAACTGTCACCACAACATTGAGAGAACTCCTGGAAGTCTCGAACTGTCAAATAGCAGAACTCACATTAAACATTGTGACAAAATGTATGATAAATCCCAATAAAATAACACAAATTATTAGTATACGTAGGGGTGGGCAAAAAACCATTAAACCGAACCGAACCGATGAACCGAACCGGTCCAATCGGTTTTTTTCCGGTTTTTAACTTTTAACCGGTTCAGTTCGGTTTGTTTTTTAAAAAACCGGTATTTTCGGTTCGGTTTCCGGTTCTAGGGTTCAAACCGGTGAACCGAACCGAAAACCGGTGTATATAATTAAAAATCCCTAATTTTTTTCTACTTTGTCTAAAACTAATAATGTTAAAAACAAAAAGAGTAATTCATATTTCATAAATATTGTTGCACATTCATATTTCATAAAAATTGTGTATTAAAAAAATATTGATAATGAAATTAACCTAAAATATTCATAAAATATTTTTTTAATACACATTTTTTTAATATATGTAACCTAAGCTATCATCGAATCATTGATCTACCATTTGATTTTGTAAACAAGCCTTCAAATTAGTTACTAATGCATGCCCTTTAATTTTTATTAGTTTCAACCCTAAAAACTCATAGGACTATATATTTAGTCATATTTTCATCGATGGAACGGTTGTTCACCGTTAAAATTGCAAGCCAAAAACATTACAAATTAACTCAATTGAGAACCGAAAAAACCGAACCGAACCGGTTCAATCGGTTCACACTTTTAAATTTTATCGGATCAGTTCACTTTTTCAAAAACCGGATATTATCGGTTTTTTATCGGTTCATTCGAAAAGTGAACCGATCCATTAAACGCCCACCCCTAAGTATACGAATCAAGCCAACAGAAGCTTATAAAAAAACGAATCTTCATTTGAACTTGACGCAAAAGACAGATATATTAATTGATTTGATGTAAATCTTTGTAGATTGTTAGTCCACTAACTGTACTCATCCCTTTTAATAAAATTTCCTTTGCATCTTATCAAAAAAATATCATGAACTAAAACTTCAAAACAAACACAGTCCGGTTTCAGTTTAATTCTTCACCAAACCACATATGAGGAAATTAACATTCCTGGTCCATAAATTTTGATAAAAGGAGAAAAACTAAAAACATACCAAGCATCAAAGTAAGAGCCATGCATATATAAGTACCAATCACACATTAATGAAATAGATTTTTAGGTGAACACCAAGGGAATATATATTCACGTGAATAATGAGAAACAGTTGATCTCCATTACATAAACATCTAAACCACACATGAAAAACAAAATTCAACACTGACCAACTTTATCAGATGATTGCGTTATTTTCTACACAAAGTGTAGCCCCTTTCCGTATCCTTTTGTGTATGTTTCTCGGGTGAAACCGGGGTTTTAATGTTTCATTTGAGGTTTTTGTAGGTTTTTCTGTTAGCAGGGGTGTTTTGGCTCTAACTGAAGAAATTTGGGCAAAAAGCGCAAATATGGAAAGTCTGGAGGCTTGGATCAGAAAGCGCCGCGGTTGGAGCACAAGCGGCAAGCAGGCGACAGAGATCCTCAAGGCTGCCGCTCATGAATTGCCGCGATCAAGCAACAGCGGTAGGGTGGCGACAGAAACCCCTCAGAGCTGCCGCTCATGAAGTGCCGCGGTTAGTGGACCGCGGCAGGGTGGCGACAGAAACTTCCTTTGCCTGCCGTGGTTGTCCAACCGCGAAAATGGCAACCGCGGCAGAGCGGCCCTTCGTATTCAAGAGGGCAGTTTGGTCATTTTTGGACCTCCTATAAGTATCCCTTCTAGGTCATTTCAAGCCAGACCTCCCCAGCTCGAATTATTACAGTAAATTCCCTTCTTGGCTCTCTCCTACTCACATCACCAACCCATCTCTTACAAACCCACCAAAATCCCACCTTTCCCTAAGATCCAAACACACCAATCCCACCTCTCTTCCATAGCCATCATCACTTCACCTTTTGAGCAAGAAGAAGGATAGAAAGAGAAGAAGATCCAAAGAAGAAGAAGCTCTCATATAGTTTTTTCTAGACTCTTTCTCTTTTATTCTTATTTGTAGCCATGTATTTCTTATTTCACATCTATTGTATGGTTACTTGTTGTAATATAATGAGCTAAACTCATAGTGCTAGGATTTGATGAAACCCCACCCTTGACTATACACTTAAATGAATTGATTCTTGTTTTTCCCTTATGTGCAAGATTGTTGTTTGTATGGGTGTTTTATGTTCTTAATGCTTTTCAATTGATTGATCTCCTCTTGAATGACTTTTGTGGTGTGCTATGCACTAACCGGAGACGCACGCCACATGTTCGATACAATGCTTCCCTATGCATGCTTAGAAAAGTAGACCTACTTAGGCTAGCATATAGGACTCACTTAGTACACCAAAGTTCGTAATGAACTCATTCGTACATTCCGGGTAATCGAAGGATAGGCTTGGGTACGCTTTGAGTGTGACTCACTCTACTTGACCGAGATTGTGGGTCAATAGAAGGATGTACGAGTATACGAATTGCATGAGTACGTTTGGGGTTATACAATCGAGTCTAACTAGAGAGTCAATCTAAGGGTGGGGTGTAGTCAAGTCCTAGCATAATTCTCTCTATTATCACATCCGTGTTTTATTTTGAATTTTTCATTTCATTGCTTTAGTATTAGTTTTAAATCAAGATATTTCACTTTGTTTGTTTTGAACTACCATCATTTTTGATTGTTTGAATAGCAATTTGACTAATTAATTTCGGTAATCGGTCACTCAATTCCATGGGAACGAACTTTATTTTCCGTTGTGCTACTCTCCGACCTCGTTCTATTTCGAGTGTCACTTGAGTGATAGCCAAATTTTTGGCGCCGCTGCCGGGGATTGAGTGGAATGATTGATATCGATACTAGTTAGTTTATTGCTAATTTGAACCTTTTAATTTAGTTTGTGTGTTTTCTTCTTATAGGTACCATCGCTCTTGTATGCACCCACGTACAAGGAGCCAAAATCTTCACTTCTTGAATTTCGATCCGGAGATTGAAAGAATAGGTCGAAGGAATAGACGTGAGGCAAGGTTGAGAAGAGTAGAGATGGGTGATCATAATCCACAGTTAGGACAAATGGGTTTGCCTCCTGTGGTGAATCAAAATCAAGGGGAAGTGCGTCCTGAGGCCGCTCCGGTGCAAGAGGCTTTGCCTCGTGTTGGGGATGAGCGCACCCTACGGGATTACACAATGCCTAGAGTAGACCAGAACATGTCATCTATTCGCCGGCCAACAATTGCAGCTAACTCCTTTGAGATAAAGCCTGGGGTGATTCAGATGATTGCCACTACTTGTATGTTCAACGGTTTGGCGAACGATGATCCGAATTTGCACCTTTAGAATTTCAACGAGATTTGTGACACTTTTAGGTACAATGGGATTCCCGAGGATTTTGTCAAATTGAAGTTGTTCCCGTTTTCTGTGGGAAATGATGCAAAGATATGGTTGAACACCCAACCACCAAACTCGATCACTTCCTTTGATCAGTTGGCCCAAGCATTTCTGAATAGATTCTTTCCACCGGGAAAGGCGGCCCGCCTTAGGAATGAGATCCTTTCCTTTCAACAGTTTGAGAATGAGAGCATTCACGAGGCTTGGGAGAGGTTTAAGGAGCTTCAAAGGAGATGTCCTCACAATGGCCTTGCAAGGTGGCAAACTTTGCAAGCTTTCTACCAAGGGCTCACGGTTTCAACAAGGAATTTGGTAGATGCGGCTGCGGGAGGATCTATAATGAGCAAGACTATGGATGTGGCTCATGATCTCTTAGAAGAAATGGCACTCAACAATAGCCAATGGGGTACTCAGAGGCAAGCGCCAAGGAGGATTCCGGGTGTGCTAGAAGTGGATGAGTTGACGAGTGTTAAGGCTCAAATGGCGGCACTTCAAAACCAAATGAACAAGATGAGTGCCGGGCCTAGCAATGTGCAAGTTGCCCAATGTGAGTGGTGTTTGGGGCCGCACTCTAGCATAGATTGTCAAACAGGAAGCCCGTTTGCTTCAAGCTCATCCGAACAAGTGTCCTTTGTGAACAACCACTGGAACTACCAAAACCAACCCCAACAACATGCCAACCCAAATCCCATCTTCCATCCTTACTCAAATACATACCACCCTTCATGGAAAAACAACCAAAACTTATCATGGAAGGACAACCAACCCCAACAACCCCAGCATCCACAAAACCTCAACCAAAGACAACCCCCCGGATTCCAACAATTTCACCAACAAAACTACCCGAACCCACCCCTTAACAATCAAGTGGAGAGAAAACCTAACCTTGAAGAGATGTTCTCTAGAATGATGGGCAAGTTAGATACAAGGATGGAGACCCAAGACTTAGCCTTGAGAAAGCTTGATACAAAGATTGACCAACTAGCCCAACATTCACAAGCTTCGATCCAAAACTTGGAGATGCAAGTGGGTTAACTAGCTAGGGGACAATAAGGAAGACAACAAGGCTCTCTCCCAAGCGACACAGTGGTGAACCCTAAAGAGCAATGCAAAGCCATTGCATTGAGGAGTGGTAGAGAGGTTGAATTACCGGATGACTTTGGAAAGGGAAAAGAAGTTGTTGTGGAGGAAGAGGAAGATGTTGAACAAGAGGTTGTTGAGGAGAAGAAGAGTTCTAGCCATGATGACATACCCATCACATCAAATGATACCCCTCCAAAGCCCCAAGTCAAAGCCTATGTCCCTCCCATACCATACCCACAAAGATTGAAACAACACAAGGATGCTCACAACTTTGGTAAGTTTTTGGAGGTGTTTAAGAAGCTTCACATCAATATTCCCTTTGCCGAAGCACTTGCCCAAATGCCTACTTATGTGAGATTTCTCAAGGAGTTGCTATCTAACAAAAGGAAGTTGGAAGAGTTCGAGACGGTTGCATTGACGGAGGAATGTAGTGCCATCCTACAAAACAAGCTCCCACCTAAGCTAAAAGATCCCGGAAAGTTCACTATTCCATGCACCATTGGCCAAACGGAATTTGGGAAAGAATTGATTGACTCCGGGGCAAGTATAAATTTAATGCCATACTCGGTTTTTCAAAAGTTGGGAGTGGGGGAAGTGAAGCCTACTCATGTCACTCTACAACTAGCCGATAGGTCAATTAAATACCCAAAGGGGGTCATGGAAGATGTCTTGGTGAAGGTAGAGAACTTGTACTTCCCGGTAGACTTTGTGATTCTAGAAATGGAAGAGGATGTGGAAATACCTTTGCTTTTAGGTAGGCCTTTCTTGAAGACGGCCGGGGCTTTGATAGATGTGAAGGAAGATAAGATGACCTTGAGGGTTGGAGATGAAAATGTGGTGTTTGACATGAAAAAGGCAGCCTGGAGACCAATGGGAGTAGATAGATGTTTGATGATTGAGATTGTTGATCCGTTGGTTGAAGACTTTGTTAGAAGATAAATTCCCAAGGAACCCTTGGAGGCGTGTTTGGTTCATGGAGCCAATGAGAAGGATGAAGATGAGAATGTTGCGGAATATGCTCTACATTTAAATTCCCAATCCGTGAAGAAGTTTAGAGAAAGAAGGAGGTTTGAGGATCTAGGAGAAGGGAAGCCTAGGCTACCCCCATCTATTGAAAAGCCTCCAAAGCTTGAGTTGAAGCAATTACCGGATCACTTGAGGTATGCTTTCCTTGGTGAGTCACTATCACTTCCGGTGATCATTTCGGCCTCCTTGTCATCAATTGAAGAAGAGAAACTTTTGAGGGTACTAAGAAGCCACAAGAAAGCCATTGGTTGGTCTATCTCCGATATTAAGGGGTTGAGCCCTTCGATTTGTATGCACAAAATCTTGATGGAGGAAGAGTTTAAACCAATAGTGGAGCACCAAAGAAGATTGAACCCAAACATGCAAGAGGTAGTTAGAGCCGAGATCCTAAAGCTTCTAGATGCGGGTATCATATACCCAATATCCGATAGTCCATGGGTGAGTCCAGTACAGGTAGTGCCTAAGAAAGGAGGCATCACAGTGGTACCAAATGAGCACAATGAACTCATCCCGACACGGACCGTCACAGGTTTGAGGGTGTGTATTGATTACAGAAAACTCAACACGGCGACACGGAAAGATCACTTCCCCTTACCCTTCATTGACCAAATGTTGGAGAGGCTAGCGGGGCATGAGTACTATTATTTCTTATATGGATACTCCGGCTATAACCAAATCCCAATAGACCCTGAAGATCAAGAAAAGACGACGTTCACATGTCCATATGGAACGTTTGCCTACCAAAGAATGCCCTTTGGACTTTGTAACGCTCCGGCGACATTCCAAAGATGTATGATGGCCATTTTTTCTGACATGGTGGAGAGGTACATTGAGATTTTCATGGATGATTTCTCCGTTTTTGGGTCATCATTTGATGGGTGCCTAGATAACTTGGGGAAAGTGCTAGAAAGATGTGAGGAGACTAACCTCATTCTCAATTGGGAGAAGTGCCACTTTATGGTGAGGGAAGGAATAGTGTTGGGTCATAGGATATCTTCTGAAGGGATTGAAGTGGACAAAGCAAAAATAGAGGTGATAGACAAGTTGCCACCACCAACTTTAGTGAAGGGTATCCGGAGTTTTTTGGGGCACGCCGGGTTTTATAGAAGATTCATCAAGGACTTTTCGAAGATTACAAAGCCATTGTGCTCCCTTTTGATGAAAGACGTGCCATTTGTGTTTGATGAAGCATGCTTAAAGGCGTTTGAATTGTTGAAGAAAGAGCTTATTTCGGCTCCAATCATGAGGGCCCCGAATTGGGACCTCCCCTTTGAGTTGATGTGTGACGCTAGTGACTATGCGGTGGGCGCCGTTTTGGGTCAAAGAGAAGAGAAGCGTCAACACGTCATCTACTATGCAAGTCATACACTTAATGAAGCACAAGTCAACTATGCAACCACCGAAAAAGAATTGTTGGCCATTGTGTTTGCCTTTGACAAGTTTAGGTCATACTTGGTGGGTTCCAAGGTCATTGTCTACACGGACCATGCGGCCATAAAGTACCTCCTAGCCAAGAAGGATGCCAAGCCAAGGCTCATCCGATGGGTGCTACTCCTCCAAGAGTTCAACCTTGAGATTCGAGACAAGAAGGGTACCGAAAATGTGGTAGCGGACCACCTCTCAAGGCTTGAAAGAGATGACAAAGAAACGTGGGTGGAAGAGCCCATCAAGGAAGAGTTCCCGGATGAGCAACTTTTTGAGTTGCAAAACTTGCTAATGCCATGGTTTGCGGATTTAGTGAACTACCTTGCTAGTAACATAGTGCCCCTAGAGCTAAACGTGCATCAAAAGAGAAAATTCTTCGCCGAATTGAAGTATTACTTTTGGGATGAGCCGCTCCTTTTTAGAACATGTGGAGATGGAGTGATTAGAAGGTGTGTCCCCGAGGAAGAAATGCTTGAGATTTTGGGACATTGCCACTCCAAGGAGTGTGGGGGTCATTTCGGCGCTTCCCGAACGGCTAGGAAAGTCCTTCAATCGGGCTTTTGGTGGCCGTCTTTATTCAAGGACTCATGGAGCTTTGTAGAGGCATATGACCGGTGTCAAAGAACCGGGAACATAACGAAGAGAGATGAGATGCCGATGAATATCATGTTGGAGGTGGAACTCTTTGATGTTTGGGGCATAGACTTCATGGGACCATTCCCAACATCTTTTGGGAAGAAGTACATTCTAGTTGCCATGGACTACGTTTCTAAATGGATTGAAGCCATAGCCACCCCAACATATGAGGGCAAAAAAGTGACAAAGTTCTTGAAGGGGAGCATTTTCACCCGGTTTGGCACACCTAGAGCAATTGTGAGTGATGGAGGTTCTCACTTTTGTAACAAGAGGTTTGAGGCACTATTGAAGAAATACGGGGTGAAGCACAAAGTCACTACTCCTTATCATCCACAAGCCAACGGTCAAGCCGAAGTCTCTAATAGAGAAATCAAAAGCATCTTGGAGAAAACCGTTGGGATTAGGAGGATGGATTGGGCAATGAAGTTGGAGGATGCCTTGTGGGCTTATAGAACGGCCTACAAAACTCCCATTGGAATGTCCCCTTTCCGACTTGTGTATGGAAAAGCATGTCACTTGCCATTTGAGATTGAACACAAAGCTTGGTGGGCAATTAAGCTCCTCAACATGAGCATGAAGGAGGCCGGGGAAAAGAGGTGCCTCCAATTGAGTGAGCTTGAGGAGCTTCGGCTTGAGTCTTACGAGAACTCAAGAATCTTTAAAGAAAAGACCAAGAGATGGCATGACAAGAGAATTGAAGCAAAGGAGTTGAGAGTGGGTCAAAAGGTGCTTCTTTTCAATTCTAGATTGAAGCTTTTCCCGGGCAAGCTAAAAAGCCGATGGATGGGTCTATACACAATCACCGAAATATTCCCTCATGGAGCGGTGGAGATTGAAAACGACAAGATGGACAGATTCAAGGTAAATGGTCAGCGGCTTAAGATCTTTTAGGAGCTTGAGGATCAAAAGCTCAATGAAGTGATCCGGTTCCAAGAACCACCCTAAGCAAGCAAGAAAGGGAGGTACCATATTGTACATAGTAGTTTTAGTTTAGTTTTCGATTTTTTCTTTGTTTTTTTTTAGTTTTTTCGCCTTCCTTGCACTTATTTTGATTGTTCAGATATGTTTGATGTGGTTTGTTAGTGTGATGCATTGCAGTGGCCTAGGTGGAAATTTCAGCAGCCAAAAAGGGGGCCTGCCGCGCTTGACCTGCCGCGGTGGCACAACCTCGGCAGTCAAGCGACAGAGATCCTACTGGGTTTCTGTCGCGTGGCTGCCGCGTGGTTGCCCCCCCCTTGCAGCCTGGAGACCAGCCGCGGCAGTCGAGCGACAGAAATCCCAAAGAATTTCTGTCGCGAGGCTGCCGCTGGGTTGCCGCTTGAAGACCAACCGCGGCAGAAGCTGGACTTAATGAAGTGATGCCGTTTTGGGCTAAAACGATGCCGTTTTGGTGCCGCGGTCTATCTGCCGCGGTCTACCAACCGCGGCAGTCGGGACCGCGGCACTCTGACGAGTATAAAAGGGCTTCGTCACTTAGGGCACACCACTCCACTCCAAAGTTCCTCTCAACAGCAGCAACCCTCTCTCCCTCGTGGTCGACTTAACACCGGTAACTCCCCTTCATTTTGATTGTTCTTTTAAGTTGGATTATCCCCTTCCCCGCTCTTTCCCTCTCTTTGCATTCTAGGGTTAGTTTGGTGAAGTTTAGGGTTTATTTTCGGTGAATGGGGGAGTTGAGCAATATTGTTGATACAAATTGGTGTTTGGGTTGAGTAGAGGATGTAATTTGTTGCTTGTGAAGTTGATTTGAGAGAATTATTGAATTTATTGCGTGAAAATTGGTTGTTTGGCCGAATTTTGGGTGGTTTTGGGCGAAATTGGTGTGCAAGGAGGGTTTTAGAAGTGTTTTTCTTTGTTTTTGTGTTTGGTTTACGGTGATTGCGGCTTGTAGGTGCCCGTGGTGTATCGGGTTGCCGGTAGTGTTGACTGAGCGCCGAAGTTCTACCGAATTTGGGTTGATTTGTGAAGCGGCACGGTTTTCTGTGTGTCCGAATGGCTAGAACGAAGGTTCCCGCAGTGGTAGATGCAGCAGAAGACGCAGGTGCTTCCTCGAGGCCAAGTAGGGGCGGGGGAAGCAGACGGCAGCCCATTCCCCCGTGTGTGCAGAACCCGAAATTCCAGCCCCTATTTGCTAAATGGGCCAAGAGGAAGATTATTCCGGAGAAGGGGATCGCCGTCATAGAATTGGGAGATACACCCATCCCAGGGATGATTGAGAGGAGAGGATGGCAGACGTTTGTCCAGCACCCTCCTAGATTTTGCAGACGGATAGTGGAGGAGTTCTATGCTGGAATGGTGCCTAGGAACTACCTCTTGGGTGGCGCTGTGTGGGTACGAGGCAAGGAGGTTAGAGTAAACGCCTCAGACATCAACAGGTACTATAGGATAGCGGTGTCAGTTGAAGACCGGGAGAGGATGTATCGGGGGTTGCCCAGAAACGACATCTTTCAGAAGATGAATGTGGAGCTCGCCAACGCCCTGACAGATTATCCGCTTCTGTTTTGGCACACCAGGTCTAGCCCACTGAAGCAGTCGAAGATCCACATCGACCTGGCCTTTTGGCACGTATTCATTTCATACTCCCTGAGGCCGTGTGCACACCGCACTACCGTGGCCTATGAGGTGGCTCAGATTCTTTACTGCTTGCGCCATGACGAGCCGATCGACATTGGTGCTCTCATCAAGATGGAGATCCACAAGTGCGCCAAGGATGAGAGCAAGAAGGAGGCCATGGGGTTCCCGAGCCTGATCACTCAGCTTTGCTTGCTGGCAGGTGTTGACCTTAGTGCAGAAGAGATGAGAGAGGCTCCAGTGGACATAGGGATCAACCAATGGTATTCCCTCTACCCGAGTAGGGGATTGCAGAGGCCTGGGGGGCACAAGAGAGCTCGCAGAGATGAACCAGATTCAGGTCCTGGGTCAGAGGCAGAGGGTCCAGATGCTGAGGAGCCAGAGCCAGAGTCAGGGCCAGAGGCTGGGGACAGTGCCTTGCTTTCAGAGGATGATGAGAGCAAGAGCAAGTGGACGCGGATGCTGTCAGCACTGAAGCTCACGAGGAAACTTGAGAAGAAAGAACGGGCTGTAGCGCGGGATAGGCAGATGACAGAGGTTAGGACTATGAAGGAGGCCATACTGAAGGAGATAGCAGCTTCAGAGGGCAGGACTAGAGCCCTGATCAGTGAGGTGGAGGATGGGCTCATGCAGGACTTTGCTGAGCTTAGGACTGACCTCCACGTCTCCCAGTACACCAGGCAGAAGAAGGCCTATCCCTTCCCGCCAGAGCTTCCCCGTCCGACCGGTGGTCCCGTGATTTCAGAGGAGGAGGCTCAGATGCGCATGGCAATGGAGCAGTCCCTGAAGGAGCAGGCTGATAGAGAGGCACGGACGAGCAAGGGCAAAGGAAAGTTGCCGGGTTCCTCATAGCCACATTCCACCGCATTCCACCGCATTCCACCACCTTTTTACCTTTTTATGCTTGTTTTATTTTATTTGCTTATTTTCAGATACTTTTGCTTACTTTTACATAGTTTTGGATATTTGTGCTTTATTTTTGGATATTTCATTGTCTTTTAGTTTTTAATAGTTATGCTTTTGAACTTTTAATTCTTGCATTATCTTTTTATATTATTTATTTTCCTTGCTTAGATTAAGTTTGTGGCGTTGTATTGTGCCTAGTTTTTAGGTTTGCGGCGTGCTTGTATAGGGTTGCGGCGTGCTTGTATAGGGTTGCGTTTGGCCTCCCTCCCGCTTCTAAGCTTATATTGTCCAATCCGCTTATGTGCAAACATTGGGGACAATGTTTCGTTTAGGTTTGGGGGTGCGGCCATTCTTTGACCAATTTTGTTTGATTGTTTTGTGTGTGTTTGTTTTTTGTGAAATTTTTTTCAATTTTTGCATGATTGTGTGTTTGGTCCGTTCTCTTGCTTCGAGCTAAAATTTTGGGGCATTAGCTTGCTTTATGAGATGCTTTTGGGTTGTGCCTTTTGAGGCAATTGTTGCATGTGTTGAGCCCCTGAGTCTAGGCAAAGGTGGTGCTAGTTAAAGCTACACCACATTGCTTGCACGCATCTTACCAGACTCGAAAGTGTCTAAGTAATTGGGTATCGCGCTTAAGATGTCTAGATCATTAGTGGAGACTACCCGCGTGAGGCCAGAGCCTAAATAGCGTCCTTATGAGTGTGATTTAATTTATTGTTTCATCTTAAACACTCTTCTTGTAGATAATTAAGCATAAATAAAAGGACCTCACTCCATACTTTGGGCTTTAAAGAGCATCATTGATAGAGCATCATCTTTGTTTCGCCTTTGTTTGCTTGCTTAACTCGTACCTATAGAGATGACGTAGGCTATGTGTGTTTAGTCACTACAAATATCCCAAACACGTCCCATGCCTTGTGTGTGTGCTTAAATTTCCTATCTATGTTGACCTACACACTAAACCCCATCACTATATCCTCCCATGTCATACACATCACCACATCTTCCATAAACACTAAACCATCCCATGTGCTACGGTTATGGCTTGTTATCGTGTTAAAAAGAAGCTCAAGGAAAATCAAAAATGTAAAAGTAGCGTGTACTTAGGCTAAGAAGTGTAAAGTGTGCAAGGATTAAGGCTTAATGGTTATCCCTTCAATTAAAAAAAAAAAAAAAAAAAAAAAAATCAAAATCAAGCCTTATATGCTCTAATGTGTAAAAGTTGCAAAAATAAAGCAACTTAAAGTTTAGCACAAGTTAATTGATTAAATAATTCATGCCTAGGCGCTTTAATTGTGATGAGCACCTAAATAAAAGTTTAAAGTATAACCGATAGCTAGCCAATAATACCGTACCCACCTAGCCTCTCCACCACCAATTCACCACATCCCCACTTGAACTTTAGAGAAGTCCTAATTGATCTTTAGGAGGAGTTAAGCTTGTTGATGAAGGTTTCAATTGATGTTTGCTCTTGTTCTTAATGTCCAAATCCGTTCTTGTGGTCCATTTGTATTTAAACATTAGCGGTTTTTCAAAATTTGTCATATGCGTGTAAATTTGAAAATTCTTGTGCTTAAATTCCAACCGTGTATGTTTGTTGAGTGAGCCTAGGTTCTGAGTGGTAAAATGAGAGAAATCCGGAGAGGTGTAGAGTCGAGGCAAAATGTTATCATGAGACTCTTGTGTTCGATGCTTTTGAAGCTTTGCTCACTAAGAAGTATGGAATTGCAATCTCTCGTGTTGTAGCACCTTGGCTTGCACTTCCCAAGCTTGTTCTTAGGGGTCTTTTCATGCATTTGCCTCAATTCGGTTCGCCCATCATTGCATCTCTGTCTATAGTTGGCTCAGCAAGAATGAAGTTTGTGGGTGTCGTTCTGTAAACCCTCATGAGACTTCACTCGTCCTACTAGGGATGGCCTAGGGGTTTAAAAGACTTATCTTGTGCATTTTAGTTCTTTTTGTTTGTGCTTTCTTTTGTTTAGTTTTTTTTTTTTGCTTGTTTGTTTTGGTTTTGCTCGAGGACGACCAAAAGATAGGTTTGGGGGTGTTTGATTGCGTTATTTTCTACACAAAGTGTAGCCCCTTTCCGTATCCTTTTGTGTATGTTTCTCGGGTAAAACCGGGGTTTTAATGTTTCATTTGAGGTTTTTGTAGGTTTTTCTGTTAGCAGGGGTGTTTTGGCTCTAACTGAAGAAATTTGGGCAAAAAGCGCAAATATGGAAAGTCTGGAGGCTTGGATCAGAAAGCGTCGCGGTTGGAGCACAAGCGGCAAGCAGGCGACAGAGATCCTCAAGGCTGCCGCTCATGAATTGCCGCGGTCAAACAACCGCGGCAGAGCGGCCCTTCGTATTCCAGAGGGCAGTTTGGTCATTTTTGGGCCTCCTATAAGTATCCCTTCTAGGTCATTTCAAGCCAGACCTCCCCAGCTCGAATTATTACAGCAAATTCCCTTCTTGGCTCTCTCCTACTCACATCACCAACCCATCTCTTACAAACCCACCAAAATCCCACCTTTCCCTAAGATCCAAACACACCAATCCCACCTCTCTTCCATAGCCATCATCACTTCACCTTTTGAGCAAGAAGAAGGATAGAAAGAGAAGAAGATCCAAAGAAGAAGAAGCTCCTCATATAGTTTTTTCTAGACTCTTTCTCTTTTATTCTTATTTGTAGCCATGTATTTCTTATTTCACATCTATTGTATGGTTACTTGTTGTAATATGATGAGCTAAACTCATAGTGCTAGGATTTGATGAAACCCCACCCTTGACTATACACTTAAATGAATTGATTCTTGTTTTTCCCTTATGTGCAAGATTGTTGTTTGTATGGGTGTTTTATGTTCTTAATGCTTTTCAATTGATTGATCTCCTCTTGAATGACTTTTGTGGTGTGCTATGCACTAACCGGAGACGCACGCCACATGTTCGATAAAATGCTTCCCTATGCATGCTTAGAAAAGTAGACCTACTTAGGCTAGCGTATAGGACTCACTTAGTACACCAAAGTTCATAATGAACTCATTCGTACATTCCGGGTAATCGAAGGATAGGCTTGGGTACGCTTTGAGTGTGACTCACTCTACTTGACCGAGATTGTGGGTCAATAGAAGGATGTACGAGTATACGAATTGCATGAGTACGTTTGGGGTTATACAATCGAGTCTAACTAGAGAGTCAATCTAAGGGTGGGGTGTAGTCAAGTCCTAGCATAATTCTCTCCATTATCACATCCGTGTTTTATTTTGAATTTTTCATTTCATTGCTTTAGTATTAGTTTTAAATCAAGATATTTCACTTTTGTAAGATCCGTTATTTGTATTGGCTTGATTCCATTGCAAAACGCTCTATATTTGTATTAGTAGTTGCTTAAGTATTTCTTGGAAGAAAAGAGCCTCAAAGGTGAAGAAGCAACATCTTGTGCAAATATCGTCTTCAAGGGGAACATCGCTTACTTGGATGCTAAGGTATCAAGATTCCTCTTCCTCTTGCAAGGCGTTAGCGCACACACACACAATTCATACATGTGTGTCCCTGCATCCTTGTGCATCATTTATATAACACATTCACATGATTTTGTATGCTCATGCATTGTACTCAAATGCTCATACATTTTAGAGTTGCATGTTCTAGGACTATGTCTAGGAAATGGCATTCATATGTGAACTTGTGTTTGTATGTTTGTATTTCTTGTGTTTTGGACTTGTAATAGTGCTTAATTGATTCCTTATTGAGTCCCGGTCATTTCGGTTACTCATACGTTAAGTTTCGAGTCCAAACGATGTAGCTACGCTACTTTTCGTTCACATTCGTTGAGTTGTGTTCATCATCATTTTCCGAGATGAATTCTCAACCATTTTTCAAAGTTTCATAGTCTTTGTCGTGCGTGAGGGAGTCATGGTTCGTAATCCGAAAACGGATTCGAATTCGGAGTTCGGATGCCCGAATACGGCTGAAGAACGTGAGAGGTGCGCGAGGAGATCGCTTGGCCAAAAGCCAAGCAAGGGGTGGCCACGTGTGGACCACGTGTGCCACACGGCCAGAGCTCCTCTCTGGCCACGTGTGGCACACGCTGGCCACACGTGGACTGGCCAAAGTCCCCCCAAAATTTGGACAAGTTTGCCCCTCATCTCCCTCCTCAAATGATCTCTCTTCCCTCCAATTTTTCACAACTTGAACAATCAAAAATTCTGATCTTCTGCAGAATTGTTCATGATTTTGATTTACTTACTTTGATCATAACTTCTTCATACGAACTCAAAATCGAGTGATTCAAAAGCCAAAATTGTTGGTCTCGACGAGAGCTACAAACCCCAAGCATTTTCAGAGGCATTTGATTTCGTGATTTTTCGCAGCACTCTGATTTTCAGTACGAGGTCATTAGTTGTATGTGATACTTCTTCTCTTGCAATTTCATTTGATCATCTCTATGATTCTTTCTATTTGATTGTTGAAATATGTTGAGAAGTATGCTAGATCATATGCTAGTGTTGTATGATTGATTAGTTAATTGAGTTTAGCTTTGTGATTTCTCTTAAATACATTTTTGCTAAACTTGAGATTGATTGAAATTGATTCTAGAAATTGTTTCTATAATGTGCTTCATGTTATCTTCTAGGTTTAATTTCTTGATATAAGAACTAAGATGTTTGTGAAATATATTGAATATCTTAATCTTGTTCTTATTGTTTTGACATGCTTTGATTTCTAGATAGATTTGTGATTGTGTGTTGATAGTATATTCTAGATTATCATTAAGCATGTTCATAGAGTGTGTTTGATCTACTTACTCTATTTTTGTGTGCTTGCATCATTTGCATCACCTAGATCATTGCCTTGTAATAGGTTGAAGTCTCTTGTCAAGGTGAGTGAAGCCTATTTGACTTGAGCAAGAAGACTTGGCTAGGAAAAGTTTCCGGATAGCCAAGCAAGAAGCCTTAGTTAGAATCAAGGTGATTCGGATAACTAAGCAAGAAGTCTTAGCAAGGAGTTTGTATACTCCAGATGGTTGAGCTAGGATAGCTTAACTAGGATCTCTTGATCTAGATTGCTAAGCAAAGAAATCTTCCTAGAGGCTTTTTAGTCTTGGATAGGAAGTTGCTCTCTAGAGGTGTGGGATACATCTTAGATAGAGAGTAGGCTAGGTAATTCACTAGGCCTGTGAGAGGTGATTAGGATTTGATAGCTTGAAGTGGATATCATAGTGTTGATAGCTTTGAGTGTGTAAGTTCTTTTCATATAGTGGATTTGCTTCGCCGGTGGTTGTGGATTCAACCCGTGGATGTTTCCTCTTTGAGGTTTTACCACGTAAAAACATTGTGTCTCATTTTTGCTTTATATTTCCTTATCTTCCATATGTTCTCTTGTATTGATCCTTTTGTATATTGATGCTTACATGAATTGATTCATAATATACAATTGCTATATCATTACAAGTATTCATTTTCATTCTTATATTCCGCATCTTTTTGAATATTGGAAGAATTTGGGACTATACCTATTCACCCCCCCTCTAGGTATAAAACACTAAACTTTAAAGGGAATTTCAACTTTGTTTGTTTTGAACTACCATCATTTTTTATTGTTTGAATAGCAATTTGACTAATCAATTTCGGTAATCGGTCACTCAATTCCATGGGAACGAACTTTATTTTCCGTTGTGCTACTCTCCGACCTCGTTCTATTTCGAGTGTCACTTGAGTGATAGCCATCAGACATGCACGGTACTCTCCAGGCATTGTCATCTGCAAAAGTGAAAGGTTATTGAACAGTAAGTAAGCACTTCACTAAGCATACCACATTTTGAAAACATAAATCCCTGCTACTTGATGTAGCAAATAAAATTAAAGAAAAATAAAGCATTCATAACAATGACAACACCTTGTAAGAAAGTAAACAAATGTTTAGTATTTTGTCCCTTCTATAGGTTATGTGAATCAAACTTGAGAAAAAAAGGGGGAAAATTATTTTTAATATAGTGACAGAATTATTAGCTCTTCTCCTGCACTTTACCTGAGCATGCCTGTCTCATGTTTGTTCTCCACTCTTTAATTATGAAGTAGATATTAAATAAAATCTAACATGGTTAAAATGGATATAGAGTACATATAATAAAATAGCTAGAAAAAAAAAGAGTAAATTCATATACAAAGTTCTCAGAGTTGCCATGTGTCTAAGATTTTTCACAGTTTTGGAATTCTACCAACTACAAATACAACTTTCAGTGAAAAATTAAAGAGGATGGAATCTCAAAATAAAAAATGATTAGCACTTGCAATAAGTTGTCTTCCCTCCTCTGTCTTGTGATTTATCATTGTCTTTCCCTCTCTCTAACTCTTCCCAATCGCAATTAGGCACTAATTTACATTGTTCTCTTCTCATTTCCAAAAAACACACAATCCAAATTATGAAAATATTGTCTACAAATTCAACCCCATATCCCAGCACATGTACATGGAAGTATACAATAGAGAGCACCATCAGTAAAAAGGAAATTACTACAAAAGTGCAAGAAAATGGAAAATTAGCTAAGACTCAAAGTTCTAAAAAAAACCCCTTTCTCAAAAGCTCTATTGTTCTTCCCTCTCCATAGGCACCACATGCGCCATACTCCATGCTAGGGTATTGATACTCGATCCTTGATTACAGGCTAACTATATACAATCACCAAACCCTTGATTTTATTACATGTTCCTTAATTAAGAGCATACAATAATACTCTTAAATCTTAATGCACATCTGATCAAGTTATAGTTTCTCTTTTTAACATCTAATCCATACGTAGCACATGAATAGGGCCCTATTTTTCTTCTATATTGCCAAATTCAGGTCCTTCTTTCTCCTATGCCAAATTCTGCCTCAATAATGTTAGACTTAGCTCAGCTAGCTAGTAGTATAGCAAAACAGAAATAAGGAACACAAGCACACTCACACTCTACCTAAAAGATAAAGCCATACCTGCCAAGTCAAAAGGTGGCATTGACATACTCATTCCTAAGTAAGAGTTCCAAGAATTTCACACTTGTATCAACTAAATACTAGACGAATCTTGTGCCAGAATAAAAAAAAGGGACTAATATGAACCCAAAATATTTCAAGTCTTGCTTACTATCACATGCTTCTCCCTGTGCCATGGAATAGTGGAATACTCCATTTAAAATTCTAAATCCTTGTTAATCCAAGTAACTGGGCTAATAATTAAGCCAGCTTACTCTTTTTACAAAAAAAATAAAATTATTAAGCTTACTTAAATGTATGTTTTTGGCTGTCTTGGGACACAATATGAAAACCTAGGCTTCCATTCCACTTCACAATAGATTTTCCAACAAACAAAAAGAACAATCATATAAAACCTAATCTTTTAAAACAATAAAATACAAAATTGAAATTGAAAAAAAAAAAAAAAAAAAAACCTAACTCACATGTTGAGCCATTTGAGTAACAATATGTGCAAAACTGGAGGCAACTTCTTTGATCGACGGTTTGTTCAAAAACTCAACAGAATCCAACGCCATTTTACACTTCTGGAAAGACAAATCGCCTCGCATGTGAACAAGCCAAAACGACACAGTAACTAGCTGAATCCAAGACCACCCCCCAAAAAAAGGGAAATAAAAGAAAATAAACACGAACCGAGGTAGAGCAGAGTTCGTATAGGAATCGGAGCATGGACACTGGGTCGGGTACTCTGAAGGTGGAGTTTCCGTTTTTCATTTCGCGTACACATTCCTCTGTCACGAGTTTACAGTCTATCTGAGGGATAGACATTTTTTGGCAAAACCTAGAGAGAGATGGTCGAAGAATGGTTTATCTTCCTCTTTTCTTACTTACGTTCAAATGATAAGTGGGGGAAGGGGAATGGACAGATTGAGAGATTGGCGCCCAAAATTAAGAGAGGGTAGTTTGGTCAATTATCACATATAAGGGGCTGTTGGGTCATTTTGCTCCATTTAAGTGAAAGGGGTATTTTGGTCCTGAAGTGGACATTTTAGGGAAAGGAAACATTAATAATGGACATTATTGCAAGTTTTTTCAAAAGTGGACATTTTTGCTCTTTGAAACATAGGAAGTGCCATTTCCTTCCATTTCCACTAAATTTTATCTCTAGTGTACATGATTTACCATTCCACCAAGTAGTTTCATTTATTTTTATGTTATCACACGTATCATGTATGCAGTGACATTGCCAATCCAAACTACCCATCTGTGTTGGCTTTGTGGATTGGCATTTGCAAAGGGTAGTTGACCCTTAACCTTTATATACACTCTCCGAGTACCTGGATAATCTGCTGCTGCTTCTGTCACCGGCAGAACAATCACGATTGTTAAATGAGGTTCCAGAAGTGAGTGCAGAAACATTAGATGAAGAACCAGAACCTGCGTATGAGGATTCTACTGGAAAAGAAGGACAAGAATGTAATGATGGCTCATCAGATTCAGCCCCTAGTAGAACTTCGAAAACTTCTAGCGGTAATCTTGAAGGCAATGGCATATCTTGCTGCCTAAATCATTTAACAGATAATTCAGGTTTGCTAGGCTCTTGTGGAAAATTTTACATCTTGTTGTATTAATAGTTCTGCACTCCCAACCTCTGATTTCAATTTTTTGAGTCAGGTCAACAAGAAATGATAACGGCTGTAGCGGCTGTTATTACAGGGAAGTCTGCACAAGTAGAGGAGCCGGTTCTAACTCCTGAGATGAACAATGTAGATCACCTATTTTGCATGAATTGTTATGAAGCGACGATGTCTCCCTCGTCCCACGATGCCTCTCAAGAGCCTACCACTCCATCTTCTCCTCAAGTGCAGGTTAGTGTGACCCTTTTCACATAGGGATCTATTTCCCGAGCCTAGTTTCTAACCGTTTATTGCAGGCACACACACCTCCACCGGATCCACCTCAATCATTTCCTCTTGCTATTGCATCTGAGTCGACTTATCCAAATCCTGTTAACTCAATGCCCCTAGAAAATCAGGAGATTACGGTCACTCGAGCCTTAGCTGAGCAATTTGCATCCACTTCTGCTCCTTCCCATGTGAGTTTTCTTTTTTTCTTTTTTTAACTTATGTCCACATTTTTATTTCCAAATTCCAACACTTTTTCCTCTTTCGGGAGACCTCAGGACCTCCATTTTTGAATCGCAGTGAGGCACAAACCTTCTTTGCAGAGGTTGACCACATGCTAGAAGAGTCTATGAAAGACTTTCCGGGATCTCTACCGATGCCAGTTTAACCAAGCAAAGTGTGTCCTCTATCAGTATCGTTTCCTGAATTTTGAGTCTCTCATGGGTCCTGATCAAAGAGACCAATTTAATTCTTCGCTCGAGTTGTTGCTGAAGGCTCAATTACTTCCCCTCATCCATGCTCAATATGGTGAGATGTTTTCACATGAACTTTGTGAGTAACATAATCTTGTATTAGAAGAGTAAGGAGACTGTTGAAACTGTGGATAAGAATATAGAGGACACTATGGCATTGAGAGGCTGTTTGGAAAACAATCATGGCCGCTTTGACCAAGCTATGAGAGACATCAAGCTTCGAACTGACGAGATCGATGAGTTAACCAAGCAGCTAGATGAGGAATTGAAGCTTAGAGCTGATCTGGAAGCAGAAGCCAAGGATCTTGCAGAGTTGTCAAAAACATCCAAGGACGCCTTAGCTCGCAGTGTTCACACTTACAAGACCTTGGGGAAGAATAGAAAGGAAGCTGAGGAGGCAATAGAACAAATTGAAGCTTTTTAGGAGCATTTTAGGATACAAACATCAAAGTTCTTGTAAAATCTTTTTGTTATGTATTATGTTGAGTATTCAGCCAAGCCTATAAGATACTTGATGCCAATCATATAAGGGTAGTTGATATGATCAATCCAATGCTTAAGATAAATCTTTGATAACTGTTTTAAAATATAAAGGGTGATTACCAAATAAGTCTTGGATTTTTTACTTGTTCTTCTTAATATACACCCCATCTCTATTTCAAAAAAAAAAAAAAAGCGCACCAAATCTCTATGTAATTTTTCACCTTCGCTTTTCAAACGCCACATCTCTATTTCAAAACAGTAGTTTTATTCTATATGAGATTCTAATATATATACCTCACTTTTGTACAGCTAGTTTTTCAAGGATTTTCATATGTGAGCAGCATTTGTTTAGGCTGTGAACAACTTTAGTGTTCTTTTATGATGGAATGGTTTTGCTAAAATGGTGAGTTAACTGTAGCCTTTTTCGCAAGCAATAATCTTTCTCTTAAAGCAAGAAACTCACCCATCTCAGCCTCAAAGAAACCAGGTCAGGATATGGGATTGGGTTATTGTTAGGGTTATCATGTTTGATGTTACTATAAACCGTTAGCAAATTAAATAATCAGCTTCTCAACTGTTAGTGTGTGTCTGATGTAGGGAATCAATTCTCATGTGTCCATAATAATTAATGTGTCTTAGTGTAAGGAAACATTTCCAATATAGTCATATCCTAATTAGTGTGAGGGTAACATCATTTTACAATCACAATCAATACAATAAATATTTCCTAACTAGTTTCTATTCTCTCTCTGTGACAATCTCTCTCTCTCTCTCTCTCTCTCTCTCTCTCTCTCAAATTCTGATCTGTTTCTCCCTCCAATCTATCTCTGCTTCTTATCTTCACAATTTCTTCTTCAGTTCTTCAATTTCCAGAATATCTTCAATTATCTGCAAAAATAAAACTCAAAAACAAATCAGAAATTAACTTTAAAATGCCCAGGGCATGACAAAGGTATGGAGATAGCAGCAACTATATGGCCTGAGGGTTAAAAATTATCATTTTGCAATTAATTTGCACTATTCTCCACTTTTATCTCTTGTTTAAAAATGGGATGAAAACCCCTCTATAAATTGAATTGTTCTCCAAGGTCTCCCCTATCCAATCACCTTTTCAATTAAAAAGGTGATGTCAAACACTTTCAGAGGGTTAAAAGACTAAAAGGACATTGAAGCCATGAGCTCTATTAAATTTGGCATATTTAAGCACATTAATTTGTAAGACCAGCAAGCCTGATAAATGGGACAAGCTGAATAGATTCAAAGGTAGAACAAATAAAATACAATTATGTGGGGGTCTTGAAGCTAGTAGCTCTATTAAATACTAAAGGAACATGCTCTTAAATACTAAAACAGGGGACATGGAAACTTTTCAAGCATTTTAATATTTAAAATTGTGTTATTTATTTCTTCTTTTAAAAAAAAAAAATTTATAACTCTTAAATACATAACTTATACTTACACGAGCTGGGTTTTGCGCTAATTTTATTTACTAGTGTTAGATTAAAATAATAATAAGGCAATTGCCTTTGCTGCAAAGACCAATAGCATTAAGGTTTATTATTATTATTATTTTTGAAGTGAATAGTAAGTTAAATGCCTAGAATTTGTTTCAAAAGTAAATACCCAGAATATACAGATGTGTGTGCAATGTGCTTGTGTAAAAGGCAATATTGCCAGTACACATAGACAAAGCAAGCTATGTATGCCGCTGGTGTGTAAGTGTGTAACACACAGGTGACAGGTACAACAACAACAACAACAACAACAACAAAAAAGGCAGAACCGTAGAGATTTTTTTCTCTTCGTGAGTTTTTGCATTGTGAACCGATGAAACTTTTCGAATTCAAGACTATCTTCCTACCCGAAAGTGATTCTAATTGGTAATTAAAATTAGTATTTGGAAAAAATGTTAGGGTTTAGGAAAATAGAAAGGGATATACAACATAAGTGAAAATCAAACAAATATTAGGAAATAATTTGATGAAATTTATCTTAAAAAAGAAAATAGGAAATAATTTGTGTTATGGGTGTATTTACAAACTATTTAATCATTTTAGTCATTTTACTTAAGGGTAATATTGAAATTTTAAAAGCGCTAATTCCATGGAATAGCCGCTTTGGTTTTCCAATTTTTACATATAACCACTAGTTTTTTTAAAAACCAAATATAACCGATACCATCATGGATCATGGATTGTGTGGTGGAAGGTAGTGGGTTCTTTGACAAATATACCCCTGGAGAGTTGTCAGTGGTTGTTGATGTAAGAGGTCGAAAATGACCCTGTCATTATATAATCTGGTTTCTGGGTAATCGATCCCTCTTCTCCTTCTTGTATCTCAGATGAAGGCAATCCCTAAACCCAATCCCTAAAATTCGCTGCGGCTTCCAAGTCTTTAAACCCAAACCCTTAACACTTCGAAATGGCACCCAATTTTAAAAAAATTTACCTGCAATATTTCGATATTGTATATCCGGCATAAACTTATTTCCAATTGCAATGATTGAATCGGTCCTAAACTGTTTCAGCCATCCCCAATATCAGAGAAGGTATGTATCCTTACTTAGGAACTCGAACTGTAACTGCAATTATATTTGATTGATTTCTTTCATAATTTTCATATAACATTGTTGAAAATGATTGGGGAGGGTCATCTCGTTCTTCGTCGCGGCGGCCTGTGTGTTTATGTCAGTCTAAGTACATATTAATGCTTTATTTCATATTCATATAACATATGTTTATGTCAGTCTAAATACATGTCAGTCTAAATACATATTATTCATTTGGGGCGTTTTCATATTCATATAACATTTGTTCGAGAAGTGTGTCTTTTACTTCGTCGCGGCGGCCTTGTGTGTTTGTTTATGTCAGGCGCCCTAATAATTGGGGGTTACATGCTTTTAACTTTAAGCCTTTGGTATGACCTACCATGACAGGAAATTATGAAATCTTCCATGACAGTACATTCCATGATGCTGCCATTTTCTTCCATGACAGTACATCCCATGATGCTCCATTACATTCCATTATCATCCGTTATCATCCATTATCATCCATTACATGCCATGACGCTCCATGACATGAAATTACATTCCATGACCCTCCCTCCCATGACATGACGAAATTACATCCATGACATGAAATTACATTCCATGATCCTCTCATGACAACAAGAAATTACATTCCATGACATGAATTACATGCCCAACACGAAATTACATTCGATGATCCCTCCATGACATGAAATTACATTCCATGACCCTCCATGACATGACGAAATTACATTCCATGACATGAAATTACATTCCATGATCCTCCCATGACATGACGAAATTACATTCCATGACATGGACTGATCCTCTCATGACAACACGAAATTACATTCCATGACATGAATTACATGCCCAACATGAAAATACATTCGATGATCCCTCCATTACACCAAATTTCATAAACTTACATGGAATTTAATTCCTTGATTGTCCATTGTCATTGATGATGACATGTATTTTAATTCCATGATTATGGAACTGATTACAACTGTTGCATACAGCTTCAGGAATATGGTTCTATTGATAGTGAACTACGATGGACAGTGGGAAGATGGACAGTTCAACCCTAAAGCTGTTTTCTTTTTGTCAGTGACAGTGAAGGAGACTTTAAAAACATTGGCAGAGAAGATATGTAGTCGGTTTGGCTTAAATTGCAATGAAGTTGACTTCAAGATAAGTACTAGAATTGATGGGTCCATTGTTGAAATAATTTATGACTTAGATTTACAGATCTTCGTTTCGCATAACAAAGAGAATCCTAAATGTTATGTGTCGGTGTTTCACAAACAGCTAAGAAGGCAGGTCGAACAGTTAACTGTGCCACCTGATCTGAAATCCAAATCTATGTCCATCACCTTTGGTTCCACTGGTGCTCAGGCATGTACGCCGCCACCCATGATGAAGTGTAAATCTAAACTCAGCCCTGTTGTGAGTTCATCCGGATACAGATCCAAAACTGGTAGCAATGAATGTGTTCCGAGTGGTTCCCCTATTGATGAATCAAATACTCCGTCATCAATCAGGAAGTCTATATTTCCCCGAAGCCCACTCGCTACAGTTGGTAAGAAATCTACTAACGGTAACAATCCTGAGGTGTGAATCTTGTCATACATCCGCTGTATGTGGTTCAATCAGATTTTGATAATGCTAATGACGACATAGTTGATTGTCCAACTGTTGTTACGGCTGGAGAAGACGGCATGGGTCAGTCAGCCAACATCAAGTCGTCATTGTGTCCTTGGTCGAATGATATATGTCCACAAGATTTACCGCTACACCCTAGACATGATCACAATCCACTGCACCCTGTTGATCTGATAAGCCCTTCTACCACAGGTATAAACAAGAATTTATCAGGTCCTGAGCATGAGCTAAAATTGTATTGACGGTTTGCAAGATAGAGAAAGTCCATTAAGAAGTATCACCAGGAGACTTGTTCAAATTGCTCTGAAAAGGGACACAGCAGATCAGGGTGCTAGAAACCAGTGTTTGTTGCATCTCGACCAACCAAGCCTCCACGCATCTGTAGTATATGTCATAGACTTGGATACAATAGACAAACTTGTCCTTCTGCCTAATAACCCTAATCCCCTCCATCAGGTGGTATCATGACCCAGTTTTGAATGCCGCACCAACAAGGTCTACCAATTTGAAAACCTCTTATCTGCACTCTTAGGTTGATTCACAGACAATGTGCCATTCTACTTTGGTTGTAAGGAAAATGCATGTAATATGTGATCTATTTAATTTTTCTTTCATTCAGTTGTTTGAGTGGTCCCTGCTTGTAATATCACCTTACTATATCGGTTCTGAATTGTTTGATGTTTTGTGTAAGTGCCCGTTTATTTACAAACCTCAATTGGGTAGCTAGGTACTCCTTCACTGTGGTCGCTTCCCAAAGAATTTGGAGACTACTTATCCCCCTTATAAACATCTCCTAAAAATTGACCGATCTACTTACAAAGATTTTGCAATTTTTAGATGGGTAATCTGTGCTTATATTTACAAGGGATGTTCACGGGTCTTTCTTGCATAGCAATCCCAGGTACGCACATCTATGTGTGTGCCCAGCAAGGGTATACTTTCATGAACTAGCCATGTCAAAAAATCCTTTTCCTGCAAGGTTTCAAGTGAGGTAGGAGAGGGTGTAAACCAAACATTCACTTGCATGAGAGAGAAAGAAAGCAATAAATCTTGACCATCTATTTTCATTTATGATTAGGTCTCAAAAATGTAGTGCAAATCTAAGGGGAACAAAAAGGCAGAGGAGAGAATTCTGATCAGTTAACAAGTACGAAATGATAACTTCGTGTACACAGTCTTGTACCAGGCATCGGACTACGTTGTTACCAACGCTGTGAATTGGATAAAAGCAGGCTTTTTTTTTAGTTAGCAAGGCAGTAGTAATTTTTATTTTCGCCATCCCCTTTAGGTTGCGGTCGTGTAATCTATTAGTGCAAAATCATGCAAGTTTACTGTGCATGCTGAATGTTTGTCTGAATCTTTGCGTGGTATATGATCGTGTAATCTATTATTTTAGACTTTTATCGTGTAAGGAGTTTTGTTCTTCTATCGTGTTTCGCATCAGTTGTTTGTCTTTTCTTAACGTAAAGTTATGGGGTTATTATTATTAAGGATTATTTACTTTGCACAGGCAACATTTGAATCCTTTGCAATCATGCAACTTGGGTGTAGATAGACTCGTCCAGATACCCCAACGATGATTTTGTTTTTCGAACAATGCATAAACATTGGCTCCAAATACAGACGATGATATCTTTGATTAAAGCTTGTAACTGTTATTCACATAAAACCATTCTTTTCAAAACTAAGAATGGGAATATGAACAAGGAATTAAAGAATATATATTAAACATTTTTAACAATTTCCATTCCATGAATAACCTAACAACTTTTTTGAGTTCCAGGTACTCGAGTGAGCAAAGTTTCTCCTTGCTTAGAAGGCTTTGCTGACCCGGTGACCGGTGAATGTTTTGTTCGTAAATAAAATATCCACGACTACAAACTCTCTGTAATATGGATTCTTGATGCGTCATATTGGGCCTGTTTTCGTTCGGCAAGAATATTTAATTTCCCACATACACGTGTAATTTGTTCCGTGGTTATTGTCGAGTAAAACCTTTATTTAGTAGTATATTATATATCGATTATTGTATTGGGCTTCGTTTGGTGAAAGACCTTTTCTTTTAGTAAGATGGGCTTTATCCACCTTCAGGACAACAATCATATGTAATCCATCCGTTTTCTTGTCAATAGCAAGTGTTCTTTTCGGAATCTTTTTTATACTTTAGGTTTTATAGTATCTATATTCACCAATATAGTCGTGGCTCATGTTGCATTTTAATTTATTTTAATTTTAGGGTTCAACTACTATATTCTAGTATAGTTGGTGGATTATTAATTGGCCATTAGATTTAAATTAAAGATTGAATAAAAACTAAAGATTTAAAAAGCTCAGGCTTTTACTTCTCTTCTTCTACTGATCTCTGTCAAAAACCCGAAAGCAAAACTTATCCCAAACGAGCACAAAGGGGGAAAAAAAATAAGGGACCGACTCCATGTCTCTATCTCTTCGCCACTAATTATATGGTCAGTTTCAATTATTAATCCTTATCTAATGGTGTTATGTCAAATAAGTAAGACAATTTTGTTCCATCGAGCCAACCCCACACAACCTTTATGCCTTCAGTGGTATGTCGCATATGCATCGTTGTAAACTTCGGATTCTGGATTATTTTTGCCCATGATGGGATACTGAACTTACCATTTGCACAAGATAGGTGTATCTCCATTCTCAGGAGCAAATTATTTTATGATGTGTGAGATATCTAGTTTGGATGTACTTGAGATTTGGTAGAGCACATATATAAATGTGTAATACACACTGAAACCTTTGAATCCGTATCATCCGTTGTTGAAGAACGGTGAAGGTGAACCTCACGTAAAAAATGAAAACATGATTGACTACTGATGATGTATTTTGTTGTATTGGAACACAACGAAAACAAAAGCAGTACCGAGGGAGATGAAAGTGCAAGGAGTAAGAAAGTTAGGAAGGTCTGCACATATCTGGGATTAAAGCACACACAATTCAAAAGTATTAATCTAAAGATGGAAACCACAGCAGAGGTATCGAATCCACAGGTACCAAGGTTTTGATCGCAGACCAAGCAAATAACCAGCAAATAACCATCAAAAAACAACAAAAAGAAACGGCAAATAACGTACATTACACAATAAGAACCATAATCTAAAATCTTTAACTGAATTTAAAATAATTCTTCAAAGTTGATGTCAGATCTTTCAATGAAAACGGTCGGCGTCGCCGGTTGAAACGTTCGCGGAGAGAAATAGCTCTCCGTGGTTTATCTATTCTCTCCAAGGCCTCCACATCTGTCTCCAGTTGATCAACGCGGGCCTCTAAAGAAATCCTTCCTGCTTTGTTCCTTGAAGCATTTTTTTTCATTACTTCGTCTAATGCTATGAACTCGTCCAGCAGAAATTTCATAGCCTCGGAGCTTCTACTTACCTGGGAAACCACTCGATCCCACCTGCGTAATTCATTCTCATCGTCCAACTCTATATCTCTGGTATACAAACTTTAGTAGCCAAAGGTAGATGATTGTGACCCACAGACGTTTTAAAGGAAACCAGTACTAAGCTCATTGCGAGTGAATATAAATCCAGTTACATGAGAAAGAATCTGAACAGAAAAGCGAACTCAAATAAGCTCTAAAAAACAGAGTTCAGATAAAGTGTTTGGACAAATTTACCCCCTCTTGTACACACGTCCTGTAAGGATTCCCATTGTTGATTGGCTTATTTCGTAGACAAACCACATATTGGGGGTTTGAATTGTAAGGGTAGTTAGGTGATTGAAGATCATGCTCAAAGGCCCTTTTCAAGACCTCAAGGGAAGAAGCACTCCAAAGGTATAATTCTTAGTGTTTCTTGTAATGAAGAGAAATAGATGCACACACACACAACACTTGCATAATTCTTATTCTTGAATGTGTTGTGTCTTTATTGTGTGTATGCATTAATTGCTTATTTAATCTTTCTTCATTCTTGTCCATATGGGTGCATCTTGCTTGGTATTGCTCATCATTTAGTTCATTTTAGGATGTTGCATCAGGTGCATTTTTGCGCCCTGTTCTGCGGCCAAGGCCGCAGAATTAAGGCCGCAGAATAAAGATCAGAAATCATACTCTCTGTCCTCTTTTCTGCGCCCTTGGTTTTTACGTTTAGGGGCTGCAAAATCTGTCAGGTGCAATTCTGCGCCCTTGTGTTCTGCGGTCAAGGCCGCAGAACAGGGCGCAGAATCGGGCGGTCTGTTGCAAATTTTTCAAAACGACGTCATTTCATCTAGGGGTCCTATATAAGTATCATCTTCTTCCTAGCTCGTTTTTGTGAGCTCAAAATCAGACCTTAGAGTGAGAAACTCTAACCCTAGAGAGAGAAAGCTTCAATCTTGCTTCTTTAACTCTCCAAACCCAAAACCCATGTGCATCTAACATGTTTCATGCATCAATCTTCCATGGGTCTTCTTCATTTATGACTTGGTAAGTAGAACAAACACAACATCTTCATTTATTGTTCTATCTTAGTCAAGACATGTCTTTTATTGCTTAGTTTAGCAAATCTTCACTCTTATTGCATATTTAGTGAAGTTATGACATGATTGGGTTTTGTTTGTGGTAGCTTACATGATTAGGATGATTTTCCCTAAATAGCTAACCCTAGAACATTCTTGTACAATTGGTTGATGATTAGGTTGATAGATTAATGTTTATTTATCTAGTCAAGCTTAATTGAATGTTCTTGTGGATTTAATTGACAATTATGTTGTTAGAAATTCTCTACAACTAATTGAGTTCACATGTTTGGACATGTTGACATTGTTTGATAGCTAGGATTGTTTTGTGATTGATAACATCTAGCTAAGCTTTATGATATGTCATTTAGCTTTTGATATCTAGGATTGATTTCATTGATATATCATCATTCTAGGTAAGCATATAGAGTTGCCTTGCTCTTGTTGCATTTTGAGTATTTCATATATTCACTTAGGTTGTTTTCTCTTCATTGAGAACTAAGTCTTGTGTTGCTTCCGGGATTAGGTTGCATAAATCACAAGCATTGGGACTAGGTTCACTTATACCGGGAGTAGGTAGGTGTGTGATTACTTCCGGGATTAGGTTGTAATCGTTTTACACATTTAGTGGATTCGAGGTTCAAGTGTGGCTCACTTACATAGCCCGTGGTTTTTCCCGTGAGGGTTTCCACGTAAATATCAAGTGTCTTTTAATTTCCGCACCATATTACACTTGCTATTGTATATTGACTAGTAGAGGGTATTTTCGTAATCTTGACCATTAACGAAAATTTGGTAAAATTGGATAAAATCTATTCACCCCCCCTCTAGATTAATATTGAACACACCATAATTTGTTTCAATTGGTATCAGAGCGGGTTCCTAGATATACATAGGTGATCCTTGCTCATTTTGGTGTGTTTTGCATTTGTGTGATTTTTGTTCATTCATACATTTTGCATTCATTTCATTTCATTCATAAACACAATGAGTGGAAACGGTGGTAGCAACGAGGGGGCTTCTAGCACACGTCCTCCTCTTCTCACCGGATTGAATTACTCTTCATGGAAAGGGAAGATGGAATCATACATATGTCAACTTCATGACCGAGCTTGGATGTCGGTTGAAGATGGATACGATCTTCCCATGATGACTCCTACGGGTGGAGGAGAAGATGTTTTGAAGCCCAAGGCACAATGGAGTGCTCAAGAATTTGAGGCATCAAAATGGAATAGGAAGGCTATGCATGCCATCCTATGTGCTATGGATGAGAATCAATACAAGTTGATTCAAAACACTAGGATTGCTAAGGAGGCATGGACAATCCTAGAAGTTGCACATGAGGGAACCGAAGTTGTGAAGGACTCCAAGCTTCAAGTTCTCCAAACTCAATTTGAGATGCTCAAGATGGAGGAGAATGAGTGCTTCAACGACTTCGAGATCAAGTTGATGGACATAGTCAACCAAAGTCATCAACTTGGTGATCCTTATTCGGATAGGAGGATCAAGCAAAAGATTATGAGATCCCTACCGGATAGGTTTGAGTCAAAGGTGACGGCTTTGGAAGAAAATAGTGGTTATAAGGATATGAAGCCGAGTGAAGTCATTGGAAGACTTCTAGCCTATGAGTCTAGGAAGGGTCCTAGCACTACTCCTCCTAAAAAGCAAAAGGGAATTGCTTTAAAAGCTTCTAAGGATGAAAAGGAGGTGAAGAATGACTCGGATGAAGACATGGCCTTGTTTGTGAAAAGATTCAACAAGGTTATGAAGTTTGGAAAGAAGGGATTTGGTTTTAGAGGCCAAGACAAGAAAAAGGTTCCCTTCAAGAAGTTTGATCCAAGGCAAGAGAGGACCGATAGGAAAGGGGTCCGTTGCTTTGAGTGTGGTGGGATTGGTCACTTTGCTCCCGAATGTGCTAATCACAAGGAAAAGAAGAAGGGAAAAGTGATGGCCGCCACTTGGAGTGGAAGTAGTGATGACTCAAATGAAGAAGATGAGTCTTCGGATGATGAAGACATCATGGCTAACTTCCTAGCTTTTGCCTCCTCTCACAAGAGCAAAAGTGGTAGTGAAAAGGAGGAAGAGAGTCAAAGGGAAAGCGACTCTAGTGAAGATGACTCCGATGTTAACTCCACTAATGGATATGTGGAGAAAGAGGTGTTAGTTGAGTACCTTAAGGAGTTTAGGAGCTTAGAGATGAAAACAACTAAGAAGATCAAGATGTTGAGAGAAGAAAATGTTGAGCTCTCATCTCACAATGATCTCTTAAGTGAAGAAGTGGAAAGACTTAAGAAGAGAGAAGATAAGCTAAAAGAGGAGTTAGCTTTATCTAGGAGGAATGAAGAAGGTTTGAAGAGGGAGCTTGTTGAAGCTAAGAAGTCACTTACTAGGATGGACTCTAGCACCAAAAAATTAGATCACATGCTTGGTGTTGGAAAGAGTCCATGTGACAAGAGATGTCTTGGGTTTGAAGATTGTCAAGAGACCACCTCTTCTAAGAAGACCGTGTTTGTTAAGAGCTTGGGCAATATAGAAGCTTCTCCGGTGCACACTCCTAGGAAGAAAATAGATCTAGGACAAAGCTCAAAAAATGCACAAGAGAAGGTGGCACCAAGGAGACAACCTCAAGCCAACATTCCTCATCTATTGGCTCAAAAAGGGAAAAATCCAATCATGCAAGTCCAACATTGGAAGCAAGATAGACCGGTTCAACAAAGAAGATGGATTGAACCCACTCAACCACAAAGAAATGGGAGGACTCCTATGCAAGCTCAAAGACAAGGTATGATTCCTCAATTCATTCCCATTTGTCACTTTTGTGGTTTTAATGGTCACATAAGACCAAATTGCTTTCGATATATTAAAATGTGTAGAACTAGAAGCATGATTGAGAAGAGAAAGACTAGAGCCAAGATGCATGTTCCTAGGAATAATAAGACTAATTTGCATGATCCTAGGATTACTAGAGCCCATGTACCAAAGACCTTTAAGAAAGAAAATGTTGCTCTTAAATGGATTAGAAAGAATGAAAATGTTTGCCATGTTGCACAAATTGCCTTGAAGGCAAATTCTTCTAATCTTTGGTATCTTGATAGTGGGTGCTCTAGGCACATGACGGGAAACAAGAGTTTCTTCGAGACTCTTGTTATGGAGGAAGGAGGAAATGTCACCTTTGGTGATGGATCCAAAAGGAATGTCATAGGGAAAGGAACCATCTCCGTTCCCGGATTGCCCTCCTTATCCAATGTTTTACTTGTTGATGGCTTGAAAGCCAATTTGATTAGCATTTCTCATCTTAGTGATGAAGGATATTCCGTCTTGTTTAACAAAGAGAATTGCTCTATCCTAAAGCCCAATGGACAAACCTTATTGAAAGGTATGAGATCTAGCGACAATTGCTATTGTCTTGAAGCTAGAATAGTCTCAAACAATGTGTCCAAGGATGAGCAAATTGAGTTGTGGCATGAAAGACTTGGCCACATGAACTTTCGGGATCTACGGACCCTTGGAAAGTTTGAATGTGTGCGTGGCCTCCCTAAGCTTGGGAAGAAAGCCAATGGTATTTGTGGACCTTGTCAACAAGGAAAACAAACTAAAAGCATGCATAAAAAGGGCAAGTATCTCTCCACCAAGGAGCCTCTAGAGCTTCTCCATATGGATCTTATGGGTCCTATGCAAACCGAGAGCTTGGGTGGAAAGAGATACATTTTTGTTTGTGTAGATGATTTCTCTAGGTTCACATGGACATATTTTCTTAGAGAAAAATCCGAAACTTTTGATAAGTTTAAAATGCTTTGTACTAAACTTCAAAATGAAATGAATTCTAACATTAAAAGCATAAAACGGATTAGAAGTGACCATGGGAGGGAATTTGAGAATGCTTCTTTTGAAACCTATTGTGATAGTATAGGTATCTCCCATGAGTTTTCGGCTCCTAGGACACCTCAACAAAATGGAGTTGTTGAGAGGAAAAATAGGGTCCTTCAAGAGATGGCCCGTGTGATGTTGCTTAGCAACAATGTGCCTAGGAATCTATGGGCCGAAGCCATCAACACGGCTTGTTATATAGGAAATAGAGTTTTTCTAAGGCCCGGTACTAGGAATACCTCCTATGAGTTATGGAAAGGCAAGAGGCCAAATGTTAGCTACTTCCACACATTTGGAAGCAAATGCTTCATTTTAAATGACCGAGATCAACTTGGCAAATTTGATGCCAAGAGTGATGAGGGTATATTTATTGGCTATGCCTTAAATAGTAGAGCCTATAGAGTTTTCAATAAGAAAACTCTAAGTGTCATGGAATCATCTAATGTTGTATTTGATGATGAAAGGCTCAAGTGTAGTAATCATGAGGAGGAGGTTATTCTTAGTGATGATTCTCCTTTGGAGAAGGTTGTTGTGACTCCTAATGTGGGGACATCCAATGTTGTTGAAAATGACACACAACCTATTGATAGAGTTCCTAACTTGGACTCTAATGAACTCGCTCCATGGGTTAGAAGACTCCATAACAAAGAGGATGTTATTGGAGATGTGAATGAGGGTGTTAGGACTAGAAAGCAAATAGCTAATCTTATTAGCTTCACATGCTACACCTCTCAAATAGAACCCAAAAAGATTGATGAAGCTCTAAATGATGAGTTTTGGGTTCTTGCCATGCAAGAAGAGCTAAACCAATTCGAAAGGAATGAGGTTTGGACTCTAGTTCCTAGGCCTAAGACCACTAATGTCATAGGCACAAAATGGATATATAGGAACAAATCCGATGAGGATGGCAACGTAGTGCGAAACAAGGCAAGACTTGTTGCACAAGGGTACTCTCAAATTGAGGGTATCGACTTTGAGGAGACTTTTGCTCCCGTTGCCCGCCTAGAGTCCATTAGGCTTCTCTTATCCATCTCTTGTGTGCACAAGTTCAAATTGCACCAAATGGATGTTAAGAGTGCCTTCCTCAATGGCTTCTTGCAAGAGGAAGTGTTTGTTGAGCAACCCAAGGGGTTTGTGGATGCACACCACCCCAACCATGTCTATCGCCTCAAGAAGGCTCTTTATGGGTTGAAACAAGCACCGAGGGCTTGGTATGAGCGCCTCACTCAATTTCTTGTCAACAATGACTACACAAGAGGTAGTGTTGACAAGACACTATTCATCAAGAAAGACAATGATGAGCTTTTTATAGCTCAAATATATGTTGATGATATAGTGTTTGGATCCACCAACAACACCAAAGTCCAACAATTTGTTGATGTTATGTCTCATGAATTTGAGATGAGCCTTGTTGGTGAGCTTAGTTACTTCCTAGGTTTGCAAATTAGGCAATTAAGTGATGGAATCTTCATATCCCAAGCCAAATATGCCAAAAACCTAGTGAAGAAGTTTGGTCTTGAGAAAGCCAAACATTGTAACACACCCATGAGCACCACTTTGAAACTAAGCAAAGATGCTAGTGGTAAAAGTGTAGAACAAACACTTTATAGGGGTATGATAGGAAGCTTGCTTTATTTGACCGCAAGTAGGCCTGACATATCCTTTAGTGTGGGTGTGTGTGCAAGGTACCAATCCGATCCCAAGGAGTCCCATCTCTCTTGCGTCAAGAGAATCATTCGATTTGTGAATGGGACTTCTAACTATGGGATTTGGTACTCATTTGACACTAATGCTAGTCTTGTAGGCTTTAGTGACGCGGATTGGGCCGGAAATTGTGATGATAGGAAAAGCACATCGGGCGGTTGCTTTTTCCTTGGAAACAATCTTGTTTCTTGGTTTTGCAAGAAGCAAAACTCAATTTCCTTGTCCACGGCGGAGGCCGAGTACATAGCCGCGGGGAGTGGATGCACACAACTCCTATGGATGAAGCAAATGCTAGTAGACTACGGATTCAACCAAGGTACACTCACTCTCTTTTGTGATAACATGAGTGCTATTAATATTTCCAAGAATCCGGTTCAACATTCTAGAACTAAGCATATTGACATCCGTCATCATTTCATTAGAGAACTAGTTGAAAATAAATGCATTGTACTTGAGCATGTAGGTACAAATGATCAACTAGCCGACTTGTTTACAAAACCTCTAGATGCTACTCGATTTAAAACTCTTAGTAGATCTATTGGAATATGTCTTGTGGAGTGATGAGTTCTAGTATTTGACCCCAATAAGGGGAGCTCAAGCAAAGAGAGCAAACTTGCATGAATTGTCATATGCAAAAAGTTAACTTCTTTTATGCTCTTTTATGATTGTTTGAGAATGCTTGGTGAATAACATTGATTAATGCTGTAATAATGTTTTTAATAACACCTTGCACGGTTGCCTAGCATGTACTGCATGATTTCTATTTTTGCTTGAGTGTGCTTATCCATTTGAGGAATGTTCTACTTGTTAGTACATGTGATTGACCTCAAATTATTCTCCATGTTCATGATTCTTTGATATGCATTCTTAAGCTCTCTCTTGAAAAAGGGCTACTGGCAATATGACGTGCAGCCGCCCAATGTAGGAAATGGCTACTCATTTGAAACCGAGTGAAAGCCTTCAAGAGAGTTACATTAGCATGATAAACAGAAATACATGCTTTCTAGGATAAAGGAGAAAAACAGAAAAGTTGAAATGTGGTTGATGATGTGTGTGATGCATTGCTTAATAAAGACCTCAAAATTGTTGATTGATAATGTGTCTTGCAATGTAGAAAAGATGATATATTTTTTGATGTGATTAGTACACTCTGCACACAAATGCTTGGATATATATCTTCTTGTCATAACAACAGGGCTCTAATTGGTTTGACTTCATTTGGAAAACCTGTTGATTGTTGCTTTGATTGATTCTTATGCATGAGCTCAATAGTGCTTGTATTACATGCTAAGCAATTTTTACACACACACACTTTTCTGTGAATAAAATCTCCTTGAATCTCTCTCAATTCTTGAATTGCATAAAGTTCGTTTATATGATTATGCAAATGCCTTTTGTGCAAATAGCTCTCTTTGCTAAAGCAACCCAATAGGGGGAGCTCCTTTGCCTATCTCATGACAAAAAGGGGGAGAAGTCTTGAGAGATATAGGGGGAGCATTGTGTATGCTTTGGGGAGAAGTTTGAGAGAGAGTAACCTTTGAGGGGGAGCATTGCATACTCATACATTGCATGATATTGTGGTTAAAAGATTCATATGCAAATGCTTGTTTTTCTTTCACTTGATCATCTCACATACACTTGCTTTGGAAGTGTAATCTAATTGTTTTGAAGGTTTGGTTATTCTACAAGAGATTGAAGACTTGAAGTTTTATTTTCTTATCTCTTTGTACTTTGTAATGTAGAATTTCCCGAAGTTTCATTTATCTTGTGAGGATCAATGTGAGTGGTGGTTTTGTCACGAAATAGCCAAAGGGGGAGATTGTAAGGATTCCCATTGTTGATTGGCTTATTTCGTAGACAAACCACATATTGGGGGTTTGAATTGTAAGGGTAGTTAGGTGATTGAAGATCATGCTCAAAGGCCCTTTTCAAGACCTCAAGGGAAGAAGCACTCCAAAGGTATAATTCTTAGTGTTTCTTGTAATGAAGAGAAATAGATGCACACACACACAACACTTGCATAATTCTTATTCTTGAATGTGTTGTGTCTTTATTGTGTGTATGCATTAATTGCTTATTTAATCTTTCTTCATTCTTGTCCATATGGGTGCATCTTGCTTGGTATTGCTCATCATTTAGTTCATTTTAGGATGTTGCATCAGGTGCATTTTTGCGCCCTGTTCTGCGGCCAAGGCCGCAGAATTAAGGCCGCAGAATAAAGATCAGAAATCATACTCTCTGTCCTCTTTTCTGCGCCCTTGGTTTTTGCGTTTAGGGGCCGCAAAATCTGTCAGGTGCAATTCTGCGCCCTTGTGTTCTGCGGTCAAGGCCGCAGAACAGGGCGCAGAATCGGGCGGTCTGTTGCAAATTTTTCAAAACGACGTCATTTCATCTAGGGGTCCTATATAAGTATCATCTTCTTCCTAGCTCGTTTTTGTGAGCTCAAAATCAGACCTTAGAGTGAGAAACTCTAACCCTAGAGAGAGAAAGCTTCAATCTTGCTTCTTTAACTCTCCAAACCCAAAACCCATGTGCATCTAACATGTTTCATGCATCAATCTTCCATGGGTCTTCTTCATTTATGACTTGGTAAGTAGAACAAACACAACATCTTCATTTATTGTTCTATCTTAGTCAAGACATGTCTTTTATTGCTTAGTTTAGCAAATCTTCACTCTTATTGCATATTTAGTGAAGTTATGACATGATTGGGTTTTGTTTGTGGTAGCTTACATGATTAGGATGATTTTCCCTAAATAGCTAACCCTAGAACATTCTTGTACAATTGGTTGATGATTAGGTTGATAGATTAATGTTTATTTATCTAGTCAAGCTTAATTGAATGTTCTTGTGGATTTAATTGACAATTATGTTGTTAGAAATTCTCTACAACTAATTGAGTTCACATGTTTGGACATGTTGACATTGTTTGATAGCTAGGATTGTTTTGTGATTGATAACATCTAGCTAAGCTTTATGATATGTCATTTAGCTTTTGATATCTAGGATTGATTTCATTGATATATCATCATTCTAGGTAAGCATATAGAGTTGCCTTGCTCTTGTTGCATTTTGAGTATTTCATATATTCACTTAGGTTGTTTTCTCTTCATTGAGAACTAAGTCTTGTGTTGCTTCCGGGATTAGGTTGCATAAATCACAAGCATTGGGACTAGGTTCACTTATACCGGGAGTAGGTAGGTGTGTGATTACTTCCGGGATTAGGTTGTAATCGTTTTACACATTTAGTGGATTCGAGGTTCAAGTGTGGCTCACTTACATAGCCCGTGGTTTTTCCTGTGAGGGTTTCCACGTAAATATCAAGTGTCTTTTAATTTCCGCACCATATTACACTTGCTATTGTATATTGACTAGTAGAGGGTATTTTCGTAATCTTGACCATTAACGAAAATTTGGTAAAATTGGATAAAATCTATTCACCCCCCCTCTAGATTAATATTGAACACACCATAATTTGTTTCACGTCCCAATTTGGTTGGTTACACACAAATTGGGACACCATTTTTGGTCACCTATGAATTGTCTGACTGAAACGAGTATGAACCCGATATAGATAAACCTAAATTCCTAGTGAATGGGAGCATACCATGTGGCATGGATAATTCATTTGATTGGTTTTATTTCCTTCCCACTTGGCATAGTCCCATTCGGGCGATGGATTGGTTGTGTTAAATAATGTACTATACATATATATACATATATTTACTCATATATATATATAGAAATGTTGAAGGCAATGCTCATTGATGTAAATATACTGTCTAGGATATTGAATGTGAGTCATTAGTTTTACATGCATTCAAGAGACTGCATATGCAATTTTCAAAACTAGTCGGTGACGTTCAATATCCTTATGAAGTTATATCAGTGTGCAATGACCAGATCGAGACTGATATATAGAAATGATCAAGTGAGTGCGTGCGCGCTGATCTAAATATATGATCGAGGATAATGAATGTGAGTCACTAGTTTTACAACCTTTCACTTGTTTTGAACAAGTGTCTCAGGTTCAATATCCTCATGATGTTATATCAGTGCGCACTTACCAAATCTCGACTATATAATTTTCGGACGTCCAACCACAGCCACACATTAACAGTGAGCCCACAGCCCCACATTAACAAATACCTACACCCAATATGAATGTGTGGTTGTGGGTGGACGTCCTTAACTTATAAAGTCAAGACTCTCCTACTTATAGAAGTTTTATATATACAGTCGCTATGTCATGCGGACATCATGATATAACCTCGTTAGCATATTGAATGTGAGCCACTAGTTTTGAGAACTGCATACACACTTGAGTCAAATAAGTTAAAACTAGTTGTTGATATTGAATATCCTCATGAAATTATATCAATACGTCCTCATTTCAAAATTTGTTATGATATGGTTGTTTGTTTTCTAAGGCATGTTATATTTTATGGAAATAAATATTTTCACATGTATGCCCTTTTATCTGTTATCTGTTATTTGTTATATATTTACATTTTAATATATTATGGCGAATAGCATATTAGTCCCCATAGTTTGCTTTCATCTGCGTTTAGTGTACGATTTTTTGGTATTGAAATTTTCAGTCTATCATTATTCTAACAATATGGATTCCAGTCCCTACTTAACAAATATAACAAATTAACTTAATCAACCCATTCTAAGCATAAGTGGCCTTAAGTATTAAGTGGATAAATCAAACAGGGCCTTAGTGTAAATTTCAACCCAAAGAAGTTATTATGATTGATATAACAAAATATATATATAGGTTAAATTACATTGCACCCCTTGAGGTTTGACCCGAAGTTAGATGGAAAAGTTTCGCTATTCTACACAAACATCCATGTTTTACCATCATAAGGTCCAAAATGGCCTTGGGTGTTGATGACAAAAAATTTTTCTCTTTGTTATTATACAAGAGCATTTTTCGTCTATACAGGGGTGTTAGTCTAGAAAAAGGAAACTTTTCCATCTTAGTGTGTTAAGCCCAAACCTCAAGAGGTGCAGTGTAATTTACCCTATATATATTTTGTTATATGATTTGATTTAAATTTGATATATAAAGAAATAACTAATATGTTTACATTCAATTATATACTGTACATATGTACATACACATCTTATAAATAACAATGCAATTTCAGAGAATCAGAAAAATATAAAAATAAAATAAGGGTAGAATTTCACGTAGGTTCGACTTTTTTGACGATTTGTCACCTTTTTAAATGTCTTTCCATATTAATCACTTCAATCCTTATATTTTGTAAAACTCATCACTTCAGTTCATTTGACCAAATATTTGAAAGTAAACTATTTTAAATCCTGTGAAAGTACAATTTTACCCTTATTACTATTTAATTTTTTAAAATGAAAAACAATAAACTTCTCAATAATAAAATCTTAAATAAATAGGTTACAAAAAAAAAAAAAAACAATCTTTTAGCTAAATAATAATTTATAGCTAAGATAATCAATTTAGCTAAATAAATATCCATTACGATAAAAAAATACAAAATAAGAAAAAAATAATGGATTTTTTTATTATTTATTTCAGTTTTTTTTATCTATTTATTTAAGATTTTATTATTGAGATTTTTATTGTTTTTCATTTTAATTTAAAGCTAAGATAATCATTTTAGCTAAATTAAATAGTAATAAGGGCAAAAGTTGACTTTTCTAGGTTTTAAATTAGTTGACTTAAAAATGTTTGGTTAAATGGACTAAAGTGATTGTATGTAGCACAGCCCTTTGAAAAAAATAAGGACTACAGTGATGAATATGGAAAGACATTTATAAATGTGATACATCGCTAAAAAAACGGGACTTCTGTTAAATTCTGCCTAAAATAAGGGTAACACATAAAAGAATAAACATAGGGTGTGCCGCCCTCGTCCGAAAATACTTCAGTGGGTCAATATAGGGTACTGAAAAAAAGAATTGTATCGTGTATTGCTGTTTATGTAAATGTTTATGATTGTTACACGATGGAGTCTGTTGACAAACAACCATCAACAATGATGGTTCAAAGCAGTAATGGTTAAATACAATTTGTATTACTCCCAGCTACTTAACTGTCAAATCAATCAGTATTATCATGTCGGGCCAGACCCCATGACCAATTTTCTACTTTTCATCATTACCCATACCGAGTCGTAATCCGAGCAGTGCTTGTACAGCCCAATCTCGCCAGTCCCGGCAGTTGTTGTTGTAATAATAATAATAATAATAATAATAAATCATTACCCATACCCTATACTTAGAGAACGAAATCTTGGAAATGTGACATGGAAATAGGGTGGGTAGAGTACAGGCAATGATGGTAACATGAGAAAGTGGGTTGTAAGGGTGGGCAGGGGTTTAATTGAATGACCAAATTTAATTGATACGACAGTTAAAATCAGTTCAAGTCAGACGTCAAAATCGGATGGGATATCCCACAGATATAATAAATGCTCATCCATCCAACGGCGGAAACCCTCCCGTTGTCATCGGTCCTCTTCCGGATCAGAGCCTTTGAAGGATTGAACCCAACTGACAAGTGACAAAGCCTGCCCGTGAGCTCTTGAGATTGGAAGAATCTCCCATCGAGCACGCGGTAGGTATAGTCAGTATAGTCGGAATTAGTCAAAATGAAATACATCTCGGTCGAAGTCATCAGCTGTCTCATCAAATTGAATTAGCAATCTCTCGCCGATCTTTCTGTTCTTCTTGGATTAAAGCTGAGTTGAATGGGTTGTTGAAGATAACACTTTTCTCACCCCCTTCAACGGAGGTAACCATTACCCCCTCCTAAATGGATGACATGTGTCTACGGAGGGGTAACTTTGTCCAATCAATTGGATAAATTTACCCCTTCGTAGACACATGTCATCTTATTGGGGGGGTGAGCAAAAATTGACTCGTTGTTGAGTTGGTTGGGTTGTTGGATTTAGTTGGATTGATGATGTGTCAGAATTTAATTTCTTTGGTGCAACATTCAACACATGCTGAGTGTTGCACCTGGTCCAGCCAAGTTTTTTTCGTAATATAAATCCGTGTCACCGTAAAGTATATCAAGGATTCAAGGTTGACTTTACACATCTGGTTCGATGGCAAACGTTATTGTTGATACAGAAGTTTAAAGTAAGCATAATGTAAAAGGTTGTACAACCATCATGTCCAACCCTATAACCTAATTTGGTGCAACTGTTGCCCTAAAACGATGCAACTTCATCAGGATATAATTTGAACATCTCAAAGACTCAAATCCGTTGGATCATCCAATATTTTATTAAATTTTAGGGATGAAATCATAATCAATAGTTTAATGCCATTGTTGCGGCAACTGAAGACTATTGTGCCAGGGTTCCCTTTACAGTGTGGATGAAGCTTGAATTAAGCGCATACTATTTACGCTTGGAGGGAGACCAATTCCTGTTCTTTGTTATGTTTGTTAATTGATGTAGTTTGCCTATCCGTTTGAGTAGGCCACCCATTACAACCTTTCGGATATATTCCCACTTCTAATATGGGGTGACATTTTTGGATTTCATCGAGATTTACACGGCTATAGATAATAATTAACATTATTCTGAAGCAACAGAAAGTTAAGCTTGCTTGTTTTAGAAGATTATGAATGGGAGCATTTTTATAAACCTCGACACCTCCCTCAATTAACAAGTGAAGTTGGTGCATGGTGTTCTTGTACATGTTAAAGGTAAGTGGTCAAATTGGTTTGAAAACTAAGAAAGGTTTTGAGTACATACAAATTTTCTGTTTTTTAGGGTTGTTCTAATAGTTTGTTAACCGTAGTGAAATGTTAATACGTACAAGTTTTTTTTTTTGAATTTGAACTGCAAGGTTAGTTTTTGATTCCGAACAATAAAAAAGGGACATAAGTACTTCGTTAAGATTGTACATCACAAAATCGGCAGATGAGTACACACATAAACGAGGTCTGACTTGAAATTTTTAACATGGGTTATCTAATCCAATTATAAAACAACAGACGTTTGTCAAAATTGAAAACAAATGGCAACAGGAAACCCAACATAAAACGCTACTTGCAAGTCCTGGAATGGATTCTAGGAACAAAACAACCATCAATTGCAAATGCATGTTTGGTGGCGCTATGGATGTGAGTGTCTGAACGTATTAATGCCTTGAACCTGAAGGTTCATTCTTAAATAACGTATAGCCGTCTTGATGCCAAAGACGGTCGACTAGAGACGTCGACCTGGGATTGCATGCGGTATTTTTTAACCTGTAAACATCTCTCTCCAGTTCCGCCACGCGAGATTCAACAACTGTTGATCGAGAATGGGACCGTGCTTCGTGTTTTTCCACTATTTTCTTGTATTCAATTGTAACATCCAGGAGGTCTTTCAGAGAGTCGAAACACCTGGTTACGCAGCAAATCAGTCGATCCAATGCCGTGGATTCGTTCTCATCATCTGACTCCATCTCTACAGACCGAAGTAATATTTTTTTTGCTTCACAATCTGTAGAGACCGAAGTTATCCTGTTAACAAAATCTGACCGTGAACATATGCTTTTATAGGGGGGCATACAGCGGCATAGCGGCATAGCGCACTAATCGGTGGAAACATATCAGACATTTTCCCCTTTAATTTTAACTTTATTGGAAATTAGTGTAATCTTCAAATAGTCATCACCAATGTCATATGTATTTATATATTTAACAATGTCATCAATCATGTAAACGAAATAAATTTGTTGGTTGTCCACATGATTTCCATAATTTTAGATGGTATTACATGTCCATAATACTGATATTATGTATTTTTTTTGTTTTCCCTATTTTAGTTAAATTATAGTAGTTACCTTACTCCCTACGGTGTGTTTGGTATGCGAGACGGGACGGGAGAGGACGGGACAACTTTTTGTTATCCCACATTTGGCGTGCTATTAGAATGGGACAGGACAAGACAATGTCGGACAACAATGTGGGACAAAAACCACCATATTTTGTCCCTTCCAAGTACAGATGCACATTTTCCCTCGGGACCCCAATTCCCTGCGTCCCCATCCCCATTTGGGGATTTTTTTGGGGGAAAAATGGGGAAATGGTGAGGGATAGGGATGAAAATCATCCCCAAATTGAAATGGGGATGGGGATGGGGATGGGGGGACCCCTCCCCATCCCCATTTCCCCATTTCCCCACAATTATATTGAAATGGGGATGGGGATGGGGATGGGGATGGGGATGGGTGGGAGGTCCCCCGTTCCCATTTCCCCATTTCCCCCAAACATATATAAATATAATTATAATATATATATATATATTTAATATATTTTTTATTCTTTGAAAACCCTAAATCCCTAAGTATATATACACATTTTATATAAAATGCATTAATGAATTTTATTTTGTATTTGTAATGGAATGTTTGTTTTTTTAGTTTAATTTGTAGTTTTTAGTCAAATGGGAAAATAGGAGAACCAAGGAAACGGAGAAATGGGAAAAAACGGAGAAATATGGGGAAAATGGGGAATTGGGGATAGGGATGGATATAGGTCCCCCCAAAATTTCCCATCCCCTTTTTCCCCGAACAGGGAAACGGGGGGGTATTGTGGAAGGGTTTGGGAAGTGGGGATGGGGATGGGGGGACAAAATTTCCCATCCCCATTTTCCCCAAATGGGGAAACGAGGGGGTATTGAGGAAGGGTCTGGGAAGTGGGGATAGGGATGGGGGGACCTATATCCATCCTCATTCCCCAAATGTGCATCTCTACTCCCATATTCCCTAGGATAAGGTTGTTCAATGACATGGGACAAGTACAAAAAGACTATTTTACCCTTTAAATTTTCTATAAATTGTTAAACATGTTTAATAATATATTATTTTAAATTATATTATATATTATGTATAATATGTATTTAGATTATTTTAGTATATATATCAAAATAATATATATTATATAATATTATATATTATATATTATTATCTGTTTATATAATATATTATATATTATTATATATATATATTTTATATTATATTATATTATAATATTATATACTACAATTATAATTATAATATATATAAGAGGGGTACTATAGTAATTTGAACTTCTTGTCCCGTCCTGTCCCAGCCATACCAATCACATAACATTACAGTTAAGAGTTATGTCCTAGACCTTCCAAACACAATATAGAACAACTTATCCTGTCATGTCATGTTCTATCCCATCTCCGTGCCAAACGCACCCTTAGGGTGCGTTTGGTACGCGTTTCGGGATAGGACAACGTGGGAGAGTTTCTTCGTATCCCACATTTGTTGCAACTTTAGCATGGGAGATAACGGGACAAGGTGGGATGAAAATCAACAAATTTTGTGGCACCCAAGACCCTAGCCCAGACTAGTCCCATACTATATACAAGACTCGGAACCACCTTTTAACCCTTACAATCTTTAAAAAAGCACTGACTTGTGCAATATTATATATATATATATAAGAACCCCCGATCTGGTTAGTGCATCCTGCTAATAACTTTTTCCTAATAAAATCTTATAAATATTATTTTATTAATTATTATAATATTTAAATCGTATAATATAAACATATAAGGTGCACTGTGGTCATTTCGACCTCTTGAATATGAGAGAATCTTGCATGCACCCGGTGCATTGCACCCATCCAATGGGTGCATGCCATGTGACAAGGACAACCAATCGAATGAGTTCTCCCAGGCACGTCGTATGCATGCAAGATTTTCTCCATACCATTTAGATAGATACCGTGAATTATGCCCTAATAATGATTTCAATTAACTCCAAAATTAAAGTTTAGCTTTAGGTTGTGGAAGCCCCGAGGGTAATAAGGATTAGAGCAATTTGAAAGTTTCACAACCAAATGATGAGACTATGATGTGAAATTAAAATAGCATGTTTTTGAAATATACACCGACACCGATTGCGTTTACATTTTGATGAGATCACTTTTCTTGTGTGCTTACGCATGCACCGAATTGTTAGGGCTAAAGTTCTCCTCTCCCCCAAAAGAACTTATAAATTTTGTAATAGTGCAAAACTTATATAATTTTTTCCGCTACCTTTATATTTAACAAATTTGGTTTACATAGTTCTAGTGCTTGCAAAATTATCAATTGGGATTTCCTGGTATCTTTGAATGAACTTATCATCCACACAAAATTTAATATGAAAAGCCATATAAATCGATGTGATTTCACATAAAGGTGTGGACAGAGCTTTAAGCGAGGGATCCCTCAGTTGACGGTTAGCTTAATACATCGATAAACACTGGATTTGGTCAACTTAGAACCTTCCATAGAAAAAAGAAATTGTTTAATGTAGATATTTGTATTGGGAATTTTACATGCATGTAAATACATGTAGAGAATTTACAACATTGTAGATACATATAATAAAAACAATGAATTATTTTTTAATTATTACATAAAACACGATAATACAATACAACTTCTTAGCTATCCATGATCTATGGATACTTATTTTAGTTTGATATTATTTTCTTATTATAAAACATGATTTTCATTTATGTTTTTTATCTTGTTATTATTTATTTGTTTATATTACGTTTCTTTTTTTAATTTCTTCTTAATATATAAGATTATTTAGTTCATTTACAACAAATGTTTTATTTGTTTTATTTTATACAGTAAACTTTGCTATAGTATCAATTTTTCTTAACATAAGTTTAATTCAAATACAACTAATAAAAATATGAATTATAAATTTAATTATTACTTTGTAAACGATAATACAATACATATATAATTTACAAATACATTCATTTATTATAAAACTAATACATTTATTACTTCATAACATGTCGAGTATAAAAAATGGAGTGCATTTTTGCTCACCCACCTTTCAAGGGGGGTAAGCATTACCCCCCTCCCATACACATGACATGTGTCTATGGAGGGGTAAAATTGTCTAAACATTTACTCCTCTATGACACTTGTAATCCATTTAAGAGGGGGGTAATGGTTACCTCCCTTGAAGGTGGGTGAGCAAAAATGTTCTCTAAAAAATGACTTATATCCTTATTTTTTAAATACAATTTGGATAAAAACAAGGTAATAATTAATCCTTTCAAATTTCCAATGTTTATTATTCAAGTTGAATCTACAATTCAACCTACCGCGCGGATCATCTTTTCCAAAAGTTTAATTCAAATACAACTAATTTTTAAGAATATACATGGGTAAGTGAGATAAATTACGGAGTCCATTTTTCTCATCCACACTATCTACGGTGAGCCATTACCACCCATCCCAGGTGTTGACACGTGTCCTAAACTCAACCCAAAGTCCGAAGTTAACTCAAGTTTTGCACACGTCTCAACACTTGAAGTGGGTGTTAATGGCTCACCCTAGTTAGTGTGGGTGAGCAAAAATGCACCCATTTTTATGATACATGTGTATCTAGTCATCAAATGACAACTCACCTGCCACGTGTTGGCCATTGTCTTTTGTCTATGTCTAAGTAATGACAACTCACCTACCACATGTGTTGGCCACTGTCTTTTGTCGATATTGCCTTGCAATCTTAAAATTTCTCATCACCACTCCTGATCCTTATTTGTAATGTTATATTTTTAACCATTTAATCCAAAATATTTGTACTCATGGTTATATTTGCCTGTTTATATGCATTGAATATTTAACTTCACAAAAAAAGAAAAAAACAATAAAAAATAAAAATTTATATATATAATTATCATTGATTTCCTACCTTTCGGACATGGTTAAATCGTGTAATCTTCTAGTTTATTCTTCATCGTGTGATGAACCATATATAGTATTCCTTCTCAACTATTCAACTAACAAGCTTTTGTTAAAAACGTAGGGTAATTACTAATTACCTACTATCATGTAATGATGTTGCCTCTTGTACAAACCTGTGAAATAAATAAATTAATTAATCAGTTCAGTTGAAATCAAAAACAAGATGGAAACTCGGTTCGGTTCCCTATTGACAATGACCGAAGAAATAATATATCGCGCTTTTGCACGTAATCGAACTGATCTTGACATCTGTAGTTGACGGATGTGCCGACCCCAGTCTATCGCCTTTTCAGGTGAACTGTAAATTGAGTGTTCACATCAACGAACTATTCCCACTGTTTCACAGGAGTGGGTGCATTGAGCTTTAAACGTGTTTGGGAATATTTCCTATATTTAATCACAGTTGACTTACGGATAATATTTAGTAATTTATGAATTTTTTTTTACTATTACAGAGGGGCCTACTTGCTTATCGAAACTCGTCACACTTGAAATTATTTGTGTTTATCGACTAATTTTTTATTTATTTGGAAAAGCTCTGGTATTGGGCATGCTGGACTTCCTCCAGGCACCCATCAGTCCCATCAACCTATCCCCTCTCCAACTACAAAGACTCGTTGCAGCTAAATGCCCCGACGGCTGGCTCAATGTAATTACTGGGAGTACAAGTACAACCAAGGACTTGGGTTTTACTTGGACCAACAAGTCAAGCACCTTGTGGTTGAATATGGTTTTCATTGTATATTAAATATGGATTTCATTTTTTTTTTTTTTTTTGGAAATTACAAACAACTGCCAGGACCCTGCGAGAATTGGACTCTACTAGCACAGCCTGGAACAACTGCTCCCACTAAAGGGGAGAGAGCACCCTCACTTGATAGCCAAGGAGGGACAAAGAATATATGTAATATATACATGGGTGCCATGGGAATTGAACCATGGTGGTGGATGCTCCATTTGGAGGGTCCAACCACATTGGTAAGAGCCCAATAGCGGATTTCATTGTATATTACATAAGTACAATGGTAATTAAGAATATGAATAGATGATATCTCAATTAATGAATATAGATTAGATGAAGGAGTTTTACGCACACTTACAGTACAGTATGACACATTCATCTGTAATACGAGAAACACTTGCATGGGACGGTCTCATTGACGTGGCATCGGGACCGCCCAATAAATGTATCTCATATATATCTTGGGAATAAAAATATATTTTAAAGTCCCATGTGGCATACATTCATTGGCCTGTCCCATTGCCATATCAATGAAACCGTCCCATTCAAGTTTTTCTCCTTTACTACAATGGGTATTTATTTGGTTTTACGAAGGGACGTGACTGTCTAGTGAGGCCTTCATTGCAATTACAAATATGAAAACCAAGGTCATACCAAATTGCTACTGTATCAAACCTAATGACCATACTATGGTGACCGTAGGTCAAGTGGATAGCAAGGGGGGGAATAATAAAGGTTACCCCGTTCTCGCTGCCATGTCGACACACATCCGGAAAATGGAAGACCTCAGAGATGTCATCATAAAATTTTCACATACGGCTCTGGCGGGGAGACACCGAGTTTACAACGATTGTCCTATGGACATAGATTCGTTACGAATACAATTATTCGAACTCATTGAGGAGTCACGCCGTCTTTCAGCACAACTCGATGAACAGTTTGGTTTTCTTGCAGGACCGTCATCCCTTTCGGCAAACTGATCAACCAAGTCCTACATGTTATTTCAATGATCTGTGCACATTTTAGTTTTTTTATCTTTCATCTGGTTGTTTTGTTTATAATGTCTTTAAGTTTAAACGAAGGCGATTGTATTTGCATCCACTAACTAAACATAAACTCCGTTTCATGTGTTCACTATCTTAGGGGAGGTAATGAGTCGCCGAACACACGAGGCATTGTACTTACCTTATTTTCAATTATATAAATATATGATTAGTTAATCAAATGATAAGGATTATATACAAAATCGGTTGTGAACAAAGTGTTGTTACCTGTATCCTTCTATCTTCACGCTATTGTCTTTTGCATTATATATTCATTTGAAGTCTACACCTACAAAATCAAAGGGAAAAAACAAATAACACATGATGACACGTCGTAATCAAATAAAACATGAGGACAGATTAAATGATGCAATACATAGAGTAGGAGAAGATATCAACTATGAAGAGAGGTATGTGTAAGAGTTGTGACAAGGGTATTCATGTTCATCAGAGATATACCAAATTTATAACTATTCATCCCTGCATCATGCAGGGCCTGCATAGTAGCCAAACCCCCTCATTTATCCAAAAATCTTTATCCATTAACATAAGGGTACCCGTAATCAATGATCTTAAATAATTAGATTAGATATATTTTGGTCCTAACTTATTGATTTCTGATTTTTATTTGAAAATAAAACCTTTTTGCCATTGTTTTAAATAATAGTTTCGGACACGTGGTAACATTTTGGGAGGGAGGTTATGCTTACCTCTAGTTAAAGTGGGTGAGCAAAGTTTCACTACAAGGTTTCACCCTTAAAATAGTATCTTCCCCTCTTCCCAATTAACCCTTCAAATAGTCTCTCCCTAACTCACACCATCCTCATTTCACTCCACCCGTCTTTATTATGAATCAGCCTTCAGAAGTTTTTTTGGCCTCTACTCAACATGCTTCCTTCCTCCCGTAGTTTAAAGTGTTTGCTTCCATGCAACATCTCTTCCCAATCACCCTTAAATTAGTATCTTCCCCTCTTCCCAATCACCCTTGAACTAGTCTCTCCCTAACTGACACCCTCCGTTCATCGCTCTACCTGTGTTTATTATTAATCCGCCTTCTCAATCTCCTGTTTCCATTGTTCACACCTAACTGTTTTTTTTGCCTGTACTGAACATGGTTCGTTCCTCACGTAGTATAAACTTGTTGCTGCCATGGAACATCTCTTCCCAATCACCCTTGAAATAATATCTTCCCATCTTCCCAACTCATAACCTCGTATCACTCCACACGTGTTGTATTTTGGGTTGCTGTTTAAATTTTTTGTTTCACCTTTGAATATTGAGTTAGGTTTCTTTGATTACCCCGGTAATGGAGCAGAAATTGTCATTGGAAGAGACTGCGGTTCCTATTTCTTCTAAAGGAAGAATACCTTCGGGGAGGCCAGGCTATGAAACAATGGGCAAAAAGTGCGTATTCAAGGCGAACCACTTTCTAAAACAAGTGGCGAACAGAGACATACATGACTATGATGTTGGGTGGATAAGACATTGATATTTCTGACGATAGCCCTAGGTGACGACGTGGGCAATTACTTGGAGAAGGTTCGGGCCATCCAAAGCATTGCTTTGATCACGGTGTATCTGCAGAACCGAGTATATATATGGATATATATTTAGAATTTGAGCAGATATGTTGGAGTATGAAAATAGTAGGAGGGATTAGTCTGAATAAACAACAGAAGGTTTGAACATACGATTTGTAGAGGTAAGAAAAGCTGAAGTTTTAAAAACAAGTGTTTTGCGTCGCCGAATAGCAGACTTCAGCACTGAACGGTGCTGTCTGAATCTGTATCCGTGTTTTTTAACTGGAAAGGCACCGTTACATAACGTCAATAGGTCTATAATATCAGTTTACCTACAAGATGGTCTCAATTTTTTATTAACGTTTATATCGAATTTGGTTATCATTGTTCAGTAATATTGAATATTACACATGTTTCGGCAATGGGCAATTTTTATTAGTACATTTGTGGCGGTCACGCAATTCATTTATTATGGTTCAATATTTGAAAATTAATATGACGTCGTTTCATTTATAGAAAAAATTACAGCAAATAATTGTAAAAATATTGTTTCACAATTTTCAAAATTTCACACTACTCGAGTACTTTGGAGGTGGACGAACATATTTCATACAAATTTTGTACGATATAGAGTTCGTTCATGACAGACAAATATTGTACGGTTTCGATTTTTAAAATTTAAATAGGTGTGAAGAAATAAAGAATTATTGTATATAAGTGCACTGAACACAGAAGGGTCACCATGTGGAATCAATATTATATCACCGTTTCAATTATTTAATACCTAATGACTTATTTATATTTATTAATTTCATTATATACTACCTATAACCTACTGACTTTTTTATATTTATTAATTTAATTATATATTAAAGACGAAGAATACCAACAACTCTTCACATGAATGTTTTCGAAGAGATACACACCACTCTATTTATCTGTTGGTAACCCAAACAATTGATTAATGTAAGTAAAATTAAAATGGATTTAAAAAAAACAAATTCATGATCCAAACCTTTTCGATTCACAAAACTTTTCGATTCACAAAACACACATTTACACCTAACACAACTCCCGCTGAAATTAATTAATAATAATAAATGATCAATCGGACTTGAGTAGCCACACCCTTTAACAGAATGAGAATATCTATGCTTTGGGAGAAGATGGGCATATTAATGCTAATTGACTATTTAATTGTTCATTTAAAAAAAATATATCATATTTCTTAACACGTGGGTAGATAAGAAATTGCAAATGTCGGAAATCAATTGAAGATGAAAATTACTAAAAGAGGAAACAACTGCAAAAATGTCAAAATTACCATCATCAGTTGATCACAACCATCACTTCTTGGACTTATTACTAACATACCATGTAATGACAGTAATGTATTGATCGTGTAAGGATTATCTTCGGAATGGTTTTATATATTAATTAAATTCATCTATTTTCTGAATTGAATACACATTGTGGCCCATTACAAAAAACTACCACACCACGTTATATCATTGAATTGTGGCAATCCAATTCTAGCACAGTCAATCAGTAATTAAGAGGTTAGCTTACGAAATTCATTTCAAACAATTTTCAGATTCAGATTCTTTTTGAGGTTCTCTTACCATATGTACCCAACTTAGTATTTAACACATCAATCTGGTTTGAAGTTCGACATCAGTCATTTTGTTTGGTTCAATCTGAATGCTTTGTTTTAATCTTTCTATGTTCGTGTCTTCTGGATAGGGGTTAAAGTACCGAAAATCGAAATTGCTGCTGACATAATTGTTTTTTGCCTGCCTTTTGACCATAATGACGTTTGATGTGATGGGCCAATGTGATATTGACAACCCAAATCCAATGGGCACGCTATTATGGGGATACGCAATGCCGGTCTACAAGTATACTCATTACCTCTTCGTGTAATGGACGGTTGAATCTATGTTACGCAATATAAATTGCCTCACCAAATCCTTAGACCATCTCCAATGCATATGCCAATGCCAATGCCAAATTTAGCACAAAAAAGAGTAAAATGCTATATTTGACACATCAATTTACCATTGTGCTCCAATGCACAATCCTATATAAAATGTTATTTTTATTATTTTATTAATTAAACTTATAAAAGTAAACATCTACCATTAATGCATATTATTTCTTTTTATTCTACAATGCAAAGTTCCATTAATGCATTCATTCTTTCATTTAAAAAAAATATATAATGGCATTTTCGTAATTAAAAAATGAGCATTTATTGCCAAATTTGGCATATGCTATATTGTGTGCCAAATTTGGCACACAATATAGCATATACAAAATTTGGCACATAATTTGGTACTGCATTGGAGGATGATTTTTACACCCTGTGCTAAATTTTAGCATTGGCACAGATATTTGGCACTGCATTGGAGATGCTCTTAAGCTCCCAACGCAATATCTTGTAATAATTATCTCCGGTACACTTGTATAGTTCATCCAATCCCAAACTATTCATTAATTTACACATAACATTTCATTGTCCGATAACTTGATGTTACGGCCATCAAGTTTTAGATGTTTTGGACCGTCCCAGGCAAGATCTTCTCATATTGGACATGTTAATTTAAATAATAATAACAATTTCGTTATGAACTCCTTCCAGATGATAAACGTTAATTACAAATTAAAAGTATGAGGATTTCAAAACACCATTAATCAACTCATATAATCTAAACGATTGGCTTATGCATTTGGTGTTAAAAATTGTGCCCATAATCAATAGAAACGCTGGTGTGGCATTTTTTACAAACTTGAAAAGCCATATTTGCCCATTGCCAATGCTTTATATATTTAATTGCCTAAAAGTAATTTCTATCGTAATATTGGATTGACATTATACATTCTAACTCAACTTAGTTGAAAACTTCAAATATAGTCAGAACAGTAACCACACGGTTGTTTGACGCCATCTTTTTTCGGAATGGATAGGAATTCCCAAGGTGAACCAACGGTGATCCGAGATCGAATATACTCCTTCCTCGACGCTATTTTACAAGTATTCAGTGAATTGGAGGACGTGCGAACTCAATTTTCAGGGAATTTCAACACATACATGGTTTTGTTATGGACAAAGTTCTTCCAGGTAATTGATGACACACAGAGACTGATCGTGGACTTTGAGAGGGAGATGGGTCGTCCTGTAAGCTCAGTACCATCTCATCCTTCCCATTAGGTTATGCACATTTACTGTAAAATAACACATGTATGCTTTTTTTTTTCTCACCGAGTTTTCAACTGTTACGTATCGAAATTTTGACTTCTAGGTTGAGCTACTTTATATTACGGTGGAAGTTGGGATGCGATGTTTATAAGTTTCGAATATGTAAAAAAAAATCTGAGACCTTGTGTTTTCTATGTTCTGCTCTTTGAATTATGTGCAATGGTTTAGAAATGAAATGTCGTACATAAATGTTTGCATCCATAGTCAAGTTCTTGTATGAGTTTACGATTATATGAGGAAGACAAACCAAATGACATGACGCATGCGTTTAAACTGTCTTCACGCTTCCATTTACTACCAGGCAGTTCTACTCATTAACAGAATTAAGTTAAAACTGCATTCTTCTACCAAAGAAAAGCTCCCAACCAACAACCCATTTTGTGTTGAGGTAACCTGCAACACATACCAATCCATTGTATGACATGGTTAATAATTTGATCGACTACAAATTCTGTCTACTGTGTATTCCGTGTATCGCATTCGCAATATATTCGAATTTGTTTGTTTTAATTTATTACTCACAGGGATTTTCTGGTATTGCATTCCCAGTATATACAAATTTTATGGGACAAAGGGGTTACACTTGGTATCGGCGATTCATTAAACGAAGATTATATATTAGTATTCAGTGATAAGATTATTAAATTAGTTTTACGATAAACGATAGAAGTTACAGGTTCTGTAAATTACTATTAACAATAACATATTCATTTTTGTCCATCAGTTTTTATAAAATGAATTTGGGGTGTAAATAAAAGTAGGGTTGTCATAACCTTTTTATATGGGTGCAGCAATCTGCACTGCTTTTTCAATACTCCACAGTCCACGACCACCTCAACAAAACAGCATACCATAAACAAGTTACGGTTATTGGAATTTTGAAATGCGGACATCGATAATGGTTTTTGAATTAGAATTTTTAAAATATAAAAGAAAATGAAAATTTCAAAACTAAACAATTTTGCATACGAAAATTAATAAATAAGTGCAAATTCCGAGATAAGTTTGATTAGTGGACTGTATTCCCTGTACAGATCAAATCAATAGTCTGCATTAATGCATGGCTTAATTTCATATAATAATGACATCATTATCTGTGAATATTTCATAGGCAACCGAAACGGTCTATTTCACTTTGTAAATAGTTATCTATCATTGGAATTTTATCAAAACTAGTCAGCTGTATTATAATCCATTACATGGACACTGTAATTGCAATTTATTCGTGTATCACCAAACCTCAGGGAGGTTAGTTGCAATTTGGTCATAAAGCCCTAAATCACAGACTTTGACCATTCGTGTATACTTACTTACTCAAGAACCTATACCGTGTAAGCATCAAAATGAGGTACTCTTAGGAATCCGACACCTAGAAGAACTTCTTTAATCGACGGCGCACCCAATCGTGTCGACGATATGGTGTTTTCTGTTGTGATCCTAATTTTTTCTGTTATCATATGTTTGTTTGTTTCAATTTAATTATTAAGGCAGGGTATGTATAAATTGGTAATGGGTTTCAGTCTGGGTATGGCTTGTCGAACATTCAAGGAATAAAGTTTACCCAATTTGTTTGTTGTTGATGGGTTTCAGTTTGTAATTTTTCACAACAGGCAGATGATTGAAATGAAATCTCAATTACTCTCTCGAACGACTATGATAGATTATTTATTGAATGTTAATGTAGTGTTCGACTGAAATACTCGCAGCTGGAAAAGAGTTCAAGGATGGGTTTTGTTCTGTTAAATACTGAGTGTGGATATATGTTGATGCTGCCTCAATTCTTAGTTCGTTTACTCTTGCAATTGTATATTTTATGAATAGATGGCTGTGGAGGAAAATTTGGACGATTTGTTGGTACACCCGAGGGCCACTTGGAATTATAACATCACCATCACCATCAACACACACTGTTTTCACAAATTGATTTCCGCTATAGACAAGATTCTTGACCGTGCTGGAGAAAGGGCAGAATTCGAGTCAGGATGTTTTGGCCACTACTTGGATTTCCCTAAAGGGGGTTATTTTCAGGCACAGTTCATCCACAGCTTGCTGCTGAGACAGATATGCATTCTTGGAGGTAGTGAGGACGAGTTATGGTTTGCCTTAGGAAAAACTAAGGTCAGATTTGGGAAGAGGGAGTTCTGTATGTGCACTGGCCTAAAATTTGGCCGCCTGTCAGACATACCGTCAAGAGAGTATGAGGTTGTCCCAGGTGGTATTCAGGCAAGGTACTTTCAGGGAAGGAAAAAATTTGTGATTGCAGAATTGAAAGCTCCATTCATGGCGGAGGGTTTCGAACAGCCCAACGATGCACTTAAGTTGGCATTGATTCTGTTTGCCAACAGGGTCCTCTTTGATCAGGATGACCGGAGCCAGGTGGCGTACTGGACGTTCTCGCTAGTAGAGGATGTTCAATCGTTCAACAACTTTTCCTAGGGTCACTATGTTTTCAAGATGACCCTCCACTACATCCGTCAAGGTTTTAAGGTACCAGCAGACCCTCTTGGGCAGACTAGGAGATACAACCTATACGGATTCATTTGGGGATTACAAGTTATTTTTATAAGCGTTAATCCCTTTGACCTTTTTTCATATGTTTGTAAATTAGATTATTCGTTTTTCCATGATTAGTAATGCTAATTACACCCTCTAAAACCGATTCCTTGGTTTGACACGGTACAGTTTTGGGCTACGGAGGCTATACCTGTGATGCGCGACAAATGTGGTAAGCTAACAGGGGATCCCAACGGAGCCCCACGGTACAGGAAGTACTGTTTCAAACAGAGGTGATCGGACATGGTCAACGCCTGGACCAAAGCGGAGACAAGCGGGAAGGTAATTTACAATTATGTCATTTTGGTATAGTTTTGTATCTTTTTGGTTATGTAGACAGTGGACAGTTATATTAGTTCCATTATGTTTAAGCTCACTGGGCTTCTGGAGCTTGTACCCACCGAATGTGAGTTGCAGAAACATTAATGGAGGGATATTGATGTGGACCTATCCGAAGGACCCCAGTGGAAGCCGAATGGGAGTAACGATGCTGAGGAACTCACCAAGTGAAAGCACATGCCAAGTAAGAAAACTAACGGTGGGTGGAGAGGATGTGACCGTGTAGATAGGACAGACCTCACAGATACGGTCCTTCCAGATATACAACCATCCAGCGATGGACACGGATCTTTCCCTCCACCGGCTGACCAAGGTGCAGCAGCCCCGGTTGATGATACCATGCAAGAAGGCTTATATCAGAGGGCAGGTTCAAACAATGGGCGACATTCGCTTGGTCACACAACCGATGAGGTAAACTGTCGAAGTAATATTGGATCAATGGTTTATACGTCTATGATGTTGGTTGCCCAATTTGTTTGTGTATCTATTGTTTCGCACCGTGTCTAACGTTTTAGTGTTTTACGTATACCATTTACATAAATAGTTGGAGGTACCTCGATAGTATGTGGGACCAGAAGTACTGGAAAGAGTGCTGCACGCGGTGAATGCCATATCGGAACGTGTACGCAGTATCGTCCATGAGGAAATGGGGGTGGACTGCGTACGTAATATCGTCAACGAGGGTTTGAGGCGGGAGATCGAAGGGTTGCGGTGGATGCTGTGGTTTCAAGTACGTATATATCCACAACTGTCACCGGTGTAGTCTTCTTTATTTGATTTAATTTGTATTCATGTCCATTTACACTGTGACACTTTCATCCCTAAGGGAAATGTAGGGGACGGTAATTCTGGAGATCAGTCGCAGCGCGGGGAGAGTGTGGAGCAGGAGGAAGAAGGATTGGGCGGTGAAGAAGGATTGTGGCATGATCAGGCTACCGATGATGAGGGAGGTCGTTATGATATGGGTGACGATGAGGAAAGGCAATACGACTAAGATTGGCAGGATGATAGGGGATGCGTTTATGAGAGGGTCAATGATGAACCACAGCAATATCAAAAACTTGTCCCTGGTGATGTCATCCCGGAAGTTGATGAATCAAACCTTCCCTTAGACTTGTGTGAGGATTCATCGTCCTCAGAACGGGCGGGTGGACTAGAGGTGGCTGCAGCACCTTCATTGGCTTCGCGATCACCCACTCCAGTTGACAAATTATTTTCTCATATGCCGTTATACTTCTGGCGCCGAGAAGTAGGTAAATTATTGTCTGCGTTTGGTATACCAGGTCTAGTACATCCAGGAGCACCTGGAGCAGAGGAGCCCGATGTAACTCAATGGTCGCTGGCTTCATCAAGTCCTTTTAGCATGCGAGAAACATGTCTGCTGTTGGTTGCACCACCAAATACAGATTCATGTCCAGTTTCTGAAGAAGGGAAGATAGATACCGATGGCAAGGAGGAGGAGACACCGAAAGAAGATGAATCATTGGCTCCATTAGTGTTGTGGCAAGATATTTCATTGCACGATCATCCTTGTCCAGTAGAAGGTAGACAATCAGGGCCAGATGATCCGTCTAAGGATCAAACATGTCCAATGTTGGTGGGAACAAATATTTCAGAGTCATGTCTAGTTTCTGATGACGAGAACTTGGAAATAAATGGTGAGGATGAGGGCATACCCAAAGAAGATGCCTCCTTGCTTCTGTTAATGTTGTGGGTAGATCCTTCGTTGCATGATCCGCCTTGTCCAGTAGTGGATACAGAATCTGGTCCAGATGATTCGTCTGAGGATCAAACATGTGCGACATTGATGGTAGCCCAAATTACAGAGTCTTGTCCAGTTTCAGATGTAGAGGACTTGGAAAACGATGGGGTAGATGAGGACAAACGTGAAGCCTCACGGGCATCATTTTCTGCGGTACAAAGTCCATCACCACATCCGTTGTCACCATCACATTCAGATTCAAATCTTAGTGTGTCGATTAAGTCAGACCCAGATCTTGGAGTTCCTAAAGGTTCACCTCCACGGGCAATGGGCCATCCACATAACAGATGCAAACATACACCGAGCAAAAAACAGCATCGGTTAAGAAGAGTGTCACAGATAGTATCTCCGACCCTTCCTGTAGAGGAACCGATTTCAGAACGAGCGTTGGTTTCAGGTCCACGTTCTTCGGGAGAGCAATCGACTTGTACACCCACAAATCAATGAAAACGGAGACTATCTGCGATAATCTCCGAAACACTTCCGAACTAGGAACCACCTGTAATTGATGTGCATACCAATGACACGGGTGCTTCGTGCCAGTAGGTATTAGATGATACCGCTTTAGCAAGACAGCGTCAACGAGAGTTATGGTTCTGCAGTACCTATAGCAACCCGTTGAGTAGAGGAATTCTTTCCACTGGCCCAAGCCGGGAGATATATGCGCATTTCAAGATTGATTCGACAGTGTTATAGTAAGATGATTACTAACTATGCATTTTAGATTCCATCGCCCGTATATAATCACTTACCAGTTATAATATCATTCTGGTAATGTAATGGGTGCAGCCGTAACGTTGGCTTGGAGGTGCTGCAGACAAAGGAATTTTTCATATCATTAAAGGACATTAATAGCCTTCTGTTGGATACACACATGGATGCCTACCTCAATTTGTTAAACAAAATGAGAGGGAGCAAGCACAACCCTTACAAGTTGAAGGACAGAATGGGGATCGTTGATTGCAACTTTTTTGTAAGTACGTCTGTAACTTTGAGGCTATGTTTATACTAGGAATTGTGCACTTGGGTAAAATGCAAATGTCCTGTGCAGGACGAACTGGCAATGGCGTGGGCAGGCTGGCAGTCGAATTTACATGCGCCTGTAGTACGACCCTTCTACCCCTCCGATTATCGTGTTCGTCCGGAATGGAAACAATATGTACACGGCGATCGACCAGACTGGGGCAGTCCATGGGATTCCTATGATAAGGTTAGTAACGTTCTGGTGCGCAGACATGGGTTCCAGCTTGATTTTTATATACATATTTGATATAACTTTTCCTTTCCAGGTGGTGGTCCCCTGTAAGGTTGAAGACGGCCATAGGGTTGTTTGCGTCGTTGATCTGCAGGCATGGGAGATCGTGGTATATGATCCCAACGCACACTGGACACCCAAAGGCACTCATTTGATCCTCCGACAGATTTTACCACTCCGACGTCTGTTCCTAGTTATTTACTTGCAGGCAGGTTATTTTAACAGAACGGGAAGGAGTAGATGTGATCTCGCTCCTATGAAGGCTCGTCGGATGGATGTTAACAAAGTTCCAAAACAAATAGGTCCGAAAAGTAATGGAGTCTTTGTCCTGTTAATGATACGTTCCCTGCTGAGAGGTTTGAAAAGCATGAAGTTCGTTGAAGCAGATATCCGGAGCCATAGGCAGGAAATCGCGTATGAACTTTTTACAAACAGCTTACCTGAGGAATGTTAATTAACAGAATGTTTGATGTTCATGTCATTAACCTGGTTATCACTTATGACATAATGTGGACCTAGTTATGAAATATTGATGTGTTTGCCCTATTTGAAAACCGATTAATTATTGTTGTATGTATCACATGAAAAACTCGTGCATATTTTTCTAGGGTACGAAATCCTATACATAAGACGGTGATGGATCTTCACATGTGAATCCTCTAAAACAGTTTTATTATGATGTTGATGGGGAACACTGTTTGATGGTGTAATCCTTTAGGAAGACGCTTGCAAGTAATGAGACTTCCACGTGTCAGTACTTGTTAATCAACACACGAATAACTGACCTTCAACTTCATACGGGTAGATGGAATATCCTCCTCCTAATTAAACCAATACACGATGATATGGATATAAAACTTGGACTTCATACATGAACATGGGGGAAGGGTCCACATCTAAACGATTAATCCCACAGGGAGAAATCGACCTTGGACTGAAAACACGATTATAAGTATAGATGGATACCAAACATTACATTAACACACTATTTTTTGGCAGAGATAGATTACCTCTGTTTTTGCACATTGTGGAAATTTTATGAGTTAGTGTCTGTGTCGGTGCTGGTGTCGGTGTAAGCCGAAGCCTCACAGGTTAGGTCAGTGGATGGCCTATCTGGGCACGTTTGTCTGTTGTGTCCCTGTTTGTGGCAAACACTGCAACTGCGAGGATGTTTGGTTTTGTTAGCACCATCAGAAGCTGGTTTCCTGTAGCTCCTCTTGTTGTGTCCCTTTAGGCCGCACTTAGAACAGTTCTTTTGCTTAGCCTTCTCGATGCAAGAATGGTACCTTGATTTTTTCGGTCTTCCGGGCAGAACACGCACCTTCCAAGGAAGAACAAGTAGATTCCGGACTTGATCGGGTACGACCCAGTTCTGTGCATGTGGAAGTAGGTTGATTTCTCCCTGATATGCCTCTCGCAGCGTATCAGAGCTGTAGTACTCGGAGCACATTTCTGGAACAAGAATTGATGCGTATTTGTTCATAAAATTAATTCCTGGATGTCAGACATTAAAAATAGATGTGGTAACTGACGAACTTACGACAGTATACTTCGCTTGCATACCTGGCACAAGCAAGGGCATGGTGACAAGGTAACTTTTCAAGATCCCACCTGCGACAGGCACACGTCTTTGCTTGAATATCGACAATAGAATTATTTTGATTCTCCGTGACGTTGTACCTGTGGTATGAAATAGAATGAATGATGCATTTATAAGAAGGTTCAACCCCTTTATGTATGTGATTGTCGGCTGCAGGAGTCAGATCAGGCCTAAGATGATTTGCAATAGTACAACGCTTGTGGAACCACTTCTGCATCATATCCCTAATCTGCTCTGCAAGGGCTGCGATAGGCAGCTTCCAGAGATCTAGAAGAACTGAGTTCATACACTCGGCTAATTGGGTAGACATCATCCGGTACCTATTTTTGGGGCAATAAGCTTGTGTGATCTTATCTAACCCAACTTCCATGACGTCGTTGTAGTACCTCTGGTTGCAAGCAGCCATCTGTTGAAGATAGATATCACAGTCATCGCGAAGGTATCTAGAACATGCTTGGTAAAACAATTCTCTTGGCATACATCGATTCTTGGATGACCGTCTAAATTTCTGTGCAATGTGGAACACACAGAATGCGTGATATGCATCCGGGAAAACATTTATCATGGCTGATATAATACCTCTGTGACGATCAGAAACGATAACCAGATCCTGAGGAGAACCAATGCCCTTCTTCAATTCAGAAAGGAACCAAGTCCAGGATCCCTTACATTCCGAGGGAGTGAAACCAAATGCCAATGGGTATGCCTATTCATTACCATCTTTGGTTGACGCTATAAGAAGCACCCCTTTGACAGATCTCATTAAGTGGGTTGTATCGATGGCAATCACGGGTCTGATAACCCGGCTAAAACCTTGGAGACAAACATCGAGTGCCATGAAGCCGTACTTGAACCGGTCTTTCGAGTCCATGATGATGTTTGTTAGGGTCCCGGGATTGCATTGCTTTAGCATGTAAAAGTATACCGGTAACGTTTGGAAAGACTGCAGTGGATCCCCAAACTGTATTTTCAGAGCATGGAGTCTTGCCCGGTTAGCTTTGTTATACAACAGGTGCACCCCGTGCTGAGACCCCATTTCCGATATAATATCTTTAGCTCTGATTTTGCATCCCGGATCAGCGAATCTTTGGGCATAGAGTTCCCCAACAATATAGGCACTCACTTGGGTAAAGTGAAGACCATAATTTTGGACTTTACTGGTGTGTGTATCTCGATATACAATGACGTACCAGTAGGTTCTATAGCGCTTCTTCACCGCACGTACCAACCATTGACAATTTAAGTAGGTACACGATGCCTCATACCGCGTTGTCGTCGACCGCTTAACCCTGTACCAGAAATGGTTTTCCATTGCGTACAGACCCAACTCCTTCTTCATTTGATCCTTGTGTTTGAATATCTTGCCTTTATGAATGGAAGTGTTTCCCGGGTCGGATCTGAATGCGCTGCATTCGTTTACATTTTCAAAACATACATGGTCAAACCCTTGCACTTTATGCCTTGAGGGATTATGGTCAGGAGGGGTGTGAACGTAAGTCGTGTTATCCTGGTCATCATCTGGTAGATTGTTTGTAATACATGATACAGAAATGTTAGTCGTGTTAGGCACGGACAAGGGATGGACCTCTCTGTCAGTATCCCCATGAATGTGATGAGGTTGTAAAGGATGTCGATGTGTTTCCTATTCAGTAATGGGAACCATTGATGCACTGCAATGTGTTCCACAACCTCCGGCATCATCTTCACTAGTGTGTACATTTGTACAATGAACATTGTAGTTTGTATAATGTTTTGAATCGGACTGAACAACCTTTGCATTACTTTTAGGTCGATCTCCGCAAGACAAAGGATGTACGCTATCATTAACACCCATTCGGTGGGTACCGCTTGATAATGTGTTAGAACCTATGTTCAGTGGTATGTCGTTAAAAATAAGCCGCTTGATTGCTATATGAGACAAGGACTCATCAACGGGACAACGATTTGGGATTTTTTTTTTTTGCATCAAGAATCTGATATAACTGTTACCGGTGAACAACCAATAGGGGTAACTGTATATTTTGCCTTCTTATTTATCTGTCGCGTAACCGACTCATACACCATTGAAAATGGTGTGGTGATGTGAATAGGTGAACCGTTGGGTTGATTTGGATACATCGGCGGTTTTACCGTTGACTCTTCATTTTGGTTTAGAAAATGTGCGAGATGTCCCGGGACATGTTTGTGCAAAATCGAAACATAACATTTAGGATTATGTTTGTTATGCGAAATGAAGATTTGAAAATCAGCGTCAAAACTTATTTCAACAACGGTGCCAGAAAGTAAGGTACTGAACTTCATATCGATTGCATCGCGGTTCAACCCAAACCGAACGCATATCTTATCCGCCAACGTTTTCAGTGTATCGTTCGGTGTTATAGCCAAAAAGAATACAGATTTTGGGTTGAACTCTACATCTTCCCACACCCCATCATAGTTCACTATCAACAGAACCATTTCCTGGGCTTAAACCAAAAAGGGTGAAGTATACTCAGTGGAAAATCTTTCAAAGGGTACGGTGGTTTTGGTTTTGTGACGGTGGCTTTGTGTAATCCACAAATTTGAAGCCATAAGAAGGTTAGCTCAGCATAATAATATAATGATATGGTGTAGATGTCGAATTGAAGATTAAGCTATGTTTGGAGATTGATCAAACAAAAATGGTCTTGTGTTAGATAAAATATTCAATGTAAACTGTGTTCGAATTTTTTCATTGCATTACCCTCTAATTATTCACACCTCCAATTAAATTTAGTGAGGGTTGGTTTTTCTGATTAACCTTTGTATAATTTTGTAACGGGGGGTAGGGTGGCCTTCAGCCCCCCACCTATATAACAGAGGTGGGTCGATGGTCATATCATCCAATGGTTTTTAATTATAATTCATTCACCTTCCCCATGGTGATTAGATGTTTCTTCACTATTAATTAAGCTTGATGTTAAAATTTGGCTACTGACCGGCTATGTACAGCTACCGTCAGTATTGGTATACAAATAATGGTAATGATTCAATGTCAACGCACGATCTCGTTCCTCCTCGGAGAAAGAATATAGCATGCACCCGTTGCATTAAAACCCATCCAAAAGGTGCATGCGTAGTAGCAAGGATTCTATGTGGAATGCACCCATTGGTTAGGGTGGTTACAAGTGTACAAGTGGAAGTATTTTCTTTTTATTAGTTTATTCAATATTGTACAAGCAATGATGGTCTGCACTATGGGACTGGATGAGTTTGCTAGTATTGCTTTCTTCCGTACGGTTGTTGACAATTTTTTCGGGGTTAGGTGCATGACGTATAGTTGTTCAACAGGAATGCACTGCTATGGTATATTGGCCATCTCCAAGACTCCAATCCAAAATCGGCCAAGACTCCAACCCAAAAACTGTAGGGGGTTCTGGCAGTCTTGCACAAAAGTGGTGGAAGTGTGGAACTATGAGGATACACTATTTCCATTTTCATAAGCTGCAACCCATTCAAACCTACGTATACACTAACCGGATATTCCCAACAATATTATATGTGTTCCCATTTAGCAAATATCTCAGAACAATTAACATTTCACCACATGATATACATAATATTGCAATATATTAACAGATGTTAGAAATTAAAGATGGTCAATTAACAAACTACCCTTTAACCTAAGTGAGTTCAATGAACAGATTGATGTAAATAACAATATTTTAATGATTACAATTATACACATAATTCTAGTTTTAATGAACAGGTTATATAATATATATATATAAGTTAGAGAAGCCGAGTTGCAGCTGAGTTGGAGATTTATTGTTTTACGCACAGTTAAATATAAGTTAGAGCATAGGATTCACCGTGATACCAAAAATTAAAAGAAAAACAGACTTTTCATAGCAGTCAATCCCTTGCAAACACATAGCGGAACATTAACACACTACGCTTACTTGTACAAAGACCCTTCATTACCCTTAATTACAAAATGATGCAGCAGCAGTGGACCAACTGGCATTAGATTATTTGGAGGGGTGGGATTTGAAACAAGCCAAGTAAGACCAAACCCGGGCGACGGAATCAGATTGATTTGAAATTTTGACAGCTGATGTGTTTCGGCGTTTCCGGAACTACTACGTAGCTTTGCTACGTAAGCATGTCACTTTTTAGGCAAATTCCGTCATTTAGGCCTTTAAATTAGTGTTTTTGCTATTTTAGGAAAGATTTGTTTTTGCTTTAATTTGAGTTTCCCAATTCCGAATCGACTTCCGTCAATTCTGGAATGTTTAGGATTCTTAGTAGAATAAGTTTTTGCTTTAATCTCGTTTTTTCCTTTTTTGGTAATTTTCCGTTTTTAAATCGTTTTTCTTGCTTTCCAAGGAATTCGATTAGGTTTAGGTTTTGTTTGCTTTAAATAGTGATGTAGGCCGAATTGGCCATTCGGTTTTTGATTAAATAAAATTTCAGAGATTTATTCTCCAACTATCCAATTCCACATCCTTCGTGCGCGAAGATTGTCGTATTGAAGCCTGATATTCTGGCATCCGTGCGCGGATCAACAGAATATTAGTAGGTTGAACTAATTGTTTCTTGCAGGTTTTTCTCGTAGAGCTTCCGCTACACCACAAAAGAAAACATGAAAGCACAAGTATCAACTCATACAAACCTAATCCATATAATACATATAACTTCAACTACTTGTGGTCCAGACGAACCACTGTATGGACAAACCCCTCGTGCTGGACCAGGTTTCGCATCTCCTTATAGGTGGACCACAAATACAACCCAATGGTTGTTATTAAAATGGCTACGCAGACAGTTCCTACCAAGAGGGCAGCAAGCCCTAGCCACATGCTAACAGTCTGCTGGGGATATATTACCTGGGGTGTATTCTTGTCAGTGGCAAATGTATTAGGATCCAGAGGCTGTGAATGCATCCATGGTGGCCAAAGCCAGGACTTAAAGGTCCATGCATAGACAGAACACGTCTGCATAGTGTTACCATTTGAAGAGGTCAATCCCACAAAAACGTCGGTGTCATGCCATATTGTCGACAAGTCAATTGAGTAAGATAGGAGAGGATTCACGGTTTTGGATTACCAGAATGACTCAATCTTACCTCTAATCTCTTTGCACTAGTATCATAATCGATCCATGAATCCAATTTCTTACCACTATTAAGGGAAATATTCTGAGATGATATGTTGCTACATTAAACCGATAAAAGACTGTCAACGTCAATGCCGACGTTATTTCCATTCAAATCACCATACTCGGGCTCAAAAGAGGTGTCAAATTCTACGACCACATCCCTACAGTTGCTTTCGTTAAATCCAATCGTAGATAGACCAAATGACCTCTTACCCACATGAGTAAAACGATAACCCTTCGGAACCATAAAAAAAGCCAAACCATCACCACTGTTGTTGGACAACGCAAATGAGAAAAGCGTAGAAAAAGATGGAAATGTCGGAGGCTTACCTTCCACGACCTTGATGGGTTTTTTGTTCATCAGTGTCCAGCACTTGACCAATCCGAGGTTGTGAGTTGAACAGAAGACCCACCATTCACAGCCATTGCATCTCCATATAAAGATATTTCTGACCGGCACCTTGGGACTTTATCAATCCTGCTGAGGACCACAGGACAACTTGGCTCACCAGAATGGACCATGAAGTTGATAATCAACAAAGTTACGGTTCTTAAGTACTTCGTCATGGAACATTTTACCGTATCTAGAATGGGTTTGAGTTGTATCTGGAGTTTGTATCACTATTTAATTGAAGTGGTTGTCCAAACAGAGAGAATCTTTCATGCACACGATGCAACGCACTCTAACCAATGGGTGCATGCCACGTGGTAGAGATAACTCATTGTCCTTGCCAAATGGAATGCACCCATTGGAGGGGTGAAATGAATGGGGTGCATCCAAGATTCTGGAGTCCATTTTTGCTTACCCCCATTCAAGGGGCACTACAAAAACAATGTCTATCAGTGACGAACTATTTCCGACGGCGCTAATTGCTGTCGGTAATAATAACTTTTCCGACGGCCATATTAGTGCCGTCGAAAATGAGTGAAAATCTGATAAGACATTTCCAACGGCCATTTCGACGGCCAAATGGCCATCGAAAATAATCTTTTTGCCGTCAATATTGTTCCAATTTCCGACGGTACAAAAAGTGCCATCGGAAATTGTCTTTGTTCCGTTGGGAATGAGGAAAAAGTAATCCAACATTTCCGACGGCCTAATTGCCGTCGGAAATAGTCACATTTCCGACGGTAAATGGTCTTTTCCGATGGCATTTAGCCATCGGAAAAGATTAACTTTTTTTTTAAGTGTCAAAAGCTTATTTTTATATAATGTTTCTTCAAATAATTTGTATAAATAAAAATTTCATGATTTACTTTTTCTTGAAAAATAAAAAGTTAGATAAAATAATTGCATAAACTCTATTTCGTAGTAAGTATTTAATACACCTGATTTTCCCTAAATTGCTATTTGGACAATGACATATATGTGCAAAAATCAGGAGTGAACACTTTGACGCAACAGAAATACACAAAACATTTGTCAGGGTTATGATGAAGGGATTTGTGAGATATTGACATCATTCTTTAGGAACTCCCTCTAATTATAAGCAGTTTTATCTTGAGAAATTGCCCAATGGCAAAATATTTCCAATCAACTGTTTGGAAAGTCATGTAGGGATGTCAAGGAACATTACGACACCCTCATACATGACATCTGCAAGATTGATTTGGGTTTTGTCAAGTTGCTGAGTTATGCCAATGACTTGTGAGACTTTTTTGTGCCGTCGGTAATATATATATATAAATAAATAAAAAACAGTACCACATTTTCGACTGCTTTTAAGCCTTCAAAAATAGTCAAATAAGCCATCAATATTACTCACTTTTCTAACAACATAAAAAGTACATCGGAAATGCAAAAATTTAATTCGAATTACTTTATGGAAACATCTTACTAAATTAACTAAATATAAAATATAGTAAAATTATTAGTAATCAGAAGAACATTTAGTTATTTTTAATTATGTTTAGTGACACTATATCAGATTTTTTAAAACAAACACTAATAATTTTAATAAAATATTATTTAAAAAAACAATATCTCAATAGTTATATTTAAATAGTATACAAAAAAAATATTTAATTAGATATTATAGAAAAATATCAATAGCTTATATATAAATAGTATGCAAAACATATCAGATATAAAGTTATAGCAAAATGGTAAGGGTAACCCTTATTGTTATTCAAGTCAAGGGTTCGAACCCCATGAGTTTCATGGATTTAACGTTGATGTTTGATATGGCACGTGTCAGGTGATGTGGCACCTATCAGGTGAGGTGGCGCCTGTCATCAAGTCAAGTCGCGCCATTTTTTTTTTTTTAATAATTAGACTATTTCCGACGGCAATAAGCCGTCAGAAATAGTGGTAAAGCCGTCGAAAATATAAATAATTTTGACCACCTTTAATTACTATTACCGATGGCATTTTTATCTTTTCCGACGGCTATGGCCGTCGAAAATGGTAGTATTTGTGACGGCCCGTCGGTAAATGGTTTTTCTGACTAGCGTATTTGTGACGGCCTCCGACGGCCTTTTCCTGTCGGAAAAGCGTATTTTCGACGGGAAATGGAAATGCCGACGGAAAAGACCATTTTTTTGTAGTGGGGGTAAGCATTACCCCCCTCCCATACACATGACATGTGTCTATGTAGGGGTAAAATTGTCTAAAAATGTACTCCTCTATGACCCATGTCATCCATTTAAGAAGGGGGGTAATGGTTACCTCCCTTGAAGGGGGGTGAGCAAAAGTATTCTCAAGATTCTGTCGTCCGAATAAGGTATTAGTGCATTTTAGCATAACATAATTTTGAAACAAGTTATGCACTGCATATGGGAATGGGGGCCCAAAGGGGTGAGGGAGGGTCCCCCCACCCCCACCCCTGCCTCCAAGCCCCATTTGGGGGAACTGGGGATGAGGGTGTTTGGGGGGAGGTACCTCTGCCCCCACCCCTGCCCTCCATTTCCTCCATTTTTATTCATAAAATTGTTCAATATGAAATTCCGAAATTAGATTTCAGAATTTAGAATTCGATCGGACCAAACTTTTGTTTAATCTTCTGTCAATATCCAATCCAATAATTAACAACATATACAATATAAAAAATATATAATTGATTTAATATAATCCAAAATCAATACAAATAAGTATAATAATATAGTGTTAGTGTATTACACTATTACACATAAAAGTTTAATCAGATTTAAAGCTTTCGATCAATCCAAAATATGAGTAATTGAGTAATAGAGTTAAATAGGAAATTTTTTTTTAAGAAAATAAAATTAAAATTATATAAATAAAATATATATATATATATATATATGGAGGAATGGGGGACTTGAGGCCCCACCCCCACCAACATTTAGTTTTTGGGGACAAATTTTGGCCCCAGCCCCACCCCAAAACACCATTTGGGGGCGGGGCCCCTATGGTGTTTTTTTTATAATTAGACTATTTCCGACGGCAATAAGTAGTCAGAAATAGTGGTAAAGCCGTCGGAAATATAAGTAATTTTGACCACCTTTAATTACTATTACCGACGGCATTTTTATCTTTTCCGACGGCTGTGGCCGTCGAAAATGGTAGTATTTGTGACGGCCCGTCAGTAAATGGTAGTATTTGTGATGGCCTGTCAGTAAATGGTTTTTTCTGACAAGCGTATTTGTGACGGCCTCCGACGGCCTTTTCCTGTTAGAAAAGCGTATTTCCAATGGGAAATGGTCTTTTCCGACGACATTTAGCCGTTGGAATAGACCATTTTTTTGTAGTGGGGGTAAGCATTACCCCCCTCCCATACACATGACATGTGTCTATGGAGGGCTAAAATTGTCTAAAAATGTGCTCCTCTATGACCCATGTCATCCATTTAAGAAGGGGGGTGAGCAAAAGTATTCTCAAGATTCTGCCGTCTGAATAAGGTATTAGTGCATTTTAGCATAACATAATTTTGAAACAAGTTATGCACTGCATATGGGAATGAGGGCCCAAAGGGGCGGGGGAGGGTCTCCCCACCCCCACCCCTGCCTCCAAGCTTCATTTGGGGGAACTAGGGATGGGGGTGTTTGGGGGGAGGTACCCCTGCCCCCACCCCTGCCCTCCATTTCCTCCATTTTTATTCATAAAATTGTTCAATATGAAATTCCGAAATTAGATTTCATAATTTGGAATTCGATCGGACCAAACTTTTGTTTAATCTTCTATCAATATCCAATCCAATAATTAACAACATATAAAATATAAAAAATATATAATTGATTTAATATAATCCAAAATCAATACAAATAAGTATAATAATATAGTGTTAGTGTATTAATATAGTGTTAGTGTATTACACTATTACACATAAAAGTTTAATCAGATTTAAAGCTTTCGATCAATCCAAAATATGAGTAATAGAGTAATAGAGTTAAATAGGTTTTTTTTGTTTTTTTAAGAAAATAAAATTAAAATTATATAAATAAAAAAATATATATATGGGGGAATGGGGGACTTGAGGCCCCACCCCCACCAACATTTAGTTTTTGAGGACATATTTTGGCCCCAGCCCCACCCCAAATCACCATTTGGGGGCGGGGCCCCTATGGGGGAAATTTCCATCCCTATGCACTGATGCTGCTACTCCAAAAAATCGGACCCAAATTCCAAACCAAATGTGACTATGTGAGGTGAGGTGTGTGTGATGTTGACACGGAAAGTGTCATTGGTTGGAATTTGGGTGGAGTATGAGTACTCTTTTTAAAAAGGTCAACATAATTGAAATTTCTCAGTGTCCACAGTGCGGGGATGCAGTAACTTTGGTTATTCTATCGTGTAACGTTTTTGTAGTTCGTGTATCGTGTCAGCGAGGGTGCTTTTTATGATCTTATAGCTGTAAACGTGCATAAAAAATAGTAAAAAATATAAGTGAGATGGGAAGAATAGGTTAGCGGTGAGCCGGTGATTCAGAGATATGTGGTTAATTAGATTTGGGTAAAATGGTACAGTTTCGGAGCAAAACATATTTCTAGGACATTATACGGTCTAATTTTATTTCTTTATATCGTAAACATAAAAACGTGAATATGTGATCAACCTGAACCGTCTTCTCCATTGGTTGCATTCAGGAGCTGATGTGGTCGATCTGGGTACATGCTAGTTTATATAGGATGTTTTTACATTGAACACGGGTGATTACATTGCCGTATACTTAAGTTATATTGTGTACCATAAATTGATATAATAAATTATACAAGCTATGTTCTTCAAATTTTCTTGGCATTACAACGTTTGGTAGTAGTGACATGTTATCTATATATTAGACTCATTCATCCAGCAGTTGCCCGACTGTTGTTCTCACTCAAAATGGTGGTTTTACTCTTTCAATGTCATACCGCGCACATTCTTCTCAAACTGTCTATTCCATGTATAAAACAGTAAATCGATTATTACATGATACCCATATGTTATATATATATATATTATATGTAGTTATATATATAATATAATATAGTTTTGTATTTTAACTATTATTTTCCAAAACATATAATTTATATTTTATATATTATTATGTCACATATATTATTTGAGGATAATTTTGTATATATTATGATGTCTTATGTTATTGTATATAATAACATATATATTATAATATACATATATATATATATATAACATGTTATATATATGACAAATATTTCCCCAAAATTTTTGTAATTGAAAATAAAAATTTAATTATTACTTGCATTACTTTAAATATATATATACTTTCAAATATCATGTTATTATAAGTGTTTTGTAATTAGGGGTAATTTGGTCAAAAAATATATAATTCCATTCCATTGGGTTGTTAACCAAACATAATAATACTGATTCATATACTAACCAAACAAAGGAATCAACTTCCCATTCCTTGATTTCAAATGCCCATTACCATTCCACTAACCAAATGCCACCAGTACTTATTGGTTGGGTTCCTTATACAGTAAAATGCATAGTCACCGTCCGTCAAATCAGTCAATTCACAGTTCAAGATATCGAAATTATCCAAAGCGTATGGGCGGAGACGTAAAAAATTAATTACCCTAAAAAGGGAGTTGATGTGACCAGTTGGCGTAGAATGACTAGTATGTAAAAGGTGCATCACATAGCGATTGAGGAGTTTTCACATTTCCCGAAGTTGCAGTTGCATTATAATAATTTGTGCTAGATACGAAGGAAATTATTCATTGTAATTGTCAAACTAATATAAAAGCTAACTACTTAGGACGGGAAGAGTTTGGGGCGGTCATCCCCCATTAGATGTATTACTATCCCACTTGTTGATCGAAAACAACTGAACAATTAAAAAGCATGTGACGTGCACGGTTCGAATTCTTGGAATTGTTGTCTATGGACATTTAAACCGATTTGTGGCACTGGCAATGTTTGGAGCCCTGTATCGGAGTGTATAAGAATTATGAACGTTGCACTCTTTAAAATGCTGAAGTATACTTGTTAAGAGCAATGGCTGACCGTCAGTTCTGAAATACTGCAAGTTCCACTTAATTTCTGGAAATTGGTACAAGTGCTTTATGTGAAATATTCATGTACAGTTGCATCAAACTAATAAAAAACACACATATTGAGACACCAAAGCATAACATGTTAACAAGCATCATCATCTTTTTTCCACTTACAGTAGTTTCCAAATTATGCATTCGTCCATTTAAATTTGTTTCGAGGTAGTGCATCCTTGCTTGTAGCATTTCCACTTCTTTGTCGATGGACAGATCTCGATCAATTGATGTAGAATCTCTACTGGCATCACCAGTGGTTAGGGAACGTCCTTGCAAAATTGGTGAAACGGCCTCCCACCAACTAAAATATTTGCATTGCCGTTGTGCAAAAACAAAATACAACTTACCAGGATTTTCTCCGGATTTAGATATCTTCACAGCAGCCTTCTTCCCACATCTGCATGATTTGTTCCTGAATATTCTCAATCCACCATTAATGTTGCTTGCTGACCCTGAAATACCTTCCATGCCTGTTGATTGTAAGAGAATTGTGTGTGATAGTTTAATTATGGGAAACAAATAGGGAACCAATGCAATCTACCATTAAGATCAGTAGCAGAATAGAAGATGTCTATGAACGTGCACATCCAAATTACAAACAACAGGTTTTAATTAACGGAAATATAGTCGTTGGAGTCCCAACGGTTGTATTCAGGGGCTGTGAAATTGTAGTCGCAACAACGCCAACACGTGTTCAACTCAGATAAGTGTCTTAAAATATCAAAAAGGACATTGTACTTGGGTAGTGACCAGTCACATCCCAAGGAATGACCCCTCCAATTGGGTGTTGCCATGTGGCCTTTTAGGAAATGCATTCGCCAATTGACATTTTACTTTCAGCCAATACACGATTTATGCATGGCAGAATAAACAATATACGAAGAAAAGGCAGATCTGACTTGAAAACGTCCCCAGTCGTCACCCATTCACCATTTCACCGATACATGGACATAAATATGAAGCACGATAATTTTTATGTTAATCAAATTTATAATTCAAATTTTATTATACAGTAATTTAATAGGTTGCGAAAGGGAAAAGGATATAATTTGGTACACTATTTTTTTGTGACATGTTAGTAAACCGCAAGGGTATTGTTGTAAAAAAAAGGGAAAAACCAAGTGTTACCGGAATCAAAACTTGGGAATATGCAAAGTTGATTTCATTTTCCAACTACAAGTCAAAAGGTTATTTCATTGATGGGATAAGAGGGCGCCGGTCTGGATTAAGTGAAAAGATATTGTTTTTTAAGTGATGGTGGGACCGTCCAAGTGATTCTTATATACACTGGGTTGTGGTGCTTGTCCTCTGAAAAGTAGTTGTTCTCATAAATGAAAAACTTATTTCCGTAAATGTCTTTTGCTTTGCTTTTTAATCTATTTTCTTGTAGTTGTTAGTTCTATATGAACATTTACCAGACTTCAAATTCGACTAAGCATTCTCATGGTCCATCCGAAGGCGTCTTGGTAATCAATTTTGATTTTTATTAAATCTATTTTGCTTTGCTTTTTAGTTGTTTTCTGACGGTGTTAACAATTCCCTTTTGGTTTTTTTTTGGGTGAACAGGAGAGAAATCTCAGGCCAACTAACGAACAACTCATCGGCATTAGTCGACTTGACCATGATTGTTCTGTCCAATTATATAGCAGTTCTTGACCCTGATACTTTTTGGCGGAGAGGTTTCAGCACCGGGGTGATGCTCTGAAGTTGGCATTAGTGCACCCCACGGGACATGAGCCGGAACAAGATTATTGGGCGGACATTGACGTTAATATATCCAAAGGTCCCCAGTTTGTCCCCTTCTACACGGCATTCCTGACAACCATTTCCACCTACCGAAACAGATACACCTGCGTAGTCACCCCCACATCCTTCAAACAAAGTTCATCATCTTTTCCAAGTAGAAGAATGACGTCTAATTCATACTCCCATTTTTAACCAACTTTCTACCGTCCATCATCTTCCTAGCTTTGCCATCATCTTCAGTATATGCGTTTTAATTACTAGTTTTATATACGGAAATGTATAGATTCTCAGTCATTCCTTCCACGTTAGATGTTATTACTTGGATGTAATGGAAGCAGTTAGAAGATTATATTATGTTCAGGTTGGTATATACATTGAATTAATCATTCAGTCCATGTTAGATGTTACTTTGCTGGCTGTGCTAGATGCCTAGAAGTTTTTTCCATCACATAAAAATGATGAATGTAATTTTTTTTAGCATATTTTTGTAATCAATTAGACAGAATGAAATGTCAGAAATTCAAATAAATTTATTTTTCATAAAATAAATAAAAATATTACGAATCAAAAGTATCATAGTGTAATTGCATTATGGATATGTGAACAAGCAACTGTGTGAATAAGGAAGTCTCTATGAATAGTTTTATGTATTGACAAAAGTAAAAAACATAACGAGGAAACATAATGATTAGTTTAATTTTATATGTTTCTACATTGTAACTTGTAAGCATGTAATAGAAACTCTTGGAATATATTTTAAAGGTATATAATCATTTTCTCCCCTATAGTTTGCCATATTTAAAACTTGACCCCCTCTAGTTCCAGTAATGACCATTTTCCCCCCTGAAAACCAAAATATTAGACATTTTGCCTCCTCTAATTTTAGTAATAGCCATTTCCCCCCTAACCGTTAGGAAGTCCGTTAGTCAACAACTTTGTCCGGTAAAAAATCAATTAAATGACCTTATTACCCTTGAACACATTAATTATACCCGCTAATGACACCACTAATTGTTTTTAACGAAAAAAAAACAAAAAAAAAAAAAAAATTAAACTAATAAAAGTTTTTTAAAAAATATAATTGAAATAAAAATTTATAAAATTTAATTAAACTTTAATAATAAACAAAAATAAATATAAAGAATTAAATGTACAAATAAGAAATTTATTTCAAAATCATTAACATCAAAAATGGAATGTAAAAATTAAAATTTCATTTAAAAAACATTAATATAAAGAATGAAATGTAAAAAGTCAGTAAAATTTTTAATTAATGTAAAAAACATTAATATGATTTTTTTTGAAATACTAAATTGTTTTTATTGAAGTGTAATTAAATTTTATAATTTTGTTATTTCCAAAAATGTTTTTTTAAAATACTTATAATAGTTTTAATATTTTTATTTATTTAAAAACAATTAGTGGTGTCGTTAGGGTCATAACTAATGTGTTTAAGGGTAATAATGTCATTTAATTTATTTTTTGACGGTCAAAGTTGTTGACTGACGGACTACCTAACGGTTAGGGGGAAAAATATCTAATAGTTTGGTTTTCATGGGGAAAAATGGCCATTACTGAAACTAGATGGGACAAAATGGTAAATATTTTGGTTTTTAGGGGGGGAAATGGTCATTACTGAAACTAAAGGGGGCAAATTGTCTAATATGGCAAACTATAGGGGAGAAAATGATTATTTCCCTTTATTATTAAATTGGTAGAATGGTAATTAAGAATATCAACTCCTCATGTAATTAATATTGAAACGATCAAGGAGTTTTCTTCTTTGACTTTTTGAATAGTTTGGCATAGAGTATTTTAGTCATCCATGAATGCATCCTTCGTTATTGAATGAATTAATATAAATTTATATTTACTATCCTATTAAATATGGACATTTGGTTGGAATTAGAACTTCGGTTGATGTGTGATTACAACGGTAAATGAGTAGCCACACTTAATTGCTAAGAGAATGAGAATATCAATGTTTTGGGAGAAGAAGAGTTATTAATGCTAATTTCTTTTTGGGGTTTTATTTATTAATTTTGAAAATAATATTACTTAATACAGAACCCGTGCCACATAAGAAATGACAAATGATTAAATCAATTAGATAGTTTCTCAATGAGACACATGGCAGGACTTTCCATCCATGGTTTTTGGTTCACAATATTTAATAATAATTGTTTATAGATAGATAGATAGATAGATAGGTACATATTATACCTAAACTACCCCACCCTGTTAAGTCATTTCATTGTTTTATTCTATCATGTAAATATTGTGGACCTGTTGTCAAATTTTCATAGTTATACCAACAGTAAATGGACTCCTTAAAAAAAAAAAAAAAACAACAGTAAATGGATACATTTGAACAGAGTTATTACTCCCACCTACAAACAGTACATGTGTCCATAGAATACAAGGGATAAATTTGTCCACACCACATGGAAATATGAAATGCACCCATTTATTAGGAGGCATTGCAAGTAGTCATCTATGAAAGTGTTTTTCGAATGTATAGTGGGCCCCTCCAGTACTGGTCTCTAGTGAAAAAAATAAATATCCAAATCATTTACTATTGTAAGACGAGGGGTTTCTTTATCTATTGTTTCGACGAGGCTCAAGGTGTCAAGGGGTTTGGCGAGTAAAGATGGATTTAAAACACTGCATCGACATTCGAACAAGCGTGACTATTGATATGACCATGCGGTTGGATGATTATAAACTTCATCCAACGGATTAATTAGCATTAATTATATAGAAAGACGTAATAGTAATAAATAAGCTAGTTGAACCGGTTCTCTTATTTTACTATATAAATGTCTCTTACCTCTCTGTTGAGTTCCATCGTTCTCCTTACTGTATTCTAAAGTTCTCACGTTTTTCTACACACCCCTTCCGTTCTCGCCACCAACACCACCACCACCAGCGGTTGTAAGTTTAAGTGCTTTAGATTTGTCAAATCGCCTATACCAAGTTGTTCGATTTCTCTGTCATGGTTTCTGAAGAGATAGAAAGGGTCATTTTCTTCTAGAGATTGAAATGATAATGATCATTGCTCTCTCTCTCTCTCTCTCTCTCTCTTTTTCTGTCTCTTTGGAAAATTGTATAAACATTTAAAAGGTAATGATTAATAAATTGCTCTATGTTACAGATGGAAGAAAGTCAGAAAACACAGAAGAAAACCGCTTCCTCATCCCCATATGAGGAAAGCAAGTAGGACGTTTTGGAGAAGATCAGGCTGGTGGAGGAAAGGATTCAGCAGTTAGAGGATAAAGGACTGGCTCTTACACATGAAGTTGACAAATCTTCGAAAGCGAAGTTGAAAGCTGTAGAGCTTGGATTTAAAGCCGGCCATACTGCCGGATTCAACCTCATGAAAGCATATGCCAAAATGGTTTACCCAGAAGGCGAGTGGGATGAAGTTAATCGGGAGTTGGCTGAAGCAGCAGTGGGTCCATGGGCCGATTAAATGAACCTACTAAGGAATGCATGTTTGTTACTTCAAGTATTACTTATTATGTTCTATGCATGTGTTTTGTTTGTCATCTTTGGTTGTACTCAGGGTCGTGTGTGGTACTTATTCTGTTCTGGGCTTGCTTATTTTAATTAAAATTCCAAGTTATAAAATATTTACATTTGTGCCATTGTATTAGAGTCTTTCAACAATGCGCATACTATACAAATCTATTAACCAATACAACCCAACTAAAAACAATATAAGAATTCAAATAGAACATCAAACAAACAGAGTAGACAGCGAAGCAAAGGATCGAACAAAAAAAAAATATTCAGAAGCAAAAGCTTACCAAGTCGTTCCAATAGCAAGTCAACTTAATTGTTTAACATTCTCTCGAAGCCTGTCCCACTGTCAATAGGTCTAAATCTTCTTGAATTGATTGTTTATATACAAATACTACACCATTATTATTTAGGGTTTATTTTTCCTAATTAGACACCCCAAATTGTATTGTATTGTTTGATTTGTTTCCATTTATTCGGTCAAATTTGCAGAAGTTGAAATAAAATTATACTATAATTATAATGTTAACTTATTTTAGAGCCAATTCGTATGTATTAAAAAATAAAAAACCAAAAAAAGCTTGTTGGGCTTCTCCAAACAGACATAAAATGGCATTTTAAAGGTTAATTAAGACAATTTTTTTAAAAAGGTATTTTTAGTGTTTCCAAACAACCTAAAACAACTTCAAATTTCGCTTATAACATTTAAAAAAAACGCTTTTGATCCTTCCAAAAGCCATTAAAACTTTGATTTCAAATTTAATAGAAAATAATTCTGAAATCATAAAATTGAAATGATTCATTTTGAAACCGGCATAACGCCATCATCTCATTCATTGCAATGCATTTCATGTCATCAGTTTACAAAATCTTTGCCATTACTTGGATTTGAGGGACTACGGATTTGCTGACATAACTAAGTAAAGTATCTTATCTCATCTATTCGAAGGCAGATTGGGTTATGTCAGATGTTTAGAAATGCAATTTAATGGAGCGTTAATGCATTTAAAAAACATGAGATTTCTTTTCGAATGTATACTTTCAACATTGGTTGGTTAAACAATAATATGTACAAATAGGTGGGGACATAAAAAGCATTACAACCTTGCATCTGAAATATTTCATAACGTAATAATAAAATTAAATAACAAAATTAAGATGAACAAGGATTAATTAAAGAATAGATAAACAAAAGTAAATAAAATAGAAGAAGAGAAACAAGAGAGAGAGAGAGAGAGAGAGAGAGAGAGAGAGAGAGAGAGAGAGAGACGAGTGACGAGAGATGATATTTCATAACGTTGTAATAAAATTAAATAACAAAATTAAGATGAACAAGGATTAATTAAAGAATAGATAAACAAAAGTAAATAAAATAGAAGAAGAGAAACAAGAGAGAGAGAGAGAGACGAGTGACGAGAGATGAGAGAACACAAGAGAGAGTTTATCTTTTATATTGATATTGAATGGAAAGAGCATCAGCTTGAGATTATTAAAATTACATCATGTTTACATTTAAATCCATCCATATATATAGCCATATAGGCAACAAAGTGAGGGATGGATGTTGTAATATTCCACCACCTAATCAGCTTATGCATGCAGCCATACAAACTCAATCTTCCACGTGTGCCTAATAACTTATGAAGGAGAAAATCTTGGCTGGGACGGTCCCATACACTTGGCTGTGGGACCGTCCAATGAAAATGTGCCACAAGTGTGCCACATACTCTCACCACAGTTTCTCCTTGTGAAGATGAGAAGGTGGAAGTAGTTTTATATTAAAGTATGAAAAGAGGTTGGATCAAGTGTTATGTGGTGTATACAATTGGTGGTATATCCACACAATATTCACAATACATAAACATATTATTCCAATCCACAATTTTTTGATTTCAATTTTATAGTGATTTCGTTTGTTCAAATTCCAACAATATTTCAAATTTGACTTGACAGGTCGTGACTTTCAAATTTGTACTCATGGGGTAAGAATATAACCTCTGTTAAAGGAGAAAATACTGTGTATGGGACCAGGCACCGTAAAATAATGATGAGTTAAATCGACATATATTTAAAAGGCCAGTTGACGAAAAATGTTGTTTATATTTTAAAACATTACATTTTTCTATAATTATTTTAAATCAATAATAATATTTTATTGAGATAAATTATCTTAATTTGTGCAGCGATGAAAAATAAGATGACGAAATTTCATTGTTCAAAGTTAATAAGTTATCCTAGTATTTTTGTTATTTGTAAAAACTATTTTAATTATTAACACTTAATTTATAAAAGAATTAGAAAGTCTACATATCAAATAAGGGTGAGAATATAAAATAAAAATTTGAAAGTTTATTGGATTAATTTATACAACTGTAAAACTTCAAGGAATATAAAACAAGGGTAAAAACATAAAAATCTAAAAAAGTAGGGGATAAATAACAAATATTGTAAAACTTACTGCCCTCTCTCGTCCTCACATGCCTCCGTCCCTGGACGGTCACATATAGGCAGTGGCGGACCTAGGAATTTTAATCAGGTAGGGCACTTAAATAAATTAAACTCGTAATTATATGAAAAACTACTGAAAAATTAAGATTATACTAAAATAGTTTTTTTTTTATATATATAAAAAATATATAGATAAAATAAAATAAATAGAACACTTACTCAGATGAATTAAATAATCTTACATTCAAAAGAAAATAAAATATAGAAAAAAAATTTAAAACTAAATAATAACAAGAAAAACAACATAAATAAGGAAAATAAATTAAAAGAATAAATTACAATATACATTTATAATAAGAAATTTTGTTTTGCATTTATAATAAATTCAATTTAAATTTATACAAAAATTATTTAGTAATAACTATTAATAGACATGTTTTAAAATTTTGTATTCTTCAAATTATTGGTAAATTTAGATTACGCGAGGAAAACTTCATTCAACATGAAACAATGTCGAATAATTACAAGCTGATACAATGTAAAATATAACACGATGGAAAGTAATACTCCTTGCATGATACATTAAGTTTAGCAAGGAACCATGGTTACTTTTCATCGTGTATTCCTTTACGTTGTTCGTTTTGAATAAATAAATACTTTTCATCGTGTTTACTTTTTCGCTTTTTGTACAAAAAAAAATATAAAATAACAATGGTTGGGTATTCTATGCTGTACATCCTGGATATTGACCGTCAAAATGCACTGAAGACTGACACACACTGTTAACCTAAAGGCTTGATGTGATGAGTAGGGACTGTAAAGAAAAATATATTTAAAACCCCTATGTCAATATCATGTCGAATCGATATGTTTACTGTTTCCCATTGTTGCAGTTGCATTTAAGACTGACTGTCAAAAGGCTGATTCGTAGGACGAGTTGACGTGACTTAATGACCAAAAACGTGAGTTCGTCAACCTTTAAATTTTCCACATCTTCATATTTTATAGTAGAATAAACTATTTAAGCATAGGAAACTTTGCTTATACAATTATACTTGTCATCAAGAAGGTCTCTTAAATGGCTAATGTAAATAAGTAGGTGAATCTATAACAATCTTCATCGATTATTTGTTCCAAATCCAAAAAAACACAACTCTATAACTCGATAACAATAACCGTAAAGAAAATCAACCGGTTGAAAACTTCCACTTTTAGTGTAAGTTAAACAAAATGAAATTTTATTTTAGAAAAATTTAAAAAATTAAATAAAAAAAAAACAGTTAAACGAAATGAAATTTATTATATACATTATATCAAGACGTATATAAATGTAGATATATATATATATATAGAAATATTCAAAAGCATGCGGACATCCTGAGTCCTGACATAACTTCTAGAGGATATTAAATGTGTGTCGCTGTTTTGGCAAGTGCATAGACAATTGAGGCAAATCATGTAAAACTAGTGGCTCATATTAGGAATTTAGGATTATCCTAATATCCGTTGTATTAGGACGTCCTCGATCATCTGAGAAATTATATGTAAATCTATTTATATATAAATCTATGTATTTAGCATACATGAATTGTATAACGGAAAACGATCTAACACGAAATATTTCAAAACTGCTAATTTCATTACAATTTCCAACATAAAGCCGAACAGTGAAGTACATTATTATAGAATACAGAACAAAATGGCGGACACAAGGAGCCGACACTATTTGTTTCCTTTTGCCGTATATGTGGTTGCTCTGTACATTTGTTTGAACAACATAATCGTGAAGGTAAATTAGTTAAATGGTTACAGAACAAAACCAGCTATATGTTCCACAAGATAGCGAATAAATAATGTGGTGTAATAAAGAGTTGTAAAGTAATACCTTTGTGTTCTGATGCTCTATATACGTTCCCGTCTAGTGTTTGGACAGTGGAAGTGGGCCGGATTGGAGTGTCGCAACTCGCAAGGTCGGTTAGAAATGAAAAAACGATATACAATCAAAGTTGGACCCTATGTCAAAAGTAAACACGTTCACTGTACGCTAACTCCAGACATTCCAATGTCTCATCATCATCGTAAGTTATGGTGATGAGACATTGAAATTTCTGAAGCGAACGTTCTGTGAATGAAAAAAGTAGGAAAGGATATGTGAAGGGAAATAGCATTGATATGCAGGACACAGAAGATCGTGTGAATGACACAGTTTGATCAGCAGACAGGGCTAAGTCGCCGAAGTCCGGACATGGACACCAAACAGCCCTAAAACGGGAGTGAGAGCATCTCTAAGAGTCTCCTTTGGAGACCCCTTACCTTAATTAAGAATAAGGAGTATCATTTTTGCAACTCCAAGAGGTGCCTAAAATTTTGTTTTGGTAAAGCTCACTGATGAGTGCTGAATCCATTAATAAAGGGGTGCATATAATGTTTTCTCGTGGATTCAATCCCTATAAGTGGGCTCCATGGACCACAATTAAAATTATATATACATATATATAGATATATATATATAGTATAAGTGAGCTCCACTGACTACAACATTTTTCTATTTATATATATTAAATACCATTTTCCAAATGAGGATGTCATGGTATAAATATATAACTTCATGCTTCGTGAGGTTATTGGAGATTCCATTTTTGGTCACCCCACTTCAAAGCTTACCCCCTCCCCAATAGGGATGGCAATGGGTCGGGTTCGGGTCGGGTCCTACTGGACCCAGACCTGGACCCGACAAAAAAAATTGGACCCAGACCCGGACCCGGACCCGGACCCAGACCCATGAAAAAATTCGGGTTCGGGTTCGGGTCTGGACCCGCGGGTCTTAGGAAGACCCAGACCCGACCGAGGACCCATGAAAATTCGCGGGTCTGGGTCTGGACCCACGGACCCGTGGACCCATGAACCAAAAAAAAAAAAAAAACTAAAAAAATATATATACTTAAATATATAAATAACTAAATAAAAAAATTAATAAATATAGGACATAAAAGGGAAATATTATTATTTGCATTCAATTTCAATTTCAAATTCTTCAATTTTTTTTTTATTTTAAAAAAACTCACTATTCGGGTTTACGGGTCCGGGTCCGGGTCCGGGTCTATAGACCCAGACCCGGACCCGAATCGAGTCTAATATTTTGGACCCAGACCCGACCCGTGACCCGAATGTGAGGACCCAGACCCGACCCACGCGGGTCGGGTCCGGGTCAGGTCTCGCGGGTCTGGGTCTAATTGCCATCCCTACTCCCCAACCTAACAGTTGACATGTGTCCAGGGAGGGGGTATTTTTGTCTAAACACATAACAGTTTATGGTAAAAATACCTTTTCCATGACACATATCAAGTGTTGGGGAGGGGGTGAGCAATAGTGAACGCGTTATTGAATATGAGCCAAACCTCAGAGAGGGTGACTGCAATTTGCTCTTTTTTATATATGAATTGTTTGAATTACTTTTTATAAAAGCTATTTTATGTCAACTAGGAGAAGCCCAAAAGTGTGGCTTTTCTTGACCTTTTATACAACATATGAATTGTCTCAACTACCCTTTATAGATATTACACCATGACTCTTTCATTATAAATACATTGTGAACACTTTTTTTGTAATTCACTTAATCAAAAGCTATTTTTTAAAATACATCGCAACACCTTCTTTTTTGTGATTTACCCAACCAAAAACCCTTTTGTATAAAGCTCAACTCATTATAAGCTCTACTGCTCTACTAAAAAAAACATGTACTATAGAAGCTGTACTTGAAAAGGAATACCAAACATACTCTTCGGTTGCGTTTGTTGCGCAGGATTGGATTGGACTATTTTTATAGGATTGGATTGGATTGGATTGGACTAAATTAGTACTTAGACATGTTTGGTGCAGTACAGATTGGATTAAAATAATACTGTCTCTTGTTTGGTGTAACATAGGATTGGATAAAAAATAGTTGAAAATAATTGTTTTATTTTGTGAGAGGTAAGTATAAAATTATATTAAATAAATAAAATCATTTTAATAAATTCAAAGAAAATAAAAAAAACTATTTAAAATTAAATTTGGTTAAAAATATTATTAAATTATTATTTTGAATAAAATAAATTATTTTTAAAAATAAATAAAATTCATTTCAAATAAAATAACATTTAAGTTTTAATTAAAAAATTTATAATAAAATAGCATATATTAAATTAATTTTTAAATCAGATTGAATAAATTTAATATTTGAAATATAAATAATATAATTTATCAAAAAAAAAAAAAAAAAACAAAGACTTGGAGAACTGACTTATGGGTAATTCAGTAATTATGAAAATTTGAAATGGTTAATTTTTTGAGTGAAATGATTTTTTTGAAGTGGAGGGAGGTGATTGTGAAAAAATGGAAAAGTTATTTCTAGTTGTGTAGGAGCAAACCTCAGGGTCCTTGGTTGCAATTTGAGATTTTAATATGTATATAACAGACTTTACTTATTCGTGTATACTAGCTTAACAAGAACTTCTACCGTGTAAGTATCAAAAGGGGGAGCTGTACGGAAGACGGTACCTGTAACAAGATCTTTAATCAATGGCCCACACATTCGTGTCGAAGGTATGGCCTTTTCTGTGTAGGTCCTAATTTTGTCTCTGAGCAGATTTTGGTTTGTATCTATTTGATTATTATGGCTGGGTATGTAATCATTGGAAAAAGTTTTGAGTCTGGGTATGGCGTTGTCTATTTTGATACAAATTTTGTTTTTTAGCATATTTTTGTTTGTTTCGCTGTCAGTATTCTGGGTTGCTCTGTATTCATTTGTAATGGGTTTCAGTCAATCAGTCTGGGTATTGCGTGTATAACATTCAACGAATTATCTATACCTGCCATACCGTTTGTTGCTGGAATCAAGTGATATTGTTTTACATGGATTGTTTGCTCTAATTGATTAGGTTGTGTACGTTTTACGTTGTTAGAGCCACTTTCCTAGTTTTGTTGTTCGTTTCGCCTAAGAGATCGAAATGGGTTTTTCTACAAGAGATAGTGCAATTTGCAACCAATATTTTGTATAGGTTTGTGTGTTGTGCTGATCGATCACATAATTAGGTCATAATAACAACCACACCATTATGTGTAACCGTTGGGCTGCTTTTTATAGGCATGTTTTTGGTTAGATACTGAACTTTATAAATTTGGTTATGATTATGTGTTATTGGTAGAGCAAGATGTTGGTAGAATTATAATGTTCGTCCACCCATTCTCGGACCCTAGGTCTTTTAGCCTGTTACGTATTTTTAAAATGTTTGTATGCTAAACTGAAATACGCAAAACAAAACGTTCGTTCAAAAACTACGCAGCTTTATAACTTATTTCTTTATGGCGACGACTGGAGCTTATCCCGTCAGGAATGAGGACGAGGTTAATAATGTCTTGCTAGACCTAGACCAGGTGCATAGGCACATAAAACTAGCCGAGTTTTTTTTCTAAGTTACTTGAAGGGAAGGTAGTGTCTACGTCTTCTCGTGGGTAGTCGGTTGCGTCTACCGTGGATATGCATAAGATTGGGAAGACGTATATGGTGATAAAGCGAAATGGGGAATGACTTATTAAAGAACTAGAGAAGGCTCACAGATGTACAAATTGACACAGACTGAAGCAAAAGGACGGGAATGGAACGCTGTGTTAAGGAATCTGTTGTGTTAGTAATTAGTATATAGCTTTTATTAGGTAGTATGTTACAATCAAGAAAATAGCGTACGTGGATGGCATCTGCATGTTAAACTTGTGGCTGTGTTTCCGTCATCGTTCGATGATAGTATATTAAAGTAGGTATAATTTTTTTGTGTTCCTTAATGAAGAGAAGGAAGCATTATAGATCATATCATTTACGTTCTGCCCAGCTTTGTGTAGTAAACATATAGGAATTGATATATATCCTAATGCTGATTGTAAAATGACAATATGAAATGTCCTTCAAGGGTGGAAAACCCTAGCCAGATGATGCAATGAACTCATATGTAATGATCATAAACACCAGGATTTATTGATTGCGACAGATAACCAAAACCAATTATATACAATGGTTCATCATTACCTCATTCCTATTTCTACTGACAATAAGCTTTATTAGTGAACTCCTCCGATTGAATCCTCCAATCGAATACTGCAATACCCGTTGATTGGAATTGAATTTGGGTGGAATTTATACGTACCGCTGACGCATAACAGTTGACATTAAAATGTATTACACATTCATCTTGACAAAGAACAGATATTTCTGTCACGTTAAAGGTAATCTTCATAATTGCGCTGGGAACAGAAGGATATCCTCAGTTCCTGACAGACGGAGTGTTGGAGACTTAGAGAGTTGGAGTCTTGGAGATATAAACCGTCCTTTCACTTTTATCGATGCATGAACTCAATTTTTGAAAGATGAAATATATATAATCGATTGTACAGGTTAAATATTTAATAGCACCGATCGAGTAGATGCCTAGATGGGTGGTTTTGTTGGTTCTACTTGTACAGACTACAAGTATGTGTAATATATAGTAAAGGAGTTACCATGAAATATACTGTATTTGTAATTATTTTCAAAAAAATAGATGTTTCGGTTACCATGAAATATACTGAATTGGGAGGTTAATTTAAAATAAATAGATGTACTAGTTATATATATTTTGTATTCGTACTAGTTATAATTACAATTACTACAAATATATATATCAATAATGCTAAACATCCCACCTAAAATCCCACCATTTTCATCCCACTACATGTGGCATGTGAGGTGTCAAATGATGAGTGAATACATATATATGACCATGTGAGGTGTCAAATGTGGCATGTGGCATGTGGCATGTGGCATGTGGCATGTTTAGCATTACCGATATATATATATATATATATGGGGCAGGATCCATGGCTCCAATTATTTACACAATTTTTGACACAACTTCATGACCATAGGATCTTGCTTCTTTTAATGGATAGGATTTATTCTCTTTTTCTTTCCTTATTTATTACAAACATTGTCTGTCTCCTAATTAATACTTCATCTCTCCAACATATTATTATTTTATTCAATTCTCTCACCTTAATTAATTTTACGTCTTTAATTTATTTTTCTTTTCTTTTCTTTTATCCTTTACACGTTTTCTTTTTCTTTTTCTTTTTTTTACTTCTAAAACTAGATCACTCGCACTTTTAAGTCTTTAAAATCCTTTTATTTTTTTATTTTATTTTTTTACTATTCTTATTTTTGAATTTACTTCATCTAAAATCAAAAATTTTATACATGTAATTAGTCTCGTCTTAAAAATTGCTTTGGTATGACTGTTGTATATAGATTTAACTATCATAAAATCTATTTATAAATATAGATATCATCACATCTATTCAAAAACAAGAAAAATTAACTAAATCAATTTGTTTCCAAAGCAAAAAATTTAAAAGAAATCTAACATGTCAAATCTTACAACGAAAATTTAATAAGATTGTAACAGTCTTATATAAACAATTCCAAAAGAACCAAAAAATTTGTTCTTTCAATCTTTCTTTTATCATTATTAACTAGAAAACAAGAAGATACATGATAACATAAATAATTAAATAAATATAAAAATTCGAAGAATAAAAAAAATACTTTAGATAAACCATGAGCATCTGTTGACAAGTCTTCTAATTCCAAAATTTTGGACATTTTTGAATATGATCAAAATCAATTGAAGCTAATCGAATGAAAGAAAAAAAATTCCAAAAGACAGGAAAATGAAAGATTTTAAAGATTGAAGAGTGAAAGTGTAATGATATTCTGATTTCTGGTAAAATAAAATAATAAAAAAAACATGTAAAGGAAAAAAGAAAAGAAAAAGACAAAAAATTAAAGACAAAAAAATTAAATAAGGAGACAGAATTAAATAAAATAATAATATTTTGGAGAGGTAAGCTATTAATTAGGTGAGAGATATAATATCTGTAATAAATAAGGAAAGAAAAAGAGAATAAATCTCATCCATTAAAAGAAGGAAGATCTAATGGCCAGAAGTTGTGTCAAAAATTATGTAAGAAAATGGGGTCATGGATATCTAAATTATAAGGATTGTACGATTTCTCACACCAAGCTATTTTCAAATGTATACTTTCAACATTGGTTGGTTAAACAATAATATGTACAAATAGGTTGGGACATAAAAAGCATTACAACCTTACGTCTGAAATATAAAATAATGTTGTAATAAAATTAAATAACAAAAGATGAACAAGGATTAATTAAAGAATAGATAAACAAAAGTAAATAAAATAGAAGAAGAGAAACAAGAGAGAGAGAGAGAGAGAGACGAGTGACGAGAGATGAGAGAACACAAGAGAGAGTTCTCTTTATCTTTTATGTTGATATTGAATGGAAAGAGCATCAGCTTGAGATTATTAAAAATTACATCATATTTACATTTAAATCCATCTATATATATAGCCATATAGGCAACGAAGTGAGGGATGGATGTTGTAATATTCCACCACCTAATCAGCTTATGCATGCAGCAAAACAAACTCGAGCTTCCACGTGTGCCTAATAACTTGTGAAGAGGAGAAGGTGGAGGTAGTTGTATTAAAGTATGACAAGAGGTTGGATCAAGTGTTATGTGGTGTATACAATTGGTGGTATATCCACACAATATTCACAATACATAAACATATTATTTCAATCCACAATTTTTTGATTTCAATTTTATAGTGATTTCGTTTGTTCAAATTTCCAACAATATTTCAAATTCGACTTGACAGGTCGTGACTTTCAAATTTGTACTCATCAGGTAAGAATATATATAAAGAAAATACTGTGTATAGGACAGTCCCAGGCAAGATTTTCTCCTGCAACGTAGGTAACCCATTATCTCCCTTGTTTTTAAGTGAGCTGCTACATTGTGAGTTGTGACCATAAACAAGGTAATCATATTTGTTTTTATGATTACCTTTGACGTCAGTTGAAGTAAGTTGTTGCCAAAAGTGAAAACCTCATTATTAGCCTTTTTACAAGTAAGGTTTTATGCTAAAGGACTTCGAATTCAAATCATACCCAGTATCTACTGGGTCACCGATTATATATCGATTTGAGGGAGGCCGATCAGTGTAAATGATTGGAACCATACATAATTATAATATGACATTCAATTTCCAAACACATGATAGTATGAAAGAGACAATACGTTTTCACTTTCAGCCATGGATTCAACACTTCAAACTTGATCAGGACATATCATACCAAGACAGTTACATGTGATCTCTATCTACCCCAAATTAAACACAATTCGAACAACATAACATATAGAACAGTAATAAAACCGATCTCAAAAAATTCATGAGGTATCGCCTCACCTCTAGCCGTTGCATGCCTGTGTTAACTCAATGGCCAACGACTTGGATATCCGATCCTCCACCTCCAAGTACTTCTTCCTCCACATTGTGACCTCAATCACAAGAACCTTCCGATCGTTCTTCAGGCGGGCTATCTCATTCTTCATCGAGTTCTCTCTCGCACAGAACACAGACTCCACCTTTGACAATTCAGAATCGCGACGAGACGATTGCAACGACCAATCAACGTTAGTTGTGGTGCTACTGGCATCTCATTCTCCTTCAACATCCACACCCACAGTATCCGCCATGTCTATCAATTGAGTATTTTGGACTTCGTGAAGGTATAAATACCCAAATCATTTAAGGTGCATTAAATAACACCTGTTGAGGGTCACAACCGTTGAAATTCCCCACAAACGTAATAATTATTCAAACATGTGGTTTACAAAAACAAACGTTTGATTCCGATAACACTTGGTTAATTTGGAAGGGTAAAAGAATATGAATGGGATTAATTTGGAGTGCATTTTTGCTCACCCCCCTTGCTTACCCCCCTTCCATACACATGACATGTGTCTATAGAGGGGTAAAATTATCTAAAAATTTAATCTTTTATGATACTTGTCATCCATTTAAGTTACCCCCCTTGAAAGGGGGTGACCAAAAGTGTTCTCATTAATTTGGAAGGGTAAACAAGTAAAATAAAAAATATACATTAATGATTTATTAAAACAGAAATTATTGAATTAATAAAATAAAACAAATTACAATAAGTGGAAATGAATTCCAGAATCAGTTCATCATCATCAATACAATCACCGGTTCACACCACCACCATCATCAGTTCATCAAACACAAACACAAACACAAACACAAACACATAACACCACACCACCAGACCTTGAACCGGACCACCACCATCAGAAACAAAAACGACCCACCACCAGTCAAACACAAAATCCAAACCGGTCTAGCACCCACTAAACACTCAAACCCAAAACCTGAAATCCATCCGTCAAAAACTCACTCGAATCTATCTCTTACGATATTCCTTGTCGTAACCGATCACCATCAGCCACTTGAAACCCACAGCTGTCGCCAACCGCGAAACCATCAGCCACTCAAATCTCACTCAAACCTTTCTTTCAGACGATGGAAAAGGGATGAACTGGTGAGAGAAAGATATAGGGATTCGATAGAGAGAGGGGGGTTCGAGAATGAACAGGGCAGGAGAGAAAGGGGTTCAAGAGAGAGAGAGGGATTCGATAGATTGATGGATAGAGAGAGAGAAAAGGGTTTTTTTTTTTTTTTTTTTTTTTTTTTAGAAAAAGAGATTGGTTCAGGTAATCTGGGAGAGGATTTCATGATGATGATGTTTGTTCCTGGCATTTGTTTTGTTTAATTGGCACTTTGGCAGTTAATTAGGGAAATTATAATGCATGGAAGAAAATTAAAAAATCTAAGGAATGAAGAACAGAAGAAGATGGCCATAGATTATAGGGAAGCGGGGAAACAGGGATCCGGGGGAAAATGTGCAACCCTAGGTGTGGACCTTGTGGTGTCATTATTGCAATACCGTGTAAGGTTGGAGTAATAGTAGTCATCGTGTAAGAATGATGTAAGCTGACAGGGCCCGTTTGGCATATGGGATGGGATGGGATGGGAATCGGCTTATTTTTAATCCCATTCCCATGTTTGGCTGCCTGGTGGGATGGGATAAATTAGTCCCATTGACCTTTTTTATCCCATTGACCTGGGACAATTTAGTCCCAACCAATTTGATGGGATTCAAATCAATCCCATCTCTTCTTTCACCTGAAATCATCTTCTTCTTCTTCAATTACACCAAAACCTAAATCATCATAATCATCTGCTTGAGAATCAACTACCCAAATCAATCGATTACACCAACACCAAAATCAATTAACTAAACCAACACCTAAATCAAACAAAGAACAACAGGGAGCTCGAAGATCAACTCAGCGAAGACCAACATAGGCAAAAAAATAGTTCGCGATTCCAGCTAACATATCGGTCAACAAATTAAAGTTGATGGCCAGAGTTTGGTGATCGGTGGCCGACGGATCTTTGGCTATATTCGGGTCGTTGAGTAGGCTAGACATGGCAGAGAAATCAAAAGGGTTTGGAGGAAAGCCAGGTTCAGGCGAAGAAGAAGCAGCTTCTCTTCTTGGTGAGTCTCTAACAGCAGACCCAGATGGTGTCTCAGTTGACCCACTTGTCTTCTCCGCTGCAATCAAAAATTTCCCACATAATTCAATCAATCAATCAACAATAAACCCCAGAAAAAAAGTAAAAAAATAAGTAAGAAAACATAATTAAATTACCGGATGGAACATCCTGGTTGGGATTGGAAGCCATGACCAGAAGAAACAAGATGCTGCTCTTTGATTCTTTTCAATTGAATTGAGAAAAAAAAAGGAAAAGGAAAAAAGAGAGAAGAATGAGTGTGAGATGATGAGATTAGATTAGTGAAATCCAAAAAAGAAAAAAAAAACAAAAGAAAAAATGCAAGAAGAAGACGATTAGATTTGAATGGAGTTTGGTGAGAAGTTGGAAGAAGAAGACAATTGACTTTGAGTTTTTTTTTTTTTTTTTTCCAGTTCTTTGAGTTTCATGTTGTAATTTGTTCCATATATTTGAGTTTTTTATTTCGTTCTAGATCTGTGAGTTTTTTTTTTCCTAGATCTGTGAGTTTTGTTTTTTGGTTCCATAAAAAAGATTTTGTTGAAGAAGATATAATACAAATGTAAGATTTAATTCAATTCAATCCTATCCTATCATATGTTGGAACAAACGTGGGATTATTTGTATCCTATGTTACACCAAACATAGGATAACACTAAATTTAGTCCCATCCAATCCAATCCAATCCAATCGTATCCTATAAAAATAATCCTATCCTATCCTATCCTATCCCGCGCACCAAACAGACCCACAATGTTTTGAAAATGTATGTTATATCGTGTTAGGTTGGAGTACTAGTAGTCATCGTGAAAGAATGATGTAAGTTGACAATGTTTTGAAAATGTATGTTATATCGTGTTAGGTTGGAGTAATAGTAGTCATCGTGAAAGAATGATGTAAGCTGACAATATTTTGAAAATGTATGTTATATCGTGTTAGGTTGGAGTACTAGTAGTCATCGTGAAAGAATGATGTAAGCTGACAATGTTTTGAAAATGTATGTTATATCGTGTTAGGTTGGAGTACTAGTAGTCATCGTGAGAGAATGATGTAAGCAAACAATGTATAACAAATGTAGTTTTTATCGTGTTAGGTTGGAGTAATGGGTCATCGTGTTAGAATGATGTGTTGACAATATTTTGAAAATGTAAATGTTACACAGGGGAGCACTGTCCTAGTGATAATATGTTTTAGTTAGGACATATGTGTAAATGGTAAATAATGAATGCTGGTCGATTAAGCTGCTGACTAACTACATTGTTGCGTTCGTGTAAACCTCATGTGCCATCCATGTCCTAATCAACGGCACGCTCGAATGGTATAATTTCAAAGGTGGAGTCGTTCTGTCTAATATAAATTCAGCAAACTGGCACATGTAGACGCCGCACTGGATACTGAAAAGTGAAAACATAAACAGAAAGTATGCAAATAAATACATATATTTGCAACCGTTGCAAAGGGATATGGCAGAAACGAATATTAATTACGTACCCATCCTCCTGGATTGGAAGATCTGGTATGATGTACTCAAAAGGCTGGAATGGCTTCGTACGTACGTCTATCCCCTTATACTCATAGTACCCAGACTGCTAGAGAAGGGAGGGCATTAGGTAGCTAATACAGTCCATTTCCCTTACTCTCGCCATTGTCTTGCTGTTGGCATGCAGTGAGTCGTAAAAAGTGAACACCCCATCTTCAGGGAAGAGATGGCAGAGAACCCAGTGGTTGCCCACATTACAGGGGATTAGAACCTTTGGATGTGATCCAAAGATGAGAAACGGGTTTAGCAATTGATGTCATGAAACGTTAATAATAAGGAAAAGGAATTAGTACAGGAAAGATAGCCAACTGAATACATATTCCACCATTCGGGTCGAACTAGAATTGACCCACCGCCTCTCACAGCATCTATACACTGTTGGTCATGGATGAAGGACAAGACATCAATGTTCAGAAAATCAATCCAAGAATCCTTTGTTTTTCTACCCTTCTTTCGTACCGGCCTGGTCTTCAGTTGCAATGTTGCCTTCAACGAGTCCCATTTCTTAGCAAGGTAACACTGTTTAAAGGTTTCGTGTTACTTTGTCGGAGAAAGGGATGTGTTATACTCATTAAGGTACTTGGATACGCAGTTACTCAGATATACTTACGTAGAATGAACAGTCAACCATTGTGATGTCCTGCGCATACTCGTCATATCTGGAACAACGGCGCCTCCATAGAACATCCATAAAGCTGTCCACATGCTAATAGAATTTTGGTTTGTATTAAAAAGGATTGTTTAAGGTCTTCAGCCAAAACATAAAGGGGATAAGTAGCATATACAATAAATACCATGTACAAAAATAGTTATAATTACTAGGTTGGAGAACGGCACCGACGGGCTCTTCATGTCGAGAAAATTTTGCCGAGTAAATCGCTGTTCTTGACCCACATAAAGACTGTGGTAGTACACAACATGTATTAGATGCAAGTAAAAAGGATAGATAATAAGGGCATGAAGAGGTTACAAAAATTAAAGTTTAAATTTACGAAATATCTTCGCCGGTGCTTTTCAGGAAAGCGGCATATTCGATGTCCAATAAATCATCATCATCACTCAAATCAAGGACTTGTCCTCTTTTTGCTCGCTTTCGCTTCTTCCTTTTCTCGGGATCGATCCAAACCGTGTTCATAAAATCGGCTCTCTTCCGCTTCCTCGCGGTTTCTATATCCCTTCTTGGGTAGTTGTCTGGCATTTTTTCCAACAGAATTATACTTCCTTCCAGTACTCCCGGGACCATCAAGTTGGGATCCGGAGATCTGTAAGGTTCGAGATGGATCGTACCTTTGCGGCTTATAGGGGACCCTGTATGATCTAGTGTCAAAACTAATGCAATTAAGAGCATTGCTATATGATGAAAGAAACATTTCTATATGATCACAGCAACTCGAAGACTGACTAAACCGTAACTTGTATGTACCCATTTCAATAACGCAGAATAGGTAATAAGAAAGCAAAAAATTATAAATGGGTAACGCGGAATAAGTATTAAGAAACCAATATAATATTGTACTATGTAAGGACTTGGATCAGAATATGTGCATTTACCTCAACTGCAGGAGCTTGTTCATCCGGTTTTGGGGCCTCGGAGTCCTTATTATCCTCGGATTTGTCTGTTCTGTCAACATGGTCGGAGGCAGTCACATGCACATTGTACCGATTCTCTTCAGATCCATTGACTTTGGGAGCATGTCCATCCAGTTTTGCAGCCTCGGATTCCTTATTATCATTTGCCTCAGTTTTGTCTATTCTGTCTATTCTGTTGGTAGAGTTAGATGCAGTCTCATGCACATTGTACAGATTCTCTTGCATTGCCTTCTCCAGATAAGCAGGCATCACCTTCAGCAGAATGTCATTTAGTGCCAGAGGGAGGACCTTAGGGAGCACATCATTAAGTGCCTTAGGAAGCACCTTGGGTAGAACATCATACATCAGCTTCCTTATCACCTCAGAAGTATTTTTTTCGCTAACCTCATTAGGCAACACATCATTCACTACTGCCTGGGGAAACAACTTGGGGAGAACATCAAACAAGACCTTTGTCATCATCCCACACATACTTTTATATGTAACCTCCTTTGGGTCAAGGTCATCCATGCCGTTTGGATTGGGTGTAGTCTCAGGAGATTCGTTGTTGGCAAACAGTTTCCTCTAAACCGAAGGTGGAGCCCTGTTGTGATGGGAATCGATTTGTTCATTTTTATTTTCGGTTTCCTGGTTGTCCAACTCCGGAATACCACCAGACAATTCACACCCTACCTGATCATCAGTAATAGACTCAGTTCGATTTGGCTAGGCAGGCCATCCCCTATGAATAAAACTGTCACAAACGAAGTCCATGTCGATTGATTTGAAGTAGGTTTGCTGTTTTTCAGCTGGAGTAGGTTTCATGTCCACCGTTACCAACTGCACATATCAGAGGATTACCATTAATGTTAAAGTGAGATCAAAATCTAACATGACAATTAAAGGCTGCAACTGACATGGGTAATATATATACACACATACACTGCGTTTGTCTAATAAGTTTTCATCGAACCCAGTCGAAGTGTTGAAAAACTCCCATTTTTTGAACCGTGGATAACTCGAACCGTGGCGCTTGCCAATTACGCCGGTCAGAAAAGGAAACCTTTCAACGGCCCAAACCTATTAAGGTTTTCATTAAGTAGCGTTATGAAAATGTGTTAGGAAATGATTCCAGACAATCGGTATGTAAGCCATAGTGGTTGGTATACATACCTGAAAACATAGAAGATGCCCAGAAAGGTTGTAAGTGATGGTAGTTTTCGCTTCTGGTTTGCTTTCGGTCTTTTTTTTGCCTCCTTTTTTTGCATTCCCTTTCGAAGGACCTGCAGTATGTGATTCTTGTTCACCTTCTGTAAGATCCTCTATTTGTATTGGCTTGATTCCATTGATGAACTCTCTATATTTGTATTAGTAGTTGCTTAAGTGTTTCTTGGAAGAAAAGAGCCTCAAAAGTGAAGAAGCAACATCTTGTGCAAATATCGTCTTCAAGGGGAACATCGCTTACTTGGATGCTAAGGTATCAAGATTCTTCTTCCTCTTGCAAGGCGTTAGCGCACACACACACAATTCATAAATGTGTGTCCCTGCATCGTAGTTCAAACATTTGGTATAACACTTTCACACACATTTAGTATTCACATGCATTTATCTCATTGTTGACAATCTTGTAAAATTGCATGTTTTCTCACTATCTCTTAGATATGGCATGCTTGTGTTGCATAGTATTTATTTGTTTGTATTTCTTATGTTTTGGACTTGAACATGGTCTTATTTGATTCCTTATTGAGTTCCGGTCATTTCGGTTACTCATTCGTTAAGTTTCAAGTCCATACGACGTAGTTATGCTACTTTGCATTCTCATTCATTGAGTTGTGTTCGTCGTCATTTTCTGAGATGAATTCTCAACCATTTGTAAAAATTTCATAGTCTTCGTTGTGCGTGAGAGAGTCATGGTTCGTAATCTGAAAACGGATTCGAATTCGGAGTTCGGATGACCGAATACGGTCAAAGAACGTGCAAGGTGCACGAGAGGAGCAAGCTGGCCAAAGGCCATGGCATGGCCACCACGTGTGCCACACGGCCCAGCCAGCTCTCTGGCCGCATGTGGCACATGTGCCCCACATGTGGGCATGGCTAGCTTGGCCTAATTTTTGTGGACAAAAATGCCCCTCTTCCTTCTTCCTTTAAAATGCCTTCTCTTCCCTCCATTTCCAAGAACTTGAAGAAATTTCTGCAGAATTCTTCAACATTTTCATTTTCTTATTTTGATCATAACCCTCTCATATGAGCTCGAAATTGAGTAATCCAAAAGCCAAAATTGTTGGCCTTGAAGAGAGCTACAAACCCCAAGCATTTTCAGAGTCATTTGAGTTCTTGATTTTTCACAGTTGGCAGATTTCAGTCCGAGACTCAAGTGTTGTATGTGAATCTTCTTCTCTTTCAATTTCTCTTGATCATCTCTTTGATTCTTTCTAATTGATTGTTGAAATATGTTGAGAAGTATGTTAGATCATATGCTAGGGTTGTATGATTGATTAGTTAATTGAGTTTAGCTTTGTGATCTCTCTTGAACATATTTTTGCTAGACTTGATTTTGCTTGAAATTGCTTCTAGAAATTGATTGTATGATGTGCTTCATGTTATCTTCTAGATTCAATTTCATGATCTAAGAACTAGGTTTTTATTGTGATATATTGAATATTCATACCTTGTTCTTATTGATATACATGCTTTGATTTCTAGGTAATTTTGTGTTTGATTGTTGAAAGCATATCCTAGAATGTATGTAAGCATGTTCATAGAGCTTGATTGATTATCTAGCTTTATTTGTTTGTACGTGATTCATCTTCTTCTTACTTTCATTATTGATCATCTCTTTAATTTTCTTAATTGATTGATGAAAAGTAATATGAATGATGTTAATTCACATGCTTAGGTTTCTAGATATATTTTGTGATTGAGTTGTGATAGCTTTATTCTAGATTCTCTAGTTGCATGTTCATAGAGTGTGTTTGATCTACTTGCTCTATTTGTTTGTGATTGCATCATATTGCTTGTGTGCACTTCACTTAGATCAATGCCTTGTGAAAGGTTGAAGTCTCTTGTTAAGGTGAGTGAAGCCTTAATTTGAGCAAGAAGACTTGGCTAGGAAAGGATTCCGGATAGCCAAGCAAGAAGCCTTAGTTAGGATCAAGAGGATCCGGATAACTAAGCAAAAGTCTTAGCTAGGAGTTGCGTACTCCGGATGGTTGAGCTTGGGTAGCTTGACTAGGATCCTAGTGATCTAGATTGCTAAGCAAGAAAATCTTCCTAGAGGCTTGAGAGCCTTGGATAGGGAGTTGCTCTCTAGAGGTGTAGGACACATCTTGGATAGAGAGTAGGCTTTGTGAATCACTAGCCCGAGGGTTGTTTAGGATTTGATAGCTTGAAGTGGATATCATAGTGTTGATAGCTTTGAATGTGTAAGTCCTTTTTGTATAGTAGATTTGCTTTGCCGGTGGTTGTGGATTCAACCCATGGATGTTTCCTCTTTGAGGTTTTACCACGTAAAAACATTGTGTCTCATTTTCGCTTTATATTTTCTTATCTTCCATATGTTCACTTGTATTGATTCTTTTGTATATTGATGCTTACATGAATTGATTAATATTATACAATTGTTATATCATTTCAAGTATTCATTTCATTCTTATATTCCGCATTTTTGAATATTGGAAGAATTAGGGACTATACCTATTCACCCCCCCTTAGGTATAAAACACTATTGGTTTAAGGGAATTTCAATTGGTATCAGAGCGGGTGTCTAGAAGTAATTAGATAGATTCATATTATTGTGTTTGTGTTTGTGTTTTGTTGTATTTTGTGTATATTCCATTTTTGTAGCTATGGGTGATTCGATGCCGAAAGGTGCTTCAAGTGGTAAACCTCCACTATTAAATAGTGGTAACTACTCCTTTTGGAAAATAAGGATGAGAGCTTACATTAGATCCATTAGTGAAAAAACATGGATGAGTGTTGAGGAAGGTTATGAGCTACCTACCAAAAGGATTGAAGATGGCATTATGATATCGAAGCCTAGAGCCGAATGGACGGCCATTGATTTTGATAATGCTAAGTGGCATCATCAGGCAGTGAATGCTATTTTTGGAGGTGTAGATAGTACTCAGTTTATCTACATCCAAAACCTTGAATCGGCAAAGGAAGCATGGGATACTTTGCAAACTACTAATGAGGGTACATTATCGGTTCGAAGGTCTAGAGTACAAATGCTTACGTCTCAATTTGAAAGTCTTGTTATGAATAAGGATGAGAAGTTACTAGACTTCCAAACTAGACTCTTGAGTATCACCAACCAAAGTCAAACTTTGGGAGAGCCATATCCACAAGAGAGAATTAATTGGAAGATCTTGAGATCCTTGCCTAAGAGATTTAATGCAAAGGTGACCGTTATTGAAGAAAGCAAGAATGTCGATCTTATGAGGGTTGATGAGCTTCTTGGGTCACTACAAACTTATGAGCTTGGGTTCAAGCCGAAGATTGAGGGTAAAGGGATAACATTCAAGGTAACCAATGAGAAGAGTGAAGATGATGTGGCTAGTATGGTGAGAACTCTCAAGAAATTTGTAAAGGACATATGTTCTAAGAAAGAGGAAGTCAAGAAGAAGATCACTCCAAAAGAAGTGGTAGATTGCAAGGATAAATCTAAGAAGAAGCTAATTCGATGCCATGGATGCAATGGGATTGGATTTATCTCTTCCAAATGTGCTAATGGGAAGAAAGAGTCTAAGAAAGGCTTAGCAATGGCAGCTTCTTGGAGTGATGTGAGTGTGAGTGATGTAGAAGAGGAAAAGGAATCCTCGAATGAACAAGATTATACTAGCAATTACATTGCTTGGATGCAATGAGATTGGATTTATCTCTTCCAAATGTGCTAATGGGAAGAAAGAGTCTAAGAAAGGCTTAGCAATGGCAGCTTCTTGGAGTGATGTGAGTGTGAGTGATGTAGAAGAGGAAAAGGAATCCTCGAATGAACAAGATTATACTAGCAATTACATTGCTCACCTGGCTATATATGAAGGAAGATTTGAGGATAGTAGTGAAGACTCCTCAAGTAATGAGGAAAATGAAAACTTTTCAAGTAGTGAAGATATTGAAATCTCCTCCTATGATGAAGAGTTAGAAGCCTTCCCAAATCAAGATTTTATAAGCTTCAATGACAATATCCTTCAACAAAAGAATGAAGAGAACAACAAGTTGAAGTTGATAAATGCCAATTTAGTGGTGATAATTAAAGCTCTTGACAATGAAAAGAGAATGTCTTTAGAGAAGATGAGCAAGCAAAGTGAAATCATCAAGGAGCATGAAAATACCATTGAAAAGTATTTTTCAAAGGTAAAGGAAAGTGCTTGATCGGTCTATTTCTATATATGTTTTAGGCCCCTATTTCCTTTTCTTTATGCTTTTTTCTTGAGTGTTTTAGGTTGTTTGATGTGCTTGTTGAGCTGTGCAGATCTCTTTAACAGAAGTGGTGCATATATCCGATTATGGAAGAAACGATGTCAAGATTGATCAGAAGTGCATTTCTGTGATAGACCGCGGGGTAGGCAATGCCTACCTAACGGTCCTATCTTGCGGTCAATCAACGTTGTAGCCACCAGAGAAAATCATGAATTACCGCGGCCTAGGTAAATACCTACCTAGCGGTCCTACCTGGCGTCAAACTCCAGAGGTGTTGAGTCTGAATTTGTGCGGCCTAGGTAATACCTACCAAGCGGTCCCATCTTGCATCCAACTCCAGTATTGTGTCGTTCAAGTGACCACTCCCCAGGCACCAACCTACCTAACGGTCTTATCTAGCAGTCAAGTCCAGTGATGTTGCAAAAACATTACCGCGGGATAGGCAAGTTGCCTACCTAGCGGCATGTGCAGCGTTCTTTTAAGAAGTCTGATTCATTTAGGTCAGCGAGAGATGGAGGTTTGAGCCATTATAAATAGACATCAGAAGGCTTTCAAAAAGGGTTGGAGACTGTGAAATTGGGAGCCGTATTTTCTTCCATCCTTGGAGGACACCGGGAAGCAAGAAGAAGACGAAGGATTCAAGACAAGATTAGATTATAACAATGGGTTCTTTCTTCTCCTCTTCTATGTTTTTGTTTCCTCCATTAATGTGTAACTAAATCCATACTAGGGATTCAATGTGAACCTCTATGAATACTCTTTGTTAGAATTGACTATATTTTCTTAATTCAAGTTTCGATTCATTCAATTTGTGATTATTTCTTCTTGTTGATGCATGGTTAGTGCTAGATTTGAAGTTAGGGTTTGATATGTTAAAGGTTGAGATACGAGTGGGTTTCACCATTCTCAGCCAATATGCAATTGAATGAATGAATTTATCGTAGTAGGATATCGCACGTTATTTTAGGTTCTCTTGTTCTTGTGCTTAATGGGTTCTCAATCATAGTCTACATGCAGGTTTTGCTAATGACTGTGATTGAGAATACTTGATTGTGTGCTTTGTGGGTTTTAGGTTATAGTTTACATGCAGGTTTTGCTAATGACTTAACTGAGAACGCTTGGTGTATGGTTGATGTATTTTATGCTATAGTTTACATGCAGGTTTTGCTAATGACTGTAGTAGAGAGTACTTGATTTATTCCAGGACCACATAGCACTAATTATACATAATTTAAGAACGAACCCTTAACTTGATTAACATTCTTTGTGAAAGTCAATTCGAAGCATTGAGTAAATGTATTAGGGGATCATTGATGACTTAGTCTTCTCACCTCTTGATCAAATTCACATATTCTTGTTAACTGTTTTCTTAGTTTAATCTAGTTTTTATCTCAAATCAATCAATCTCAAATATCTTGGTTACTGTTACTTGCTTAGCTTTAATTAGAATTGGTTTTAGTCGATAAATCACTTTTCCTCGTGGGAACGATACCTACGTGTCGCTGTACTTATCTCAAGATTCGTGCACTTGCGAGTTAGGTTTTTATAACACGATTTACACATCAAGTTTTTGGCGCCGCTGCCGGGGACTAGTGAATTTATTGGTTATTTCTAGTTTTAGTTTTAGTTAATAGATTTATTAGTTCAGGTAGTCGAGTCATTAATTTTTAGCTTTTTAGATTTTTCTTTTTATTTATTCTTTCTTCTTTTCTTTCTCAGAGTTTACTAGTGATTTGTTTGTCTCATTGCAGGTGTTGACAACAGATGCAAGGTAGAAGATCTCAACAAGGAGAATTATTACCTTTGAACGATAACATAGATCGTATCAGAAATTTAGCAATGGAAGACGAGGAAAATCAGGAACAGAATCAAGAAAGGATGCACCAGGCTCCTAACCTTGTTCCTAATCCAGTATTTGAGCCAGAACCCATCAGAACTATGAAGGATTACAGTAGACCAGTGGTGAGCAATCATCCTTTGTGCATTGTGCTAGAACCTGTAGCAAGGAATTATGAGCTGAAGAGTAGCCATTACAATCAGCTGCCTAGTTTCCATGGTTTACCAGATGAAGATATACTCTTGTTCTTCAGAGAGTTCTACGGAGCAATACAATCCCTACCTAACTACAGGATTACTGAAGATCAGTTGCGTATGAGATGCATTCCGCATGCATTGAAAGGAGAGGCGAAAGCGTGGCTGTTAACCTTGCCTCCTACATCTTTGAGAACATGGGATGAAGTGAGAGAAAAGCTTACTGATCAGTATTATGCACCTCAGAAAACCAGTGAAATCCGAGCAAAAATTTCGAGTTTCTTTCAACAAGACAATGAGACTTTTTATGAGGCATGAGAGCGTTTCAAGAAATATACCAGGGATTGTCCTTAGCATGCGTTTCTGACTAATCAGTTGTGTCAATGGTTTTATGATAGTTTGACTGAAGTTTCAGGACTTCTAGTGAACAATGCCTGTGGTGGATCTATGTATGACAAGCAGCTTGATGAGGTGTACGCTATCTTTGAGAAGTTGGCATAGAATTCTCGTCATAAGAACTCCAAAAGAAAGAAGGGAATCTATACCATAGATGCTAGCACAGAGAGTTCCATTCAGATGACACAGATGATAATGAAGATAGATTCTTTTGCTACTGAAATCGGTCAATTGAAACAAAAGGTGTTTGTGGGAGAGCACCAGGCAGCAGGTCCTGGACCTGAAGAAGAAGAAGAAGTTAATGCCATGAACAACTTCAACCCAAGACCTAGGAATGACCCATATTCCAACACCTATAATCCATGGTGGAGGAATCATCCTAATTTTTCATGGTCAAACAATCAGAACACCGGTAACCAATGGGGAAACAACAATAGCAATCAGAGACAGATTAACACCGGTGCTCACCAAAACTTCGAATCTCAACCAAAGAAGCCTTCAATGGAAGAATTATTGCAGCAGATGCAACAGCAAATTCAGCAGCAATCGCAGGACATACTGCAGCAATCACAGCAGTCGCAGCAAATGCAGCAACAAATACAGCAGCAAATCCAGCAATTAGAACAGCGTATAAACCAAAGGAATGATGTACAATTTCATAATATTAATGCTTTAATAAAGAAGACAGAGATTCAAGTTGGGCAACTAGCTGAGGCTCAACAAAGAATGGAACAAGGAAAATTTCCAAGTTACACTGAGCAAGCTAAAGCTATGACAATTCTCCGAAATGGTAAGGTGCTAACTGATAATCAACCTGCTGAACTTTCTGATAAACCTATTACTGTTTCAAGTTCTTCAAAAGAAAAGCTCGAGCACCAGGAGGATGAGATAGTGGTGGAAAAATCCAAGGATTCACCACTCCTACACAAGTCAGCAAATCCATATGTGCCACCCATTCCATTCCCAGGGAGACTGCAAAAGAGCAAGTTGGAGAAGTCATAGAAGGACATATATGACATCCTTTCAAAGGTCAATGTCAACTTGCCCCTGTTGGAGATGATTCAGAAGATGCCAGCATATGCTAAGTTTTTCAAAAGCCTTCATACATACAAAACAAGATTTGTGGAAAATCATCAAGAATTTATGACTGAAACTGCTAATGCAGTCCTTCAAAAATCATTGCCACCAAAACTTCAAGATCCAAGTAGTTTCTGCATTAACATCACTATTGGTGGTACAACTCTGGAGAGGGCCATGCTAGACTTACGAGCCAGCATAAATTTAATACCGTCAACTATCTATGAGCAATTGGGTTTGAATGATCTGAAAAAGACAACCATGTCGCTTCTGTTGGCCGATGGTTCTGTAAGGTACCCAAAGGGTTATGTGGAAGACGTGCTAGTACAGGTAGAAAATCTTATTATTCCTGCTGACTTTGTGGTGTTAGATATGGATGAAGGTGCCAAAGATAGGAACTGCAAGCCAATTCTTTTAGGGAGACCCATTATGGCAACTGCAAAGACTTTTATAGATGTCCAGAATGGGAAGCTAACGATGACTGTGTTAGATGAGACTGTAGAGTTTAAAGTTTTTGAGTCCCTGAAGTTCCCTGAAGCAGTCGACGATTGTTACTCTGTTGAATGTAATGCTATTGAAGTGGTAAAGTCGGCTGTACAAGATGAGTTGTTAAAAGACATATCTGAGGAATTGTTAGATTGGGTTTATGATGTATTTGGAGATGATGAAGAACTTCAACAGATAGGAGTTACAGAAGAGGATTCTGATATTGAGGAAGTATGTACTAAAGTGGAAGATGAGATCAACAAATCGTTAATCCCATCTATTAGTTCTCCCATTGCATTGGAGCTGAAACAACTTACTTCTAACCTCAAATATGCCTTTTTAGGGGAGAATGAGACTCTTCCAGTGATTATAGCTTCTGATTTAGAGACAGAAAAAGAAGAGAGACTCTTGGCGGTGCTTCAAGAGCACAAAGCCGCCATTGGATGGACCATAGCAGATATCAAGGGAATAAGCCCTGTCATTTGTATGCATCACATTCTTTTAGAGGAGGGTTTGAAGCCATCTAGAGAAGCTCAGCGAAGACTTAACCCGAACTTGAAAGAGGTGGTCAAGGAAGAGGTCCTAAAACTACTCAAAGTGGGTATCATATACCCTATATCTGATAGCAATTGGGTGAGTCCGGTTCATGTTCTGCCAAAGAAATATGGAATCACAGTGGTGGCTAATGAAAACAATGAACTGATCCCTACAAGGAAGACCACAGGATGGAGGGTGTGCATAGACTACCGTAAGCTCAACACGGCAACAAAAAAAGATCACTTTCCTTTGCCGTTCATCGATCAGATGCTTGAGCGTTTGGCTGGACATGCTTATTACTGTTTCCTGGATGGTTTTTCAGGATATAATCAAATTGCCATTGCTCCAGAGGATCAAGAGAAGACAACATTCACTTGTCCTTACGGTACCTTTGCCTACAGAAGAATGTCGTTTGGTTTGTGCAATGCCCCTGCTACTTTCCAAAGATGCATGATGTCGATCTTTTTCGACATGCTAGAGAAGTATATCGAGGTATTTATGGATGATTTTTCTGTTTTTGGTAATTCTTTTGACCACTGCCTTGATAATTTAACTAGTGTTTTGAAAAGATGCACTGAGAATAATTTAACTCTTAGTTGGGAGAAAAGTCACTTCATGGTGAAATCTAGAATAGTGCTAGGACATGTGATATCTGATAAAGGCATAGAGGTAGATAGAGCTAAGATTGGAGTAATTGCTAAACTTCCACCTCCTACTTCGGTAAAGGGTGTGAGGAGTTTTCTTGGTCATGCAGGTTTTTACAGGCGTTTTATAAAAGATTTTTCAAAAATTAGTCGCCCCTTGTGTAATCTGTTGGCTAAAGAATCTACATTTGATTTTAATGATGAATGTACGCTTGCTTTTACAACTCTGAAAGATAAACTGACATCTACTCCTGTAATCATGCCTCCTGATTGGTCTCTTCCATTTGAATTAATGTGTGATGCATCAGACTATGCTGTAGGAGCTGTTTTAGGACAGCGAGTAGATAAATTGCCACAAGTTATTTACTACACTAGTCGCACTTTGAATGATGCACAATTGAACTATTCCACTACAGAAAAAGAATTACTTGCTGTTGTTAGTGTCCTGGAAAAATTTCGTCAATATTTGATTGGGTCTAAAGTAATTGTTTATTCTGATCATGCTGCTTTGAAATATTTACTAACAAAGAAGGAAGCGAAACTGAGATTACTCTGGTGGATCCTTTTATTGCAAGAATTTGATTTGGAAATTAGGGATAAGAAGGGCAGTGAGAATGTGGTAGATGACCACCTTTCTCGATTAGTGGAAGAAGAAACTGGAGAAGGAAGTACCAAGCTCGTACCAATAAACGAGAACTTTCCAGATGAACAGCTGATGAATGTGAGAGCCAAGGATCCATGATACGCAGATATAGTGAACTATCTTTCAAATGGCATCGTACCAGCTGACCTGAACTCGCAAGCAAAAAGGAGATTCATCTCGCTCACCCAGTAATACTTTTGGGATAAGCCATACCTGTTCAAATATGGCGCTGATCAGATCATTCGGCGATGTGTCCCTGAAGAGGACCAGCAAGATGTGCTGAAATTCTGCCACGACCTTAGCTGTGGAGGGCACTTTAGTGCCAAGAAGACTGCTCTGAAAGTTCTCCAATCAGGTTTCTTCTGGACCTCTTTATTTAAAGATGCTTATACTTTTTGTATTTCTTATGACAGGTGCCAGAGAACGGGGAACATTGGTAAAAGAGATGAGATGCCCCTTTCAAGTCAGTTGGTGATAGAAATATTTGGCGTATAGGGAATTGACTTTATGGGTCCCTTCCCATCCTCACACGGGTTCACTTTCATCTTGGTAGCTGTGGACTATGTTTCGAAGTGGATTGAAGCACTTGCAACCAAGACAAATGATAGCAAAGTGGTGGTAAAATTCGTGAAAGAGCACATTTTTACCAGAATTGGGACACCGCGTGCTATCATAAGTGATGGTGGGAGCCATTTTTGTAACAAGGTTTTTGCCTCTCTAATTAAGAAGTATGGTGTCAAACACAAAGTGGCAACCCCATATCACCCTCAGACTTCAGGACAATTGGAGGTGAGCAATAGGCAGATTAAGCAGATATTGGAGAAGACAGTGCAACCAAATCGAAAGGATTGGTCAACTAAGCTTAATAATGCATTGTGGGCGTACAGAACTGCTTACAAAACCCCAATTGGTATGAGCCCTTATAGGATAATATATGGAAAAGCTTGTCATCTACCTGTGGAGTTGGAACACAATGCCTATTGGGCACTGAAGAAGTTGAATTTCGACTTAGATAAGGCAGGAGAGGAAAGAAAATTGCAAATGAGTGAGCTTGAGGAGCTTCGGGACAATGCTTATGAGAATGCTAAAATATACAAAGAAAGGACGAAGAAATTGCATGACAGCAAAATCTTTCGGAAGGATTTCCAACCGGGGATGCTTGTCCTTGTGTATCAGTCGAGGTTAAGGTTGTTTCCAGGGAAGCTGAAATCATGGTGGATAGGTCCGTTTAGGGTTACTCAGGTTTTTCCGTATGGAGCTGTCGAAATTGAAGGTCTTGATAGTCCGAAGAGATTTAAGGTTAATGGACATCGACTCAAGCCATACCTGTGTGCATCCGAGCTAAGGAATTCTGAGTTTTCCCCCCTCAATGAGCCGTAAGGCTCTTGTGCGTCTTGCCCAGATGTTAAATAAAGAGCTTTGTGGGAGGCAACCCACCTAGGTAACATTTTCTTATCTTATATTTTTGTCTATTTTTGAGTCAGTTGTTAGTGTGTCTCGAATATTCTTAAACTGTTTGAATATGATTATTGAATATAGAGCTTTGAGGAAGATATTATTCAATTCAGGTTTGGGGGTGTTCGATTATTTAATGTTTTTTTTTAGGAGAGAGCTGGTATGTTTAATGTGTGTATTACTTTTGGCCAGGCGTCAGGTATGAAGAATGTAATTTTCGCAAGGTAGGACCGCCCTCTGGGCATTGCTTAGGCAACGGAAATTTTGGAAAGTCGACCTCTGAAGTTGCCCGCTACTTGGTCCAGCTGGATGTACACGTTCCTGGCCAGCTGAAATTCCTGCAGAATGTCTCTGGAGTTCAGCGCAAGGTAGGACCGCCCCCTAGGCACCTGCCTGGGTAGCGGTCCAACACATAAATGAAACGGTGCGTTTTGCACCAAAGGTACGAATGCAAATGTATTACCGCGGGGTAGGACCGCCCCCTAGGCAAGTGCCTACCCAGCGGTAAATGACAAAACCTGATTCTCTTCTATTTAAAGGATTCGTGCGCAGCCCCTTCTTCTTCTCTAGGCTGCGCACGTTCTCCTTCTCTCTCTCTCTTCCCTCTCTTCTCTCCATTGTTGCCATTCTCTCTCTTAAGGAACCAAGTATGTTTATTCTCTCTCTTCTCAATTTTTGTCGACAGTTCAATGGTTTTAGCATGAGGAATCTCTGTTTATGTGATTTTTGATGGATTTAGGTTTGTTTTGTGTGAAAAATTCCACACCCCTTGTTTAGAATCATAGTGTTTCTTGTAAAATTGTTTAACTTGTTGGATTTGGAACATGAATGGTTGGTTTTAACTTGTTTTAGATGGGATTTGAGACTTGAAGCTTGTGTGATTAGCGTATTCTTTGATACCATGATTTTGATATTGATATTGTTAGAGTGATGGTGTTATTGTTTGACTGTCCAGTTTGGATTTAAATATGTTTGATACCTTTATAGTAATGAGTTTTTATTGGCAATGTGTGTATGTGGACACTAACTTTGAAACGAATTGCTGCCGATTTCTGTTAAGAAAATTGTGGAGTCATTTTGGTTATGTATTTTGACAGATGGCGAAAACTCATGTTGGCAAGCGCCCTCGAATTAGTGCTGCTGATAAAGGGAAGCGCCAGGCCACTCTGAGGCTGGCATAACACAAGGAATTCCGGGATAGGGTGAACAGGTTCCAAGCACGGCCCTGGATTATTGAGAGGGGAATTGATGTATCTAGTTTGGAGCAAACACCCATTCCAGCTGCCATTGCTGCCCACCAATGGGAGAGGTACGTTGCTAGACCAGCACGGCCTAATAGGAGTCTTGTGATCGAATTTTATGCCAGTGCTATAGCAGGGAGACTCCAGGATGGGGGTGTTGTTATGGTTCAAGGGGTTGAGGTCCTGATCAATCCCGAGGTGATCAATTAGTTCTTTGAGGTTCCTGATGTTGCCATCAAAGGCGGAGGAGGAGTGGAGTACCTATAAACTCTAGACCCGTTTCGAGGAAGATTAGCTGCAGTCCTTAGGATGGATGGGCGTGACCAGTGGGATGGGTTGCTGAGGTTGTACCAACGTGACACGCATGTGGACGTAGCCTTTTGGAACATTTTTCTGACATGTTCGCTGCTACCTTCTTTCTCAGCACCGCACCGAGATTATCTTTGACCAGGCTCGCGTATTGCACCGGTTGCGGACAGGTGGCCCTATCAACATTGGGAGGGTGATTTTTAGTGCTATTCATGACGCCTGTGGCAATGATGAAGTATCCATGGTATTTCCATGTTTGATCACGGCTTTCTGCAGTCGGGTAGGTATTGATGTGACTGTAGGTTTGGAGCGCAATGACCCGTCCATGCTCACCAAGACTAGATGAAACCAGCAGTTGGCTCTTCAGGGATTGCCTCCTATTGGAGATTATGCAGGCCGCAGACGTCGCAGAGAGAAGCGCGTAGCAGCAGCTGCCGCGATGGCACATGAGCAGCCCGAGGAGGATCTAGCTGCGGCACAGCTCGAAGGTGATCAGTTTAGCACACTTTTGCAGGCTATGAAGGCTCACATGGATTTACGCATTAGACAGATGGAGGTTCGTATGGAGGAGCGTTGTTACGATGTCGAGACGAGCATAGATGATTTGCGCACGATGATGACTAGGAGGTTTTCTGTGGCTAGTGGGAGTGGAGCTCCATCTCAGCCTCCTATTCCTGATCAGGATCCTTCTACAGCTAGTGGATCGGGATTTGAGCAGCAGTTCGATGACTAGAGGACCCCGATCATGTAGTTTGATGATGAGGAGCAGTAGGATGACCAATTAGACTCCGATCAGTACACCGAGATCTTACCTTCAGATGAGGATGGCAGAGATTGACAGGATATGATTTCTTTTGAACTTTTTAGTTATTTGTTCTTTTACTTTTATTTTCTTTGGATATTGTAGTTTATTTCTTTATGTCTATCCCTACAAAAACTGTCTTGACTGTCAACATTGGGGACAATGTTAAGCTCAGGTTTGGGGGTGTGTCGTTTTGGGTGTTTAGTTTTATTTTCGTTCAGAGTCTGTCGTTCCTCTTTGATCTTTGATGAGATGCTTTGATGTGTGTTTTAGAAACAGTATGCTTTATTCAATGAGTTTAAACTAAAGTCTAGCCACTTAGAGTATTGCGTTGCATTTTTCAAAAAAAAAAACTTATGACATGCTCTTGATATGATAGTGGATAGGATACTTAGTTGGATTGCCATGATTAATTGTGGAGACTACCTTGGTGAGTTCACTAAGCCAAAAAGCATACATAAATGACATGATATGAGTGATTAATTGTTTCTACTCTTTAAACACTACATAGGATCTTAGCACTAGATTTGATCTCTATAGGTTTAACATTGAGCATTATAGAACGTTCATCATAAAAGATTTCACATGCCATCATAAAAGATTTCACATGCTATCTTTGATCTTGAGTAAGTTGAACTAATGAAAGTGATTTCAGACTATGTGTGCTTGATCTACTTAAAAGGCCTTAAAAATTTCCTACCTTATATGTGTGCTCTATAGCCCTGTTTGAAGCCAAACACTGATTAGCCTTTTTCTTTCTTCACCACACTGACTTTAACCCATGTAAGCCTGTATTATAGCCTTACCTTTTTAACTTGGGATCATACATTGAGATTGTGAAGAAGACTTGAGATTTCATCACAGGAATATGTGCGAAGGTAATGAGAAACAAGTGAAGAAGAGCTGCATTCAATCCAAAGCTGAGAGGAACTGTATTTGATCAAAAATAAATAAATAAATAAATAAATAAAATAAATAAAATAAATAAAATAAATAAAATAAATAAAATAAATAAAATAAATAAAATAAATAAAATAAATAAAATAAATAAAATAAATAAAATAAATAAAATAAATAAAATAAATAAAATAAATAAAATAAATAAAATAAATAAAATAAATAAAATAAATAAAATAAATAAATAAATAAATAAATTGCAACAAAAATATGCAAGGTTTAATGAATTCTACCAGTCAAATGACTGGTAGCGTTGTATCTACTCTTAAAGGAGTTATCAAGAAATTTGGTGAAAGAGGAGGTCCGAAATAAATGGTAAGTGGCGTCAATCCACTTGCAACAGGAAGAAAGGAAGGCCTAAAAAGTTTAAGCAAGGCCTTGAAGACAAAGTGAAGGCTCTCATTGAATGATCATAGGGTTTTTGAATTCCTTTTTCCTGTTCCGTCTTAGCCCCTACCCAATTGTAGGGAAAAATAACGTACCCGCAGCGGAAGCGAGACTAAAAAAATAGTTTAGTGGCTTTTAAAATTTTTCCAATTATGAACCTTAAACCCTTTTGATTAATCAAACATATATATATAAGAAAGTAATAAAATATATTAATACCTCTTGTAGCGTGATCCGATTGACTTGCGTCGATGGTAATCCGCAAGATCTTCAATCCTGGCACGAACGTGGATCACCTAGGAGCGTGGTCTCCCTTTCTTTGAATTGCAAACCTGTGATTGGATTCAACAAACTTTTCTTGATCCGTTAGTCCCAAAAACAATCTAAAAGAACCTAAGATTATTCCGGTCACTTTTGAGTTCTCAATCTAATGATCGAAACTCGCGTGAACCTTAATCGATATAGTATTCACAAGCTCATAGATGAATAAGCAACTAGAATACAATCAAAGAATAATCTATGTTCTTTTTGTTCTTAGTAGAATAATAGATTTCTTGCTATGAGTTTAGAAGAAGAAGAAGAAGAAAAATTCTGCACATTAGCACTAGGGGGTGGCCGAAATCTATATGTGGTCTTATATAGGTGGCCGAATTTTTCTCTTCCTTTTTGCCCTAGGGTGGCCGAAATCTCTACCAAATCAAATTAGGGTTGCCGCAATTTCACTCCTAAAATATTGGAGATTTAGTTGCACCCTAATTCCTATTTAGTTTAAGATTTCCAAACCCTAATCCAACTCAATAATCTTTTATTCCTTATTGGACTAAAATAAAAAGACTTCCTATTTGATTAAATAAATAAAATTATTTATTTATTTTCCTTGTCAAACAAGTCTTTCTATTTAATTATACTACTACCAATAGTATACAAATAGGAATCATATTTCCTATTTAGAAAAGATTTGTTACTTTAATTAAACAATTAATTAATAAATTAATTAATTCTTATTTAATTAAATAATGAAACAAAATAATATTAAATGCCATTATAGCATGTTGCCGCCCCATATGTGTATTTGGGCCAAATATTATTTTTCTTATTTCATTAAATCCATAGGACTTTAAATAAAAAGCCCACATGTGAACTAGACCCATTCTTACTAAAAGAAACAAGCACACATGTTATCCATTAATATAAAAATATAATTGTGCAGCCCATTACATAAATAATGTGCAAATTATATTCTTAATATATTAAATTGCAATTCTAGATGGACCCTAAATTGGTCCGGTAGAATATTTCAAGTGATCCATGCAAGTCCGTGTGGATTGGGGATCTTGGCGGGCTATCTAAATTTAAGCTCCAATAGACATAACCTAATCACAATCAACAAATGATTCACTTAGGTCCGATCCATTAATTTTAGCTCATTCCACTAAAGAGCTAAAATTGAACTCTTAAATAAAGACAGAAAAAGAAGATGCTTCCTCATTCATACCCTAGACAATCATATTGGAGATAGTGTATCCTCGTGATTAATATCAGTAATCGCCAAGAGTTCATAGACCGCCTATAACTCTCCAAGTTACCATATTTACTCATATGACCACATTTTGAACTTGGATATTTTGACTTGTCCAGAAGCCATGTTTTCAATAGACACTATTGAAAACTCAACGTTGAGATTTAATATCCAATTACCTCAAAACATCCATATGATGATATTATACTCTCATTTAACAAATGGAGCCACGATGTCCATATCTATAAATGAAGTCCTCTATCGATTAACAAATGAATATCACCAAACTATCGAGGATAGACTATGCGATATAATCGTACTCATTGATAGCTCAAATGATATCACCTGCAACCATAAGTCCATCATTTATCTCAGGATTAAGATAGACTCTCCGATTGTCCTGATAATGAAATTACTTTTATCTACTGACGGTTATAGATAAAGTATTTCATTGTGATCCTGTTCAATGCACCAAGTGCACTAGATCCTTTTGCTCGAAGACACTCCGATGATTTTAGACTCATTATATCTCATTTGATCCCACTCAAATGCTAGCAAAAGAATTCTACAACTTTAACAAGATAAAGGTGCCCAACCTTTAACTTAAGTTGTGAACGATATTCAAGACTAACTAAAGAATTGTGTCTACCACATACATATCCAGATGTATGAACAATTCTTCTTTTCTCATAGTCTTTAGACCTTATGATTATTTACTTTAACAATTATTAAACTATAAATGCTATAAGATTTGTTTAAACCAGAAATCACTTTATTAATATGAATAAGATTGTTAATTACACTATTACACTCTTGCTATTGAGCATAATCCTAACAATCTCCCACTTGCGCTATAGCAAATGTGTCATATCTCTCAAGCCCATATTCTCTAGGTGCCCATCGAAACTCTTCTGAGGTAGAGCCTTTGTGAAGGGATCTGCTAGATTTTCCGCTGACGCGATTTTGGTAATCGTCACGTCACCTCTTTGAACAATCTCCCTTAAAAGATGATATTTCCTTTCTATGTGTTTACCTCTCTTGTGACTTCTTGGTTCTTTCGAATTAGCCACTGCTCCACTGTTGTCACAGTAGATAGTGATCTGCTTATTCGCACTAGGAACCACTTCCAAGTCAATCAAGAATTGACGGAGCCAAACAGCTTCTTTGGCAGCCTCGCATGCAGCAACATACTCAGCTTCCATGGTGGAATCAGCAATACAAGATTGCTTGATACTCCTCCATATAACTGCTCCTCCTCCAATAGTAAACACAGCCCCTGATGTGGATTTTCTGGAGTCAGAATCTGATTGAAAATCAGAATCTGTATACCCAACGGGAATCAAATCCCCTCCAGAGTATACAAGCATATTATCTCTCGTTCTCTTGAGATACTTGAAAATAAGCTTGACTGCCGTCCAGTGATCAGGACCAGGCTTCGATTGAAACCTGCTAACTATGCCAACAGCAAAACAAATATCTGGTCTAGTGCAGAGCATTGCATACATGAGACTTCCAACTGCCGAGGCATATGGAACTTTACTCATGAACTGCTCTTCATGCTCATTCTTAGGAACTTGTTCCTTAGAAAGCTTGATTCCATGTCTGAAAGGTAACATACCTTTCTTGGAATCCTGCATGGAAAACCTAGACAAGATTTTGTCTATGTATGAAGTTTGGGATAATGCAATCGTTCTATTCTTTCTATCCCTTATAACTTGGATACCTAGAATAAAACTTGCTTCTCCTAAGTCCTTCATATCAAATTGTTTTGCTAACCATTCCTTTACTGATGTCAATACACCTACATCGTTTCCGATGAGTAGTATATCATCAACATAAAGAATCAGGAAAACCAACTTGTCGCCCTTAATCCTCTTGTATACACAAGGTTCGTCAAGATTCTGAATAAATCCAAAACCTTTGACTGCTTGATCGAACCTTATGTTCCAGGATCTGGATGCTTGCTTTAATCCATATATGGATTTCTGCAACTTGCATACCTTTTCCATTTGGCCCTTTTCAATGAATCCCTCTGGTTGCATCATGTAGATGCTTTCGTCAAGACTTCCATTAAGGAAAGCTGTCTTGACGTCCATTTGCCAAATCTCTAGATCTAAAGATGCTGCAATGGATAAGAGTATCCTAATGGATTTAAGCATGGCCACAGGAGAGAAGGTTTCCTCGTAATCGATACCTTCTTTCTGTGTATACCCTTTAGCTACCAGTCTAGCTTTAAAGGTTTCCACCTTTCCATCCATACCTCTTTTCCTCTTGTATACCCACTTGCACCCAATGGGTTTTATCCCTTTAGGCAAGTCTACAAGGGACCAGACTTTGTTATTGAACATAGATTCAATCTCAGATTGCATTGCCTTTTGCCAATGGCGACTATCAACATCCTCCATAGCTTCCTTGTACGTATAGGGATCATCGTCGTCCGGGAGATTCTCTACAGATTCTCCCAGACCGATGTATCTTTCGGGTTGTGTTCTAACCCTCCCACTACGACGAGGAATGGTAGGTTGTTGACCTTGTGTTGGATTGGAACTTACAATTGGGTTAGGTTGTGTAACCTCTCGTGGAATTGTATCTCCTGACATCTCATTCAGGACAATTCTACTTTTAGGCACAAAATCATTCATATAGTCCTTATCCAGAAATTTAGCATTTGTCGAAACAAATACTTTAAGATCTGAAGGACTATAAAAATAATATCCTTTAGTTTCTTTCGGATACCCTACAAATATACATGTTTCTGAACGGGACTCCATCTTTTCTGTCTTTCCTTTTAACACTTGCGCAGGACATCCAAATATCCTTAAGTGTTGTAAACTAGGCTTGCGCCCAGTCCACAACTCATGCGGTGTTTTAGGAACAGACTTAGATGGTACACGGTTTAGAATGTATATTGCAGTTTGTAAAGCATATCCCCAGAAAGAAATAGGAAGTGTTGAATAACTCAACATAGACCTAACCATATCCAAAAGAGTTCTATTTCTCCTTTCTGCTACCCCATTTTGTTGAGGTGTACCAGGTGCAGAAAACTGAGAAACTATCCCATTATCAATAAGATATTGCTGAAACTCACCAGATAGATATTCTCCACCACGATCAGATCTCAAGATTTTTATGTGTTTCTCAAACTGATTTTCCACTTCAGCTTTAAATGCTTTGAACATGTCAAAAGCATCCGACTTATGTCGCATGAGATACACATAGCCAAATCTTGAGTAATCATCTGTGAAAGTGATGAAGTACTCATATCCACCTCTAGCTTGAATGCTCATAGGTCCACATACATCAGTGTGTATCAATCCTAAACATTCAGTGGCTCTTGCACCTTTGGCAGAGAACGTCCTTTTGGTCATTTTACCTTCCAAACAAGATTCACAAGTTGGTAGATCATCAACCTTTAAGTCACTCAAAGGTCCGTCACTTACCAATCTTTTAATCCTATTAAGGTTAATATGACCTAAGCGTAAATGCCATAGGTAGGTTTCATCTGTTGATAATTTTACTCTTTTATGATTAGGTTCCGTTATTTCTGTGTCTAACGAGTGAAAGATATTTCTATGCAAAAAGTATAGACCGTTTTCCAATGTACCTTTGCAAATAACTTTGTTATTCTTACTAATAATAAAAGCTTTATTAAAAGTAACCGAATATCCAAATTTATTCAAACAAGAAACTGAAATTAAATTCCTCTTGAATTGAGGTACATAATAAATGTCTATCAAATCTAAATGCTTTCTAGAATCCAAACAAAACTCTAATATCTCCCACTGCACTTGCAGACACTAACGTTCCGTTGCCCAAGCGCAAATTGATCTTATTCTTATTTAGCCTTCTCCTTTCTTGACACCCCCGTAAGGAATAACAAACATGATTAGTGGCTCCAGAGTCTACGATCCAAGAATCTGTAGAATCTACCAGAAAAACATGTTTCAAGATAATTTATATTACCTTGTTCCTTTTTATTCTGAGACTTTGGGCAATTACTTTTCCAATGTCTCTTTTCACCACAAAAGAAGCACTTCCTTAGTCTCTTTCTTGGTAGGCCCAAGTTGCTTTTTCTTCTATTATTCCTTGACCTTCTGACGGGTCTTAATAGTAGCAACTTTACCAACCATATGAATCTCTTCCAGAGACATCATCATATTAGCAGCAGACCCTATTCCTTCATGCTGCTGTTGCAACACGTCGGAGATGGTAGCCATTTGGCCATCTCATTAGAGGTCTTCCACTGCTCATACTCGTCTTATTAGATTCATTAGTAAGAGCAGGTGGTTTAGGAGTAGTTAGAACAAAATTTATATTTTTTTTCAGCTTGCAGCAACAACCCAATTTTCCTTTTCCATGTGACATAATTATTACCGGTTAAACTTTTATCTTTCAGGATGTTCATAAGTGATGGGGTCATGATTTCTTAATTAAACAAAAATTAATATAAGTAAATAATCATTATAAAGCACTTTTAAATATTTATCTTGAATTAAATGAATAACTCAATCATAAAAATTCAATGGTGATCTAACACCCATAAATGTTACGCCTCCTTTGGGAGTTCGCACCATTTACTAGTTAGACTAGGTCCCACCTAATTGTTAACATAACAACCAGCGTTTTCAATTTTAGCCTTGCAATTTTACTGACAAGAACTCTTTGGAGGATATCAATAAAATTACATTGAGTGTGTTACCAAGATATCGACCCTCAATTTTCTCTCACGAAAATCCCTCCTTTGGGAGTAGATCTCGTTGAGTCCATTGTCTAGTCTATCCTTGTAAGGAAGTATATTGCTTAATTCCATTCATGGATGTCCCTTTGGGGAATTACCATAAAATAATTAAGCTCAACTAATCTTGGAAGCCATAGGTGTTACAAAAACACCTTCTCCCACTCAATTATTTAAGGCATGTGATTAAATCCCATAGAATGATTTACCAAGTTATCTAGATGCCAATTTAGATACCTAAATCATTCAATGCATGTTCATACCAAAAGAGATATATGAGTGGCACTCCTATTCTATATGACATGTTATCATACAATAACAAATATTGTAATATTTAAGCATAAAATAAATAGAAACAATTTTGGCCCATCCTAGAAAAACAAGTAAATTACAATGAATTTGGAATACAAGATCTTCAAGTGGCCCATCAATCATACGCTCATCCTTCGGCCTCCACCCTTGGGATTGCACGGCCCACCACCCCACAAAGGGGCTGCCATGCGCAGCCCACCAAGCTTTGGGCTTGCCATGCGCAGCCCAATCCACTCCTAGGGTGCGCACGGTGCTCGTTCTCGGTTCCGGTTGCTTCACGTCTTCAATTCTTCGATGTAGAACGTGTTACAATTTAATTTAAACAAAATAAAAAATACTGCAGAAATTTTTTTTTTTTTTTAATCACTGCAGTAAAAAAATACTGCACATATATTATTCTCAGCAGAAAAAAATACTGCACCTTTTTTTTTTTTTTTTTAATACATTAAAAAACTGCAGCAGTAATTAATACAAAAAAATATATATATATATATAGCAACTACCAAGAAGGAATTATGGCGATGATAGACCACCCTTCTTGTTACAATTCCGAAAACAAAATTACATTGAAAATCTAGAGCCAAAATCGAGTAATAACAATCCACATAAAAACATATATTAATCCATACATCACATGTAATAATATATGCGAATACCTAGAGTGCCATCTCTTTCTAAAACATGCATAATCACAATAAAAAGAAATCGATCCACGTATATATACATTAATTAATTAAAAGGGTTCAACCTAGGCTCTGATAACAATTGTAGGGAAAAATAACGTACCCGCAGCGGAAGCGAGACTAAAAAATAGTTTAGTGGCTTTTAAAATTTTTCCAATTATGAACCTTAAACCCTTTTGATTAATCAAACATATATATATAAGAAAGTAATAAAATATATTAATACCTCTTGTAGCGTGATCCGATTGACTTGCGTCGATGGTAATCCGCAAGATCTTCAATCCTGGCACGAACGTGGATCACCTAGGAGCGTGGTCTCCCTTTCTTTGAATTGCAAACCTGTGATTGGATTCAACAAACTTTTCTTGATCCGTTAGTCCCAAAAACAATCTAAAAGAACCTAAGATTATTCCGGTCACTTTTGAGTTCTCAATCTAATGATCGAAACTCGCGTGAACCTTAATCGATATAGTATTCACAAGCTCATAGATGAATAAGCAACTAGAATACAATCAAAGAATAATCTATGTTCTTTTTGTTCTTAGTAGAATAATAGATTTCTTGCTATGAGTTTAGAAGAAGAAGAAGAAGAAAAATTCTGCACATTAGCACTAGGGGGTGGCCGAAATCTATATGTGGTCTTATATAGGTGGCCGAATTTTTCTCTTCCTTTTTGCCCTAGGGTGGCCGAAATCTCTACCAAATCAAATTAGGGTTGCCGCAATTTCACTCCTAAAATATTGGAGATTTAGTTGCACCCTAATTCCTATTTAGTTTAAGATTTCCAAACCCTAATCCAACTCAATAATCTTTTATTCCTTATTGGACTAAAATAAAAAGACTTCCTATTTGATTAAATAAATAAAATTATTTATTTATTTTCCTTGTCAAACAAGTCTTTCTATTTAATTATACTACTACCAATAGTATACAAATAGGAATCATATTTCCTATTTAGAAAAGATTTGTTACTTTAATTAAACAATTAATTAATAAATTAATTAATTCTTATTTAATTAAATAATGAAACAAAATAATATTAAATGCCATTATAGCATGTTGCCGCCCCATATGTGTATTTGGGCCAAATATTATTTTTCTTATTTCATTAAATCCATAGGACTTTAAATAAAAAGCCCACATGTGAACTAGACCCATTCTTACTAAAAGAAACAAGCACACATGTTATCCATTAATATAAAAATATAATTGTGCAGCCCATTACATAAATAATGTGCAAATTATATTCTTAATATATTAAATTGCAATTCTAGATGGACCCTAAATTGGTCCGGTAGAATATTTCAAGTGATCCATGCAAGTCCGTGTGGATTGGGGATCTTGGCGGGCTATCTAAATTTAAGCTCCAATAGACATAACCTAATCACAATCAACAAATGATTCACTTAGGTCCGATCCATTAATTTTAGCTCATTCCACTAAAGAGCTAAAATTGAACTCTTAAATAAAGACAGAAAAAGAAGATGCTTCCTCATTCATACCCTAGACAATCATATTGGAGATAGTGTATCCTCGTGATTAATATCAGTAATCGCCAAGAGTTCATAGACCGCCTATAACTCTCCAAGTTACCATATTTACTCATATGACCACATTTTGAACTTGGATATTTTGACTTGTCCAGAAGCCATGTTTTCAATAGACACTATTGAAAACTCAACGTTGAGATTTAATATCCAATTACCTCAAAACATCCATATGATGATATTATACTCTCATTTAACAAATGGAGCCACGATGTCCATATCTATAAATGAAGTCCTCTATCGATTAACAAATGAATATCACCAAACTATTGAGGATAGACTATGCGATATAATCGTACTCATTGATAGCTCAAATGATATCACCTGCAACCATAAGTCCATCATTTATCTCAGGATTAAGATAGACTCTCCGATTGTCCTGATAATGAAATTACTTTTATCTACTGACGGTTATAGATAAAGTATTTCATTGTGATCCTGTTCAATGCACCAAGTGCACTAGATCCTTTTGCTCGAAGACACTCCGATGATTTTAGACTCATCATATCTCATTTGATCCCACTCAAATGCTAGCAAAAGAATTCTACAACTTTAACAAGATAAAGGTGCCCAACCTTTAACTTAAGTTGTGAACGATATTCAAGACTAACTAAAGAATTGTGTCTACCACATACATATCCAGATGTATGAACAATTCTTCTTTTCTCATAGTCTTTAGACCTTATGATTATTTACTTTAACAATTATTAAACTATAAATGCTATAAGATTTGTTTAAACCAGAAATCACTTTATTAATATGAATAAGATTGTTAATTACACTATTACACTCTTGCTATTGAGCATAATCCTAACACCAATAGCCCTATTACAACCATAATGAAAGTCTGATTGATCTGCTGGTTATCCTTGCGATGAAAGTAGAAGGTAAAAGTGTGCTTTATCTTGTTCATAATGCCTGATTCTTTTCATGAGATCTTTTGCTTACAAATCAAGCGTTCTTTCAATAATATATTCATATGCGATAATAACATGAAATTTCTTGTGCATAAATTCCATTCGCATATGCTTGATAAGTGTTTTTGCCTAGGTTCTGTGTGAAAATATGAGCGATATCTTGTGAGAAGTAGAGTTGAGGTGAATTATATCTATGGCGTCTGGCAAATGTGTTTTTGATGCTAGATTGTCTTGAGCATGGGCTTTTCATTTAAAATGAGCAATGTTTTCGGTTTTGTGGCTTAATTTTAGTCTTTACATATTGGCTTTAGCATGCATTGTTTCGTTATGGGCGCTATTCGATTGCATCTCGAATGATGGGATTTTGTTGGATATGTTTGTGGGTGTCATAGCTGTAAACTCTTAGGAGACAAAACTCCTCCTCTAGGGACACCTAGAGGTTTAAAGGCTTGTAGCATATGCTCAATGCTATCGCGCTCCCTGCGAAAGTGGCTTAGCTAGGATTTAGTTTTTCTTTATAGTTTAGTTAGATGGTTTTGTTCGAGGGCTAGCAAAAGTTAGGTTTGGGGGTATTTGATCAGTCTATTTCTATATATGTTTTAGGCCCCTATTTCCTTTTCTTTATGCTTTGTTCTCGAGTGTTTTAGGTTGTTTGATGTGCTTGTTGAGCTGTGCAGATCTCTTTAACAGAAGTGGTGCATATATCCGATTATGGAAGAAACGATGTCAAGATTGATCAGAAGTGCATTTTTGTGATAGACTGCGGGGTAGGCAATGCCTACCTAACGGTCCTATCTTGCGGTCAATCAGCGTTGTAGCCACCAGAGAAAATCATGAATTACCGCGGCCTAGGTAAATACCTACCTAGCGGTTCTACTTGGCGTCAAACTCCAGAGGTGTTGAGTCTAAATTTGCGCGGCCTAGGTAATACCTACCAAGCGGTCCCATCTTGCATCCAACTCTAGTATTGTGTCGTTCAAGTGACCGCTCCCTAGGCACCAACCTACCTAACGGTCCTATCTAGCGGTCAAGTCCAGTGATGTTGCAAAAACATTACTGCGGGATAGGCAAGTTGCCTACCTAGCGGCACGTGCAGCGTTCTTTTAAGAAGTCTGATTCATTTAGGTCAGCGAGAGACGGAGGTTTGAGCCATTATAAATAGACATCAGAAGGCTTTCAAAAAGGGTTGGAGACTGCGAAATTGGGAGCCGTATTTTCTTCCATCCTTGGAGGACACCGGGAAGCAAGAAGAAGACGAAGGATTCAAGACAAGATTAGATTACAATAATGGGTTCTTTCTTCTCCTCTTCTATGTTTTTGTTTCCTCCATTGATGTGTAACTAAATCCATACTAGGGATTCAATGTGAACCTCTATGAATACTCTTTGTTAGAATTGACTATATTTTCTTAATTCAAGTTTCGATTCATTCAATTTGTGATTATTTCTTCTTGTTGATGCATGGTTAGTGCTAGATTTGAAGTTAGGGTTTGATATGTTAAAGGTTGAGATACGAGTGGGTTTCACCATTCTCAGCCAATATGCAATTGAATGAATGAATTTATCATAGCAGGATATCGCACGTTATTTTTGGTTCTCTTGTTCTTGTGCTTAATGGGTTCTCAATCATAGTCTACATGCAGGTTTTGCTAATGACTGTGATTGAGAATACTTGATTGTGTGCTTTGTGGGTTTTAGGTTATAGTTTACATGCAGGTTTTGCTAATGACTTAACTGAGAATGCTTGGTGTATGGTTGATGTATTTTATGCTATAGTTTACATGCAGGTTTTGCTAATGACTGCAGTAGAGAGTACTTGATTTATTCCAGGACCACATAGCACTAATTATACATAATTTAAGAACGAACCCTTAACTTGATTAACATTCTTTGTGAAAGTCAATTCGAAGCATTGAGTAAACGTAGTTGGGGATCATTGATGACCTATTCTTCTCACCTCTTGATCAAATTCACATATTCTTGTTAACTGTTTTCTTAGTTTAATCTAGTTTTAATCTCAAATCAATCAATCTCAAATATCTTGGTTACTGTTACTTGCTTAGCTTTAATTAGAATTGGTTTTAGTGGATAAATCATTTTTCCTCGTGGGAACGATCCCTACTTGTCGCTGTACTTATCTCACGATTTGTGCACTTGCGAGTTAGGTTTTTATAACACGATTTTACACATCAGTGCTCAAGAGATAGATGATCTAAATGAAGACTTTACTATGAAGTTGTTTGCCATGGAAGGACAGATTAAGCAAAAAGAGAACTCTTTGACTATTACGAAGTTAAAAGAGTGTGAGCTTAAAGATGAAGTCAAAACTCTCAAAGAGTCTATTAATGGCATGAAGATTGGAGCCATTAAGCTTGATGAAGTGATAAAACTTGGAAAGTATCATGGAGATAAGAGTGGCTTGGGTTTTGTAGAAGAAGTGAAGAAGACTCCTACAACCAAGAACAAGTCAAGAAATTCCAAGGAGACGAAAGCCTCAACTACCTTTCCTTCCAACATCAAAGATAAAAACAAGAAGAGCTATGGAACTTCTCAACCGACTTCTCAACCAAAAGGTAACTTTTCTAAATTCATTATGGTTTGTCATTATTGTAATGTGGTTGGTCACATTAGGCCTAAGTGTTATGAATATGTTAGGCAATGCAAATTAGGAATTGCGGAACATGATAAAAATGTGAGAAAGTTACCTAATCATTCTCCTAAGCATGAGTTTAAGTCTAAAGCTAGAGATAGCATCTCTAAGTTTATCCCGGTTTGTCATTTTTGCAATATTGTAGGGCATATCAAACCTAAATGCTACAAGTATATTAGACAATGCGAACTAGGGAATGAGATGCATGCTAGTGAGGTGAAAAGACTTCCTTTGGTTGTTTCTAAACATGTTAGGGCATTAGAGACTATGCATGATAAACATGTTAATGAAAAGAAATCAATAAGGAAAGTTTGGGTTAAGAAGAATAATGTGCATACTTGTGAAATTGATAAATCTTCTTTGAATGTTTCTAAACATGATAATAGCTTTGATGCTTTGAGAAATGTGCATATTGATCATATTCATGTGAAGAAACCTACAAAGAAAATTTGGATTGAAAAGAATAACATGCATGTTAATGATAATCATGTTAAGAAAAATGTTGAGAAGAAATTGGTTAAGAAGAGTGTTAACCATGATCATTTGAAGAGTCTTGATGATATATTTGTGCGTGGCAACAATGATGAGTTTGATATGAATGATATTTTCATAAAGAAGATAGTTGATGTTTTATCTTCTAGATTTCATATTGCCATGCGTAATGATCATGATGTTGTTTATGTTGGTTCACCTAAGACCAATATGGTCAAAGGTGGTGCTCTCATACTTGATTGAGTAGCACATATGAGAATATTTTTGTTCTTGTTTGATAAGAATTCTAAGTTTGATGCTTGGACTAAGCTATTTGTAATGTGCTAGGTCTAGTATTCAAACTTGGTGTCTCTAATCAATTCATGAACTTAATATTCTCATAATCACTATGATAGTCAAAATTTGTTGATTAACTTTAAAGAAGTTGAATTTTGAAATCTTTTTGGTGAAATTTTTTGTTAAGACTTTTAGAGAAAGTCATCGTCATGTAATTGTTTGAGTTGAAAGTGTTTGGTCTTTATTCTTTTGGGATGACACACCAACAACTTGTTGTCATGAGGACAAACAACCAAGAGAGCTCATAAAAAGAGCGAAGACCTTTCATGGATGAAAAAGCTTGCTTTTTATTTCATCGTTTTAACTCTATGTATGCATGACATCATATCACATAGATATTAGGCATCATTTCATTAGAGAACTTGTTGAATGTTCTATTGTTACTCTAAAGCAATGCCTACTAAATAATCAACTTGCGGGTTTGTTCACTAAGCCCTTGGACATAAGAGATTTAAAACTCTTTAAAGATCCATTGACATGATTTGTGTTGATTATTGTCTATGTGTGATTGTTGAGTGGCTTTATAAGCAAAACTTTATTTGCATATCAATATCTTTGAGAGCTACTCACTTGAGAAGTAATGATCTTAAGCTAAAAACTCTTATTGTTTCTAGATCATGCACTTGAGCTTGAAAAATCTTATTTTTGAAAAGTGCACAAATGCTTCTCTTATATGTTTTAGTTTTGAGTATATGTGATTGAATATGTGTAGATAATGGATGCATCTAGAAGCCTATTGCTTAGTACATGATAAATGACCTATGATATGTATCCATTTTGTTTCGGCACTACATAGTATTCAACGAGCGCCCTCTTGGAAAGGGCTACACGCATTGATTGTGAAGCTGCCCAATGTTGGAAAGGGCTACGCCTTTGTGTTGAGTGAAAGCCGCCAAGAGGTGTATATGTTTTTGTAAGAAAAAATCAGAAGCATTGAAAAGAATCATAAAAAAAAAATTAAAAAAAAAATCTTTGATTCTAAGCCTAAAAGAAATGAAAAACAAAAGGCTTAATGGTGTATAGTTGAGAATTGTGAAAAGCTCGGGTTGACAAACAGAAACGGGAAAACGAGCCACATGCACACACACGCTCACATGTTGATAACTATTCTTTTAAAGCAAAAATCCGGATGAATATCGGTTTGACCTATTTTTGGAAACGCTTTAGTTGGATAGGTGTGGAAAATTGTTTGCATGTTGATATCACAATTACTCCTTCTATATATGTGAGAAGCATTCACACACACACATATTTTGCTTATGTGCTTGATTCATTAGCAATGTGAGAATATTTTTGAGAGATTAATGAAAATCTATGATTCTCTCTTGGACTTTGAAAAGTGGTGAAATATTTTCTCTTATTGCGTGAATGTGTGAATGTGTGAATGTTTGAGTCCCTTGTGAACAAATCTACTTGGTGATAATATGTGGAGCATATGTTAAGGGGGAGCTTTAGTTTATTCAACTACGCTTTCTATACGATTTGTTTGCTTAATATCTTGTTCTTTATCTCTTGTGTCCTTTGTCTATTCCTTGACAAAAAGGGGGAGAAACCTCACCATCTTTATAAGGGGAGAAATCTCACCTTGGGGATCATATAAGGGGAGAAATCTCACCATGGGGAGAAAACTTCACCATGTTCAATATGGGGAGTGAGTTTTGTACTTCTTTGTGCTTATTAGAGACTTTGTCTTAAGGGGGAGAATTCTTGTCCTAAGGGGGAGAAAAGAATTCTTGCCTTATTGTGTTAAGGTTTTTAAGGGAGAGCTTTATGTGATAACATTTATTCACTTGAGATAATGCATTTTTGTATGAGATAAGGGAAGTTTTGTTATTTTGTTTATGTGATAATATTTCACCATTCTTCTTTGGAAGAAGTTCTCTTGTTGGTTGTTTCTTTTCACATAGGTACTTTGAAGCTCAAAGAAGGGATTCTTGAAGACTCAAGAAGACTTGAAGACTTTTTAGTCTAGGGATCTCTTTGTAATGTGAGGTGAGAGAATGCTATCAACGTTGAGTTTATTGGAGTGATCAATGTACGGTGAGGATGAGGTTTTGCCATGGAATAGCCAAAGGGGAAGATTGTATGATCCTTTATTTGTATTGGCTTGATTCCATTGCAAAACTCTCTATATTTGTATTAGTAGTTGCTTAAGTGTTTCTTGGAAGAAAAGAGCCTCAAAGGTGAAGAAGCAACATCTTGTGCAAATATCGTCTTCAAGGGGAATATCGCTTACTTGGATGCTAAGGTATCAAGATTCTTCTTCCTCTTGCAAGGCGTTAGCGCACACACACACAATTCATACATGTGTGTCCCTGCATCGTAGTTCAAACATTTGGTATAACACTTTCACACACATTTAGTATTCACATGCATTTATCTCATTGTTGACAATCTTGTAAAATTACATGTTTTCTCACTATCGCTTAGATATGGCATGCTTGTGTTGCATAATGTTTATTTGTTTGTGTTTATTATGTTTTGGATTTGAACATGATCTTATTTGATTCCTTATTGAGTTCCGGTCATTTCGGTTACTCATTCGTTAAGTTTCAAGTCCATACGACGTAGTTATGCTACTTTGCATTCTCATTCGTTGAGTTGTGTTCGTCGTCATTTTCCGAGATGAATTCTCAACCATTTGTCAAACTTTCATAGTCTTCATTGTGCATGAGGGAGTCATGTTTCGTAATCTGAAAACGGATTCGAATTCGGAGTTCGGATGACCGAATACGATGGAAGAACGTGCGAGGTGCGCGAGAGGAGCGAGCTGGCCAAAGGCCATGGCATGGCCACCACGTGTGCCACACGGTCCAGCCAGCTCTCTGGTCGCGTGTGGCATACGCGCTCCACACGTGGGCATGGCTGGCTTGGCCTAATTTTTGTGGACAAAAATGCCCCTCTTCCTTCTTCCTTTAAAATGCCTTCTCTTCCCTCCATTTCCAAGAACTTGAAGAAATTTCTGCGGAATTCTTCAACATTTTCATTTTCTTATTTTGATCATAACTCTCTCATATGAACTCAAAATTGAGTGATCCAAAAGCCAAAATTGTTGGTCTTGAAGAGAGCTACAAACCTCACACATTTGCAGAGTCATTTGAGTTCTTTTATTTTCACAGTTGGCAGTTTCAGTCCGAGACTCAAGTGTTGTATGTGAATCTTCTTCTCTTTCAATTTCTCTTGATCATCTCTTTGATTCTTTCTAATTGATTGTTGAAATATGTTGAGAAGTATGTTAGATCATATGCTAGGGTTGTATGATTGATTAGTTAATTGAGTTTAGCTTTGTGATCTCTCTTGAACATATTTTTACTAGACTTGATTTTGCTTGAAATTGCTTCTAGAAATTGATTGTATGATGTGCTTCATGTTATCTTCTAGATTCAATTTCATGATCTAAGAACTAGGTTTTTACTGTGATATATTGAATATTCATACCTTGTTCTTATTGATATACATGCTTTGATTTCTAGGTATTTTTGTGTTTGATTGTTGAAAGCATATCCTAGAATGTATGTAAGCATGTTCATAGAGCTTGATTGATTATCTAGCTTTATTTTTTTGTGAGTGATTTATCTTCTTCTTACTTTCATTATTGATCATCTCTTTAATTTTCTTAATTGATTGATGAAAAGTAATATGAATGATGTTAATTCACATGCTTAGGTTTCTAGATATATTTTATGATTGAGTTGTGATAGCTTTATTCTAGATTCTCTAGTTGCATGTTCATAGAGTGTGTTTGATCTACTTGCTCTATTTGTTTGTGATTGCATCATATTGCTTGTGTGCACTTCACTTAGATCATTGCCTTGTGAAAGGTTGAAGTCTCTTGTTAAGGTGAGTGAAGCCTTAATTTGAGCAAGAAGACTTGGCTAGGAAAGGATTCCGGATAGCCAAGCAAGAAGCCTTAGATAGGATCAAGAGGATCCGGATAACTAAGCAAAAGTCTTAGCAAGGAGTTGCGTACTCCGGATGGTTGATCTTGGGTAGCTTGACTAGGATCCTAGTGATCTAGATTTCTAAGCGAGGAAATCTTCCTAGAGGCTTGAGAGCCTTGGATAGGGAGTTGCTCTCTAGAGGTGTAGGACACATCTTGGATAGAGAGTAGGCTTTGTGAATCACTAGCCCGAGGGTTGTTTAGGATTTGATAGCTTTGAGTGTGTAAGTCCTTTTCGTATAGTGGATTTGCTTTGCCGGTGGTTGTGGATTCAACCCGTGGATGTTTCCTCTTTGAGGTTTTACCACGTAAAAACATTGTGTCTCATTTTCGCTTTATATTTCCTTATCTTCCATATGTTCACTTGTATTGATTCTTTTGTATATTGATGCTTACATGAATTGATTCATATTATACAATTGTTATATTATTTCAAGTATTCATTTCATTCTTATATTCCGCATTTTTGAATATTGGAAGAATTTGGGATTATACCTATTCACCCCCCCCCCCCCCCCCCTCTAGGTATAAAACACTATTGCTGTAAGGGAATTTCACCTTCACCTTCAACAACTGCTTCGTTTGATGGTTTGAGTTTCTCGCGGTTTTTGGGTATGGCATTTTTTATCCAGTGCAAAGTCAAACTATACATGTATGAACCCCATGGAAAACCTTTGAAAGCTACGTCGTCATCAACTAATGCAAACATCCATAACAGTACACGGTCACGTTCGTCGAGAGTGCTTAAGATATAGCCTACGACCAACATATTTGCCATCTTCACCTTGATCGTCGGTGAGACGTTTAAAAGTCTCAAACAAAGAAATGTACGTAGGTTGGTTCTGGAAATGTCTTCCGTATAGGCTGTTCTCCGTTGGACTATAGTTCGCATTTATTAATCCTTCTGGCAAATTTTCCCATTTTTAGCCCAGAACATAGACAAAACTCAACTTGACCGAAACGATGTTGTTGCATACCCAGCCCAAACCACATTTCGTCATCTCGAGGTGGTGATGCATTACCGAACCTACTGGTATATTCAATCTGCCTTTTCAGTATACTATGCAAAACCTTTGCATGTATAGTGACGGGCAATCGCAGACCTAAGTAGTGGCCAAAAGGTCCTTGCTTAAACGCCTCTGAAACTTGTAATCTGCCTAAAACTTTTTCAATGTCAACAAGAATGTTACAGTGATGCCGACTTCTGGAGTTTATCCTTCCATTTTTCCATCCCTCGTGATCCGGATATAAGAAGGTTAACATCTGAAAATAATGGGCAGGTCGTGTAAATAAAAACATATTAGTCCTTTGGATATTTATCAAAGCATGGAAAATCACAATATAGGCTAACATGAACATGTGATGAAAAAGTAAGTGAAATAATAGGCAGGTGGTGTAAAATAAAAATATTAGATATTCATCACCAGCTAACATGAACATGTAATCAAAAGTAAGTGAAAGTCATGAGAGGATATTGTGGTCATGGAAATTCATGTCAACTTCATGGAATCAAAAGCATCATGGAAAGAAAGTCATGGAAATTCATGTAAGGGGGATCATGGAATCATGGAATCATGGAATCATGGAAAAGTCATGGAAATTCATGTAAGGGGAATCATGGAATCATGGAATGTCATACCAACATCATGGATATACGCGACATGGAAATTGGCATCATGGAAATCGGCATGTGAAATCATGGGGGATATAAAAACATCATACAAAGGTTCATGTAAGGTCATGGGGCACATCATGGAAAGTCGAAATCATCATGATCACGAAAGTAGAAACAACATGAAAGAAAGTCTTGGCAATATGTGATGGAAAACCCCCTGGAAAATCCCCTGATGTGCTCATGGAAAGTCATATGGGATGTAAAGAAAGACTTTCCATGTAAAGTCATGGGGCACATCTACTTTCATGTAATCTTGGTCTTGGATCTTGGATCCATGGATCACATCATGGAAAACTTCATGTATCGAATGCATCAGCAGTACATTAGGGGAAATCTTCATGAGCCCTATTGGGGTAAATCATGATCGTGGTAAAATTCAAGACCCAAATGGGCAAGTAACACAAATTAATTCCATATTGGAATTCCATATTTCAAGTAATTCCAGATATCCAAAAAAAAACCTATTACGACATTAGGGATTAACATTAGGGATTAACACAACAGAAAAAGGGATAGAGGACATAAGTCCCTTATATCAAGTCAAATGTTACGAAAATAATTCGGGATCGTGCCGATTAAGAGCATAGCTAATTCGATCCTACCTCGTCTTCACACACTGTGGTCGTCGGGGTATTGGCTTTCCCGTTTTCCCTTTTCAAGGCTTTCCCCTTTTTCCTCTCACCTGCAGTCGTCGTTCTTTACTCCCATTTTCCCTTGTCAAGGCTTTCCCATTTTCCCTCACCTGTGGTCGACGTTCTTCACTGTGGCTTTCCCGTTTTCACTTTCATCGGTTTTGTTACAGACTCTGGCTTTCTATTTTCCCATTTCAAGCGAGAATCCATTACAAGGGGTAATTTAGTCATTTAGAAGAACACTTAAATGTCAGGTCCGAACAATTAAATAAGGGTACAATTGTAAGATCAGCTATTTAAATACAATGAAGTGGTCAGAATTGGGTTTTTAATAAATTCTGGCTATATGTTGTTTTGGCATCTTCTAGGTGGCTATATTTGAAAACCCCCCATTTTAAAAATATATTAATTTGGGATGTAAATACCCTTTTTGAGAGGTGTAAATATCGTCAATCATGCAACATTCAAAGCACAAATTTGTAAGCCCAACTTCCAACTTTAAAATCTTAATTTTAAAAAGCCCACCGCACATGAATACTTCTAATAATAAAAAGAAATTTTGAGTTACTTACCCTTTTTATTTTTTTTTATTATTTTTTTATTTTTTATTACAAAGATGAAAATTGAAAATTTATCTCCTTTCAAAAAAAAATAATATGAAAATTTATCCTCTCTCTCCGACGATGGAAATTCCTCTGTGAGCTCGTCCTTCGTACTCTCTCTCTCTCTCTCACAAAAAAAATTTGCAAAATCGCTTCTCGAGAAATTTCTAGAAGCCGCAACAAAACCTCTATCTCTTCATTTTATTTTTTTAGAAGAGATCTCTATTCACACGAGCTCGGGTTTCAAATGCAGTAATTGCAATCAAAACGACACTTCATAGGTAACTCCCACAACTCCACTCGGTTATCGAAACCGAAATCTTTATGTTTGATTAGTGTAATTGATTGTCTATTTTGGTTTTGGTTGAAATTTTTTTGAGTGCTGTGATCTAGTTGGTTGAAATGTTTTGTCATTGTTGATTTTGTGAGTGATATAGCTAGTGTTTGCCAGTTATTTGTAAAGCCAAAAACAATCTGGTTTGAACCTGTAGAAACAGAAAGCGAAAACAACAATGAAACCAACATGTTAGAAAACCGGTTAGGGAAAATCAAGGCCTGTGTTTGACACGATGTCCTTAAGACAATTTCTCCGTATATAACACCATATGTCTATAGCGATTGTCTCACAAGATACAAAGATTTAACAGTGGAAGTGCTAAACACAAACCACTCTCAGCAAACTCAAACCGAGTTCAAACTTACTAAGCACAGAAAAGAGAAGAGAGAAATTCGGCTACTATATTTCGTGTATTCTTGAATGAATTTTATGAAAAGAATACTAGGGTATTTATAGCCAAAATCAAAACACTAGGGTTTAGGGATTAATTCGGAAATGTCTCGGTGAATACGTTTTTGATGTAATAAGGAAAATAATTTAATTAGATAATAATCTCCAAAGAGATTTACTTCTAATCAAAAACCGATTCTGTATTCTTAGTGATCAAGCAAGAAATCAAAATCCAAACAATTAAAGCTTTCCTTATTCTTCACAAAAACAAAAACGTTGCTAGACTCTCATGGTCCAATCGGAGCGGCATTCGTGTCCGCAGGACGCGCCCACATATGAGTCGTGCATTCGAAGGTTCGAGGTCCATGATTTGCACCCCCACCCCCTGCGCATGCGAGAGAGAGCCTCTATGCCACACACATATTTTTACCTACTATCACACATTTACTTATATACTACATATAAGCTTCTTCACTAGCTAATGTGGGATGTGCCATTTTCCCCCACATTTTGGGCTCACCTTGAGACTCAATTTCTCATTCACCCATTAATCATTTTGTGAATTTGAGTATACTATTTTAAAGCTCTCACGGAGGAGAATTCAAATCCACTTTAATCTTCCATTTTCATGGAATTAATCATACTCAATTTGTGCTCTCAAATTAAGAGTTTATCACAAAATTTCCAACAATCCCCCACATGAATGAAATTGACATAGGAGACACGATAGATGATTTTTTTAGTAAGCTCAAATGATCGAAACCTGCATAGGATAGGTAGGTGTTGACTTTGAACCTTCCCTTGTAAAGGCATGTTTACTTTACTGGCTGATCAGTAGATGTGATATCCTTGAACTGCTCTGCCGTTTATGTAAACGATAACATACCTCACACATGCATCTTCCATACCCGATTTGGTTCTCATTGTTATGTTCGTTTTGGCCATGAACATGCGCTTGGTTCTATGAGAGTCGTTGGAGAATATAGCCCTTCACTATTCTCTTTTAGAAGTGGCCCCACTTCTCTCTCACATAGGTGATTTCTTAATTAAGAGTAATCCGCATTACTCTGCTCAGATTTTCATAGCTTGGAATTTCGACGCAAAAGAATCATTAAAAACATGGTTTAACCTTTTCCCTACGGGCATCACTGTTTCATCATGGGAATGGACTCGAGGGTAACCCCCACAGTCATCCAACTAAGTCTTACAACTTGGTTGTCCCATTGAACCTAGATCTTAGGATCTCCAGTCAACTAGGTTGGGTGTCCATTGTATTGACTTTTTATCTCATGGGCTTTAGTCCCATTCCTCTCGATGATGTCTCAACTAATTCTCTGTTTAACCCTTTGGTTAACGGATCCGCAATGTTATCTTTTGACCTTACATAGTCAATAGTGATAACCCCAGCTGAGATTAGTTGTCTAATGGTATTATGTCTTCGATGTATATGTCTAGATTTCCCATTATACATGTTACTCTATGCTCTTCCTATTGCTGGTTGACTATCACAATGGATGTAAATCGCCGGCACAAGCTTTGGCCATCTTGGAATATCCTCTAAGAATTGGTGTAGCCATTCAGTCTCCTCAACACATTTATCTAATGCTATAAACTCAGATTTCATGGTGGATTTGGCTATACACATTTGTTTGGAAGATTTCTAGGATACCGCGGCACCTCCTAGTGTGAACACATACCCACTAGTGGATTTTGAATCTTTCATATCAGATATCCAGTTAGCATCAGTGTATCCTTCTAGAACAGCAGGATATCTGGTATAATGCAGTCCATGATTACGAGTGATTACTATTCCTTTCCAGTGATTGGTTCCTGGATTACTCGTGTATCTACTTAATTTGCTGACTGCATTAGCTATGTCTGGTCTTGAACAACTTGTTAAGTACATCAGATTTCTTATCACTCAAGAATATTCTAGTTGAGAGACGCTCTCACCCTTATTATTGGATATGTGTAGAATTGTATCTACTGGTATTCTGAAAATTACAGAATCATTTTTGTTGAATTTCTCAAAAATCATGTCAATATAGTGTGATTGACTTAGTATGAGTCCATTAGATGTCCTTGAGATTTTCATTCCCAACATTACATCAGCTGGTCCCATATCTTTCATATCAAATCTTGATTTCAACATATCCTTGGTAGATTTGATCATTTTATCATCACTACCCACAATGAGCATGTCATCAACGTAAAGGCACACAATGACATAGCTATTTTCTGTGTTCTTGACATAAACACATTTGTCACATTCATTGATTTTAAATCCATTTGACATCATAGCATTGTCAAATTTCTCATGCCATTGTTTTAGTGCTTACTTTAAACCATATAAATACTTCACCAATTTACAAACTTTCTTTCCTTGTCCTGGAGCAGAAAAACCCTCAGGTTGTTCCATGTAAATTTCTTCATCTAGATCTCCATTTAAGAAAGCCGTTTTCACATTCATTTGATGTTCTTCAAGATTTCGAAAAGCTGCGATTACAAGTATCATCCTAATGGAGGTTATTCTCGTCACAGGAGAATATGTATCAAAGTAGTCTAGGCCTTCTCGTTGATTGTAACCTTTAATTACAAGTCTGACCTTATACTTATCAATTGATCCATTTGCTTTCATCTTTCTCTTGAAAATCCATTTGGATCCTAGAGATTTACATCCCGGAAGAAGATCCACTAAATCCCAAGTATGATTTTGAAGGATGGAATCAATTTCGCTCTTAATAGCCTATTTCCACAAGAGTCTTTTTAAAGAGCTTACCGCTTCTTTGAGTTCGAGGTTCACCTTCTAGCAGATAGGTCATAAAATCTGGACCAAAAGATGTTTCCGTCTTTGCTCCTTTGCTACATCTAGGTTCATCCTCAACATGTGTTCGTTTCAACGAACTTTCTTCATCATTGGATTTACATAGAAATACATGTTCAAAGAACGATGTATTTTTAGATTCCATTATCATGTTTTTGTGTATATTTGGGATGTCAGATTTATACACCAAAAATCAATGAGCACTACTGTTATATGCATATCCAATGAAAATGCAATCAACAGTTTTTAGACCTATTTTCACCTTCCTAGGTATAGGTACGGCCACTTTGGCAAGACACCCCCACATTCGTAAGAATTTATATGAAGACTTTCTCCCTTTCCATAGCTCATATGTGATCTTGTCTTTTTTCTTTCGGGGTACCTTATTTAAAAAAAGGTAATTGCTATACAATATAGATTCACTCCACATGTTCTGAGACAATTCAGAACTTATCAGCATTGCATTCATCATTTCTTCAAAGAATGATTTTATCAGCATTGCATTCAACATTCTGCAGTGGTTTGATATGTGATTCCATGTTGTGCATAGAATTAACCAAACAGTGCTTCATACTCACCACCTTGGTTGCTCATCGGTGATATCAGCCACCTGGAAAGCTTCACTTGGGGTTATCCCTTCAGCATGAATCTCGTGCAGAATCACTTGAAGCTCTTAGAGTCTATTAGGTTTTTAGTTTGTGTTGGCATATATTCCATATCAAAACGGTGTTTTTCTTGTATATGATTAATGGTCATAGGTTGATGATTTGAAGCTTCATAGAAGGATGTGGCCAAAAGATCAAGCAAGAAGTGGCCTTTGAAGAGGAATGGACATCATTGCACAATTAAGGTAATATAGACCTCTTTCTTCTTCAAGGCAATATGCACACACACAAAAATCATTCATATATGTCCCTGCATCGTTGTGCACCATTTATATAACATATTCACATGTTTTTGTATGCTCATGCATTGAACTCAAATGCTCATACATTGTAGAATTGCATGTTCTAAGACTATGTCTAGAAAATGGCATTCATATGTGAATTTGTATTTGATTGTTTGTGTTTCTTATGTTTTGGACTTGTACATGATCTTATTTGATTCCTTATTGAGTCTGGTCATTTCGGTTACCATTCATTAAGTTTCGAGTCCAAATGATGTAGCTACGCAACTTTTCGTTCTCATTCATTAAGTTGTGTTTGTCGTCGTTTTTCGAGATGAATTCTCAACCTTTTGTCAACGTTTCATAGTCTTTGTTGTGTGTGAGGGAGTTACGATTCATAATCCGAAAATGGATTCAAAATCGGAGTTCGGAGGCCCGAATACGGTCGAAGAACATAGGAGGTGCGCGAGAGGGGCATGCATGGCCAAGGCCATGCCTTGGCCACCCCGTGTGGAGGCCGTGTGCCACATGGGCTGACCAGCCCTCTGGTCGAGTGTGGCTCACGCAGCCCACACGGGAAGGAGGCTGATGTGGCCTTATTTGATTGGCTGAAATCTTCCTTCTCTCTCCTCCTTTTAAATATTCCCACTTCCCTCCATTTGTTTTCAAGAAGAAAAAGTTTGAAATCCTGTATGAAATTTTCTCTCCAATTTTCTCAAATTCCAAACACCATAACTTTCTCATACGAAGTCAAAATTGAGTGATTCAAGTTGGAGATTGTTCGTAATTGAGTTCCCTACCTTTTCCAAGTGGTCTTGCAGCTGTTTGATCGATTTTTGGAGTGGATTTACTTAGAAAAATGAACCAGCTCGTGAAATCAAGGTAGTGCTCATATCTTGGTGATTTCTTCTTTTTAAACCTTCAATTTGCTTGGGGTTTCTTCTTCTATATGTATGTATATGTTTAGTGAATGCTATTGAGAAATGTAGCTTCATAATCAATTTTAATCAAAAGTCTAATTAGAGACACTTATGAACTAGAATATTTGATTCTATGATTTTCACATGTTTGAGAGTTGTATTGTGATTAGATTGACATCTACGATTATTTGAGACTTGATTGAATGATTTTATGATTGATAATCCTTGAAATGTGTTTTGATCCTTTGATCAATGAAATCTTGGATTGAGGCTCTTGTATGTGTTTTTAGGGATATCTAGGATTAAATTGATTTTACAATATATCATTTCTCTAAATCTTTGGCTAGATTACTTATTGAATATATTCTAGGTTTCTAGCATTTATTTGTATGTTTATAACATCTTGAAATTGTGCTTCATGAATATGATAAATTCTATATGTGTGAATGGAATTATGAGCTTTTGTGTTTAGGTGTTTTCACATGCTCTAGTTTTATTCATGTTTTGCATCTAGACTTGTATGCTTGTGTTCTCACATGTTTAGGTCTAGTTGTTCCATATAATATATTGATCACATGTTCTATGTTGTGTTGATTATGATTTGCATCATTTGCATCACTTAGATCATTTGCCTTGAGGAAAGGTGGAAGTCTCTTTCAAAGTAAGTGAAGCTTTGTATTGAGCAAGAAGTCTTGGCTATGAATGAGTTCCGGATAGGCAAGCGAAAGTCTTATCAAGGAGTTGCGTACTCCAGATGGTTGAGTTAGGGGAGCTTAACTAGGATCCAAGTGATCTAGATTGCTAAGCGAGGAAATCTTCCTAGAGGCTTGAGGGCCTTGGATAGGGAGTTACTTCCTAGAGGTGTAGGCACACCTTGGATAGGGAGTAGGCTTAGTGATTCACTAGCCTGAGGGTTAGATTAGGATTTGATAGCTTGAGATGGATATCATAAAGTTGATAGTCTTAAGTGTGTATGTCCTTTTCATATAGTGGATTTGCTTTACCGGTGGTTATGGATTCAACCCATGGATATTTCCTCTTCGGAGGTTTACCACGTAAAAATCTTGTGTTCATTGTCTCTTTCTCTATCTCTTTTATATTGTGTATATGTGTGTGTTAATTTGTTGAACATCATTTACTTGTATTGAATATTTGATCAAGTACTTGTAAAGAGTGATTTGTAGAACAACCCTCTTTAAATCATTTTGTATTTGTAATCTTTCATATTTGGTTGTTCTTGTATATTGATATATTTCATCACTCGTGTAATAACTTTGAACAATATTGGTATACAAGATATTCCTTGGTTTTGTGTTTTAATGATATTATACCTTATGCAACAACTTGTTATATGTAGACATTGCTTGTATAATGATATACCTATCTTGTGTATATATAAATGTTCCGTTTATATGTTGTATGTAAACCTACCTTGAGGGACAAACGTAAGTTTTTTCAAGGGTTTGAAATTAGGCGAAAAACCTATTTACCCCCCTCTAGGTACGCTTTAAGCAATTTAACCTTGTTTGTATACTTTCTGAGTCCCCCATCTTGTAATCAAGAAACCAGCTCACAACAAACTTTTTGGATCCAACATCCTTAGTCTTGTATTTCCAGTCTAACGACTCTTACAATTCTTTTGGCTATTTTCTTTGTACAGTATACATTATACAGTGAATCTGACAGCCCATTCAGTATGTAGTTTCGGCACGAAAAATCCGAATGGTTCCATGCATTAACAACATTCATATATGAACATCTCGCTCTTAACCACTATTGGGTTTAAGAGCATCTTTAGTCAAGAACCTAACTAGATTCAGCGTGGTTAATTAGATTAACATCTTCTGCTGCCACCACTGAAGGTTCGCATGACTCACATAGTGGCTCATCACCAGATCTCCCATGTTTCTCACGAATGAGTTGATGGCCAGAGTTGATGTTGCCACACTTGGCCCCAAAATATGCACATCTCCCATAATCACTGAATTAACAACCGAAGTGTCTAGTCCAACAGTTGGATTAGCACTAGGAGTTTCAAGTGCAACTTGTGTTCACGTTTGACTTATATACCATAATATCATGAGGAAATCAACTGAATTAATTTGAAATTAATTCTCATTAAAATAGGCAATATTAAAGTCAAATCAGTTTTGTTTTCGAAATCAAAATTTAACATTTCTATTAATCTGGAATTAATAGAAATAAATCATCATTAAATTGATAATTACAATTTTGAAGTTCAAAAGAATTGATTTTGACACTAATCACCATTTTACACATCCAACTCGTTACCAAGGCTAGTGATTCACAAAGCCTACTCTCTATCCAAGATGTATCCCACACCTCTAGAGAGCAACTTCCTATCCAAGACTAAAAAGCCTCTAGGAAGATTTCCTTGCTTAGCAATCTAGATCACTAGGATCCTAGTTAAGGTACCCTAGCTCAACCATCCGGAGTACGCAACTCCTTGCTAAGACTTTTGCTTAGTTATCCGGATCCTCTTGATCCTAACTAAGGCTTCTTGCTTGGCTATCCGGAAACTTTTCCTAGCCAAGTCTTCTTGCTCAAATTAAGGCTTCACTCACCTTAACAAGAGACTTCAACCTTTCACAAGGCAATGATCTAAGTGAAGTGCACACAAGCAATATGATGCAATCACAAACAAATAGAGCAAGTAGATCAAACACACTCTATGAACATGCAACTAGAGAATCTAGAATAAAGCTATCACAACTCAATCACAAAATATATCTAGAAACCTAAGCATGTGAATTAACATCATTCATATTACTTTTCATCAATCAAATAAGACAATTAAAGAGATGATCAATAATGAAAGTAAGAAGAAGATGAATCACTTACAAACAAATAAAGCTAGATAATCAATCAAGCTCTATAAACATGCTTACATACATTCTAGGATATACTTTCAACAATCAATCACAAAAATACCTAGAAATCAAAGCATGTATATCAATAAGAACAAGGTATGAATATTCAATATATCACACTAAAAAACCTAGTTCTTAGATCATGAAATTAAACCTAGAAAATATCATAAGGCACAACATGTATGTTATTTCTAGAATCAATTTCAAGATATGTCAAGTTTTAGTAAAATATACTCAAATGAGATTCAAGACTAAAACTCAACAAAAAAATCAATCATATAACCCTAGCATGTGATCTAACATACTTCTCAACATATTTCAACAATCAATTAGAAAGAATCAAAGAGATGATCAAGAGAAATTGAAAGAGAAGAAGTTTCACATACAACACTTGAGTCTCGGACTGAAATCTGCCAACTGTGAAAAATCAAGAACTCAAATGACTTTGAAAATGGGGTTTGTAGCTCTCTTCAAGACCAACAATTTTGGTTTTTGGATCACTCAATTTCGAGTTTGTATGAGAGAGTTATGATCAAAATAAGAAAAACAAAATCATGAAGAAATCTGCAGAATTTTCAATTTGATGTTCTTCAAAGTTGTTTAAAAATGGAGGGAAGAGAGGTCATTTAAGGAGGAGGGAAGAGGGGCAAATTTGTCCAAATTTAAGAGGGACTTCAGCCAGCCCACGTGTGGTCAGCGTGTGCCACACGTGGCCAGAGAGGAGCTCTGGCCGTGTGGCACACGTGGTCCACACGTGGCCACCCCTTGCTTGGCTTTTGGCCGAGCAACCTCCTCGCGCACCTCTCACGTTCTTCAGCCGTATTCGGGCATCCGAACTCCGAATTTGAATCCGTTGTCAGATTACGAACTATGACTCCGTCACGCACGAAGAAGACTATGAAACTTTGACAAATGGTTGAGAATTCATCTCGGAAAATGACGACGAACACAACTCAACGAATGAGAATGCAAAGTAGCATAACTACGTCGTATGGACTCGAAACTTAACGAATGATTAACCAAAATGATCGGAACTCAATAAGGAATCAAATAAGATCATGTTAAAGTCCAAAACACAAGAAACACAAACAAATAAACACTATTCAACACAAGCATGCCATATCTAAGCGATAGTGAGAAAACATGCAATTCTACAAGATTCTCAGCAATGAGATAAATGCATGTGCATACTAAATGTGTGTGAAAGTGTTATACCAAATGTTTGAACTATGATGTAGGGACACACATGTATGAATTGTGTGTGTGTGCGCTTATGCCTTGCAAGAGGAAGAAGAATCTTGATACCTTAGCATCCAAGCATGCAATGTTCCCCTTGAAGACGATATTTGCACAAGTTATTGCTTCTTCACCTTTGAGGCTCCTTTCTTCCAAGAAACACCTAAGCAACTACTAATACAAATATAGAGAGTTTTGCAATGGAATCAAGCCAATACAAACAAAGGATCTTACACTCGTCTTATGCTTTCTAGAACTAGTACTAGCCGTTTCTTTACTAGAATCTCCAGAGCCTTCAGGGTTCGCAGGGGTTGACTTGCCCTTCAACACCTTGTGTAAACCATGTTGGATTAATATATCTTTGACTTTGTTGACGGTGATTTTTGAATTACCACATCTCAACAATGATATTTAATTAAATAAACAAAAAGAGAAAATAAATCAATACATGCGAGACCAAGTTTACGTGGAAAACCCTTTAATGGGAAAAAAACCACGGTGCCCCTAAGGACAGAGAAATAACACTATCGATTATCGTAATTTTACACACTTAGATCTCTCAGACAATTGCTCTCTCTTTTCTCAGATTCTAACTACCTTCATGTGAAGTACATGGTTCTATTTATATGGGTCTAACTAGGGTTTCCCCTCGCCTACGCTGTGATAGTAGGGGAGTTCCTATTTTGATTTGTACGAGGAATCTGGTGTGGTAGATAGTTTTAGGATTTGTTTCCTGTTTGGACTTCTCTGTAAAGAACAGTTTGTGTCCTTTTTGGAGTGAAATACATCTTCGTGCCTTGTATCTGGTCGAATCCATGTTAAAGGAGGTATACTGAAATAAGGTTTTTTCTAGGTGGCGTAAATCTAGATGAGCAAACTAAGTTGGCGAGCACAATTTCTATCTTCTTGGTCAGCCTATTCTGGTGATCACGTTTCTGATTTAGATTGATTCCAGATGACGTGGCCGGTTGGCGCGCCATTCAGCCAATGTTTCCCTTCGTTTGACTGGTCAAAGGGTGACGTGGTCATACTTAGTTACGCTTTTCCTACATGTTCCGCTGATGTGTCTTTTGGCCGAATATATACATACAACAACACCCCAATGAATACTTCGAGCCGAACAAAATATGTTGGGCGCCCTGACTTCTTTGATTCTGCGAGCAGTATTCCTACTTTTACTTGAGCCTTTGTCCCTATTGGGTTGGTTCTTTAAGAGTTTTTATTATCATTATTACTTTTTTTTTCATCATAAAAGATTTCACATGTTATATTTTGATCTCGAGTAAGACGAACCAGTGGAAGTGATAATAGACTATGTGTGCTTTAGCTACTTAAAAGGCCTGAAATATTTCCTTCCTTATGTGTGTGCTCCATAGCCCTGTTTGAAGCCAAACACTATAGCCTTGTTTTTCTTTCTTCACCACATCAACCGTAACCCAATGAGCCGATATCTTAAGCCTGACCCTATAGCTTGGGATCATATTTTGAGATAGTGAAGAAAAGGTGCTATTTCTGCACGTAACTGTGTGCAGATTTCAATGCTAAAGTCCGAGAAGAAGAAGAGCTGCATTCAATCCAAAAAAGTTCGAAGCCAAAGTCAATGTAATTCAAAAAAAAAAAATGCGCAATCCAGTCAAAAAGATTGCAAGCATTCAAAAAAAAAAAATGTGTTAATGGGTGCAATAAGGTCAATTTGTATTGCAAAGCTTGTATTTACTCAAAAGGAGTTTGACAAAGAGAGGAAGGTGAATTCTGAAGAATTAAACAACATCAAGTGGTGTGGTTCTACTTGTAAAGGAGACCAAGACATCTGTGTGAAGCCGAAAAGGTAATGAAAGACTCTCATGATATGATCCTAGGTTGTTGAATTCCAATTTCCCGTTCTTTCTTGAGCCCTCACCTAATGGCCCCATTACAACCTAAATGGAAGTCTTTTTGATCTGCTGGTTATCCTTATTATGAAAGTAGAGATAGAGCATGTGTTTATCTTGTTCATAATGTTTGATTCATTTCATGAGATCTTTTGCATACAAATCAAGCGTTCTTTTATTGATATATTCATATGCGATAATTCTTGATATTTCTTGTGCATAATTCCAGTCGCGTATGCTTGATTTGAGATTGTGCCTAGGATCTGTGTGAATTATGAGTGACATCACGTGAGAAGTAGAGTCGAGGCGAATTATATCTATAGCATTTGATGATGTGTCCTTTAAGCTAAAATGTTTGAGTCTGGGCTTTTCTTTCTAAAGTATGCAATGTTTTCAGATTTATGGCTAGGTATTAGTCTTTACTTATTGGTATTTGCATGTTGTCTCAACTTGGGAGAATTTTATGGTATTTTGAATGATAGGATGTCGCTGGATATGTTTGTGGGTGTCATAGCTGTAAACCCTCAGGAGACAAAACTCCTCCTCTAGGGACACCTAGAGGTTTAAAGGCTTGTAGCATACACTCAATGCTATCGTGTTCCCTACGAAAGTGGCTTAGTTTGATTTTGTTTTCTCAGGTTTAGTTTTTAGGTTTTTGTTTTTTTTTTGTTTTGCTCGAGGGCTAGCAAAAGATAGGTTTGGGGGTATTTGATCGGTCATTTATTGTATATGTTTTCGATCCCCATTCCTCCAGTCAATTGCTTGCTCCTTGAGTCTTTTAGCGCTTTTATGGGTGTGTTTGAGTGTTTTCAGGTTACTGGACCAGATGGATATATTTGAAGAAATTCAGATAAAAAGTGATATTTTGAAGTAGTCAAGGGTCTTTTCTAAAGTTGAGCAAAAATCGCTCTCGCACCGCTGCTATTTTCAGAAAGAGGCGTCGCAGCGATTATCGGACAGAGGAGATCGCTGTGCAAACCGCCCCATCACCGCTGCCAAAGTGGCAGCGCTTTCAAATTTTGCAAAACCGCTGCCACACCGCTGCCAAAGTGGCAGCGGACAGACAGCGGTCTGGCTAAAGACGTTGTTTTTAATCAGGTTTCTCCACCGAAGATCGAGCAGATATAAATAGAAGGGTTTTCCTCTTCAAAGGGGTTCGTCGGGAGACAGTTCGTCAGCCATAAGTCATAGCCTAAATCACTCAACAAACTTTCTTTCATCTTACATATAGAAGATTTGAAGACGAATGAGAAGATTTTCAGCATCAGAGATTGGAAGATTGTCTACAAATTCCATGGGTTCTATCAACTACTTCTCTCTTCTTTTTATTTCAACTATGTGTAACTAAATCCATACTAGGGATTCAATGTGAACCTCTATGAATACTCTTTGTTAGAATTGACTATGTTTTAGTAATTCAAGTTTCGTTTCATTCAATTTGGGATTTCTTCTTGTCTATGCATGGTTAGTGCTAGTCTTGAATCTAGGGTTTATATGTAAGGTTGAGAGATGTGTGGGTTTCAACAGTCTTAACCAATAATCAATTGAATGAATGAATTTATCGTAGCAGGTTATTGCACGTTATCTTTGGTTCTCTTGTTCTTGTGCTTAATGGGTTCTCAATCATAGTTGTTATGCAGGGTTTGCTAATGACTGTGATTGAGAATACTTGATTGTGTGCTTTGTGGGTTGTAGGTTATAGTTAATATGCAGGGTTTGCTATTTACTCAACTGAGAAACGCTTGGTGTATGGTTGATGTATTTTCTGTTATAGTTTATATGCAGGGTTTGCTATTGATTGTAGTAGAAGTACTTAATTTATCCCAGGACCACATAGCACTAATTATATATAATTTAAGAATGAACCCTTAATTTGATTAACATTCTTTGTAAAAGTCAATTCGAAGCATTGAGTAAACGTAGTTGGAGATCATTGATGACCTAGTTCTCTCACCTCTTGATCTCATTCTCATATTCTTGTTAATTGTTTTCTTAGATTAATCTAGTTTTAATCTCAAATCAATCAAATCAATCTGAAATCTCTTGGTCACTGTTAATTGCTTAGCTTTAATTAGAATTAGTTTTAGTCGATAAATCACTTTTCCTCGTGGGAACGATCCCTACTTGTCGATGTACTTATCTCACAATTCGTGCACTTGCGAGTTAGGTTTTTATAATACGATTTTACACATCAGTAGGTCAGTCAACTCAATGGCTTCTGAGCTATACACAACAGGATTTCTTAAACATGCTTATGAAATGTGTGTCAACCCTGTTCCGGATCCCAAATCTTGGGACATTCCTGATGCAATCCGGAACTATATCGTATTACCATGGAAGAAAAAGATTCTGCCAGGAAGACCAAAGAAGTTGAGGATACCATCCGCCGGGGAGAAAAGAAAGTTACCTTCTTGTTCAAAGTGTGGAAAAAAAGGACACAATAAAACAACTTGTCCAGAACCATCATATAGCACAAGCAAACTAGCCAAAAAAGCTCGATCTTGTAGCATTTGTAAGAAAGAAGGTCACACCAGATTGAAGTGCCCGGACAAGCCACCTGAACCTACCTTGATTGACATGAAGGAAGAGAAAGCCACTGGGCCTGCAGTCATCTAAGTGTCTTGGCTGTGACTGGGAGCTGTGAACATTGGATCTTATTGTAGGGAACTTGTTAACCTATTTTTTTGAAGGTTTATGGTGTATGTATGTATATTTGTTTGTGTGGTACACTGGTGTACCTGTAGGAACCCAGATTTACAGATTGCGCAGCGGAAAGGTTTTTAAAAATTTTTAAAGCAATCATCAAATAAACCTATTTGCACAGTAATAATCGAAAACAATTAAAAAGTGAAACGATTTCATACCTACGTATGAGGCTCCTTCACTTTAATTCGATCTGCTCCTGATTTAAACCACTTGATCTTCCTCGCTATCTCCCGGAACTGGTAACAGCGTGTGGGCGCGTCACGGTACTCAGGAACAAGATATGGAGGTAGAAGAGAAGAACACACAAAAAAGGACAACACTTGTTCTTTTAATGATGTAGTACCGCCACCTTTATTTGGCTACACTATTTCACTGTCTCTTCTTTTTGTCTCACGCAAACCTATGTTTGCCAAAAACAAAACTTCAACCACTTTTTTTCAAAAGACTTGATGCCTTTTAATATATTGTGTGTGTTAGTCAAAAATCTCATTCGGTTGTTCATTTCAATTAATTAATATATATCTCATATATATCTATTAAAACAAAACCGAATCAATTTAAAAAAAAAACAAATATCTCAAATATCTCATATCTTGTAAAAGATATTTAAACATTAATTTTTGAATTTAAACATTTTAAATTCAATTTCAAATATTTAATTTAATAAAATAAAATAATCATATTATCTTATTTTATTCAAAATCAAATATCAACTAACACCCTCCATTTAGTGATTAACAACATAATTGAATAATCTTATTATTTAATTTATTTAATCACCATTATTCATTAATTAAATAATCTTATTATTCAATTAATTCCCGAATATATACGTGTCACTTTCGTAACATAATTAATTGGACAATCCAATTAATTAACCGTGACCCTTGTTACCTAAATCGATCGGGCTAGCAAGGGGACCTAATGGACCCACAGTATTTTGAGCTCCAATAATCTTTAGAAATAATTAATTAAACTCTTTAATTAATATTTCATGATTATTAACTTCGGTGTTATTCCACTAAAAACCCGAAGTTGCACTCTCTCAACTGTAGACGTTTTTACACAAACCAATAAATCTTGGTGTCCATTGATATAGCTATTACATATGGTATGATCCTCCACAAGTAGTTCATAATTAGAGCTGGGTCATAATGTCTGTTATACCCCTCTAATTATATCTTTCCATTAAGTACCATTGATTCTCTAATGAACAATAAATCCTACATTCCTTACGGAATTAGGAGAGCGCTCATATTGTTCAAGCCCCGAATCAACCCTTAAGGGAACTACTATCTACTTCTCACAAGAAGGAGTGGATTCCACTATTGTGTGCAGACCTTCCCAGCTACAAGCCAAATCATGATTCCAACATACTAAGTTATTGACCAGGAATGCAACTCCGATCTCACCCATGGTATATCAAAAACCACGATCTAACCTGAAGGAGTCGATAAGACACTCAGGATTAAGATCACCCATATATAGCCATCATTTGTTGATATATATGAATTTCATCTTTTAACGGATCTTGGTGAGAGATTCATATAGATCATGGCCCAGTCCTATATGATCAAATCATATAAGGTGCCTCCATTCTCATATCTCCATATGAATGATCTAGGATAAGATCACCGTACATTACGGAATGGACCGCAGCTGTAGATTGACCACAAATAAAGTACCCAGCTTTATTTGCTATCTACGGACTCTTTAGATTGCTCCTTTCAAACTGAATCCATCTATATATGACATTCATATACTCAATTTGAAATTACATCCGGCAATCTTGGATGTTAAGTACACATGTTATTATAAATGTATGAGACAATTTGAATGAATAAACTACTTCTTTTATTTCTTGTTCAATTCACATTTACAAACTACAAGCTTTAGGGCAAAAACCCCAACAGTACCAACCTCAACAAGTTTATATATCATTTGTGTTCGTTAGAAATGTTATTTTGTATGACTTTTTGTGATGGTGTATGGTGTATGTATATTTGTTTGTGTTTTTGTTGTTGGCTGCTGAACCAAAACAAGTTTAGGATTACTGGCTGTTGATATTGCTGTAGTTATTGGTTGGGGCTGCTGTTATTGATCTTGAAAATAGAGGATGAGTTAAGCCCGAGAGTAATGTTTAAGGCTTGAGAATAGTTCTTATGCCCAAACTAATTTATTCCTAGGCCTTGAAAACTTTCCCAGGCTCAGTTGTTTTTTGTCGCCACGTCATCAATATAGGGGCTGATAATAAGGAACTAAACCCAGGAGGTTGAAGGCCTAGGAATCGGTACTTTAAGCCTAGGAACAACTCCTAGGCCCATGGTGGATTTAATTTCGATTTAAATCAATTTTTTTGAATTTTTTTGAATTTTTTTTTCTGATTGCACGGGATGTTTTTAGAAATCGATGTGCACGCATCGGAATTGATTTTGGTACTGTAAATCTAATACGGGAGATCGATTCAAGCAACGAGAACACCAAACAAGTTTTTGAAAGAACTCTTAGGCACTTAAGGGTTAATATTTCTATGGGTTGTTTGCTATCTCTAGTGTAATGAGTATCGACGTACTTGTTCAACCCTTCGATGATCAAGAAACTTCACGTACAATTTTCCATTGATACCCCTTCATCGTTGGACCGTGCCGATCGTTGAGATTATTGTAGGGCCCCCATAATTTTGTATACGAAGGAAAACTGTAAGGCCTGGGAACAATTTCTTGGCCCAAACTAATTTATTCTTAGGCCGCGAAAACTTTCCAAGTTGTAACAACGGAGCCCACATATTTACTCGACACGTCATCATAATGTAGTGGATTACAGATGGATTCCAATAAATCTTCTTCTTAGGCCTGTCAAATCATTGATATTTTAATTTATTCCTATGCCTTAAAAACTTTCCCAGGCTCAGTTGTTTTTCATCGCCACGTCATCAGTATAGAGGCTAATAATAAGGAACTAAGCCCAGGAGGTTGAAGGCCTAAGAATCGGTACTTTAAGCCTAGGAACAACTCCTAGGCCCATGGTGGATTTAATTTTGATTTAAATAAATATTTTTGAATTTTTTTTTTCCGATTGCACGGGATGTTTTTAGAAAGCGATGTGCACGCATTAGAATTGATTTCATCACTGTAAATCTAATACGGGAGATCGATTCAAGCAACGAGAACACCAAACAAGCTTTTGAACTTAGGCACTTAGGGGTTAATATTTCTATGGGTTGTTTGCTATCCCTAGTGTAATGAGTACCGACGTACTTGTTCGACCGTTCGATGATCAAGAAACTTCACGTACAGTTTTCCATTGATACCCCTTCATTGTTGGACCATGCCGATCGTTGAGATTATTACGGGGCCCTCATAATTTCGTATACAGAGGAAAACTATAAGGCTTGGGAATAATTCCTTGGCCCAAACTAATTTATTACTAGGCCGTGAAAACTTTCCCAGGCTCAATTTTTTTCGTTGGTAACGTTCGTCTGTGACACGTGTAACAACGGAGCCCACATATTTAATCGCCATGTCATCATATGGTAGTGGAGTACAGATGGAACCCAACAAATCTTCTTCTTCTCATTAAAGTCTGGATCCCATCACTAATCCTTCATTAAAGTTTGTTTGACATCACTTTGTTTGTTCTGTTTTGCTGGTATGAGTATTGAAGTTGCATTTTGTTTGTTCTGTTATGTTTGTTTACTTAATGAAGGAGCATTTTATTTGTTCTATTCTGCTGGTATGAGTTAATGAAGGAATATAAAATGCACCTGTGAAATGTGTAAAGCATGTGAAAAGAAAACTAACTTCCATTACCATTAAAAACTAAACAAAACATGATAATAATAATAATATAATAACAATAATAAAACGGTGGTACATCATATTGTGTTTTTGTTCAGGGTGATGGTGGAATGTTGAAGTCCATCAACTTCTTCTGCATTTGTTCAACAAGTTGGTAGAGCCCATTGAGTTCGTTGTCTCTTGCTTCAATCTCAACGTTTAAGTTGATGATTTCAACTTCCAGATTCTGAAACTTTCCCATCAAAACAATATAATAATCACGCAACCGTTTTGCATTTTCACGCTCCTTCATTATGGTCTCCCCAGCGATTGCAACCCTTTCATGCATCACTTCGAAAATGGCATTCATCCTCTGATTGCTCTTGCTGTTTGCTTTCATTTCAATTTGTAGAAAGGAAACTTGGTGACTTTTATGACCAATATGTAACTGATATTTATAGTTGAAGAAGAGGACCCATATCAGTGAAAACTGAAGAGTCACCTTGACATTGATTTCATTGAAGAATGAACCATTGTAACCTTTCAAATACCTAATACAAAATGAATCATTGTGGCTTAAATGAACCAATGTGCCTTAAATGAACATTATTTTTATTTTTATTTTTTTCTATTTTTTTGTTATTGTAACCAGGCCTTGGATAATGAACCGATAAAAAGTAGAGAAAGCCAACAGTTTTATTGTACAGTTGTTTCTGAAAAAATTGAATCCATTTCCTAGTTTATTGCGGGCCTGGGAACAATTATCCAAGGCCTGAGAGAGTTGTTCCTAGGCCTAATAGACTTTTTCCTGATATGGAGTTTTATGTGACTGGGCGTGTAGGAGTTTTATCTCCTAGGCCTAGAAGAGTTGTTTCCAGGCCTAACAGATTTTTTCATAGTTCATATATATGCATCTAGTGTTACAGTGAAGATCATTGAATTTTAATATTGATTTTTGAGAGTTATTGGATAAATATATCAGTTAACAAAGACGGTGATTGAGACCATTGTTGATGACTACAAGTATCCTAAGCCTGGGAACAAATATCGTAGGACTAGAAGAATTGTTCCCAGGCCTAACAGACTTTTTCACACTTCATATATACATATAATCTGGTGTTACAATGAAATGGGAGACACCATACAGGTTCACATAATCTGCAATGCCGGTTTAGGGAGCTAAACCAAAAGCAACAAGGAATTGATACTATTGCTCTCAATGTTGCCACTATCTTTATTTATTTATTTATTTATTTTAATGTAGTTGCTGATGTTGCCACTGTTATTTATTTATTTATTTATTTATTTTATGTAGTTGTTGATGAAATTACTGTTGCCACTTGAATGTTATAATTATGTTTATGTTGTACACTGAAAGGATTGACGTTCTTCTCAAAGCTTCAATATTTTATGCTTATTTAGAGTAAATTAAATGTAGTGATTAACTTGTTATCATGTAAGTTCATTACTGTTTTAGAGTAAACATGAACAACCTTACTGAGTTACTGTCTAGTCATTTTTTAGGTGACATTGTTGCAATGTTGCTCTATAGTTTGAATCAAAAGGACGGCATAATCTGAAACTTTTTGGGCTGTTACGGTTTGAATCGACCGGATTATGGCTTGAATTCCTTTCCTTGAAAAGCTTGAAATCAAATTTTGATAATGTTCGAATTGGATTAAATGGACTTAGGGTCAGGTCAGATTCGAATTATACGAAATCGGATAGGATCGGATTAAAACAATAAATCATCTTGTTTTGACACCTACTATATACGTTTTGTTTTGTATCATGAGAATTTTGCAACATCTTGTTTGACCTAATAGCCAAACTAGTCCCCCGGTTTTGAGAATTGTCTCATTAAGTCCTTCTGTTAACTGTTCCGTTGAAAAAGTGTAAACTGACAGGGTCAGAGGGTCAAATCACCTTGCTACCCTTGATTAAAGGGTGAAATTCATTTTAGTCCCTCTTGTTTGACCTAATAGCCAAACTGGTCCCCCCGTTTTGAGAATTGTCTTAACAGGTCCCTATAATTTCTAAAAATCAGTATTTTGGTCCCTGCCGTCCAATTCCGTTAGAGTTTGGAAAGATTCCGTCCAAGGTTAGAGGGTAAAATCGTAAACTGACCCTCGAGCTTCTAGGAACTATGTGAACGAAGGGTAATTACGTAAATTGATTTATAAATAAAAAAATTTAAAAATAAATAATTAAAAATGAAAAAAAATGAAAACAAAAATCTTATCTCTCTCATTTCTTTATCACGATCTATCTTCTTTTTCTCTCAGTCTCTCACGATCTCCACACCATTCTTCTTCTTCTTCTTCTTCTTCTTCCTCCTCTCTCTCTCTCTCTCTCACGATCTCCACACCCACACCATTCTTCTTCTTCTTCTTCTTCTTCTCACGGATCTCCTTCTTCTTTCTTCTTCTCACAGATCTTCTTCTTCATCGGGGTGGTGGCTGAAGATCCAGGGGCTTGATTATGGGGTGTTTGATTAATGCGTTTGGTTGATGGGTTTTTTGGGTTAGTATAATGCTTGATTGATGGATTTCTAGGTTTTGGTATGTTGGGAATGGCGTTAGGTGTTTTGGATTAGGGTTTTGGTTTTAGGGGTGGTGTTGAGGTTGCTTCGGTTTAGTGTGGTGGCTATGTTTGCTTCGGTTTAGGGTTATGGCTGTGATTGATTGTTTTCGATTTAGGTTTTGGTTTGGTATGGGTTGTTGTGTGGTGGTGTTGGTGGCAAGATTTTAGGGATGGAGATTTAATCTTTTGTTTATTTTTTTAATTTTTAATGTAAATTATGGAAATCTGGAAAGATTTCCAGATTTCCACATCTTCTAGAGATTAATTTTTGTATGAAATTGATGCATGTTGATCGGTTGTAAACCAAAAGCTATGTTTGTGGTATTTTTAGATTGATTTCATGTTAAAAGAGTTAATATTATTGGTGGGTTTTTTTTTTTTTTTTGGCGGTCTTGTGTTTGCATGAAATTGAAATTAGATTCCTCATTTTGTTTGATTTTTTAACCTGAATTGATATATAAATTTGAAGGGTTTCGGTTTTGGATTCAAAGGGTTTTGGTGTTTTTGGATCAATAATGGGGTAGAATTCTGTTTCTGGGTATTTTAAACGAAATTTGGGGTACAAAAGTAAGATTTATGGTGGATTTTTATAACAAAAAAAAAAAAGTTTGACTAAAATGAATTTCACTCTTTTTACTTTGGTATGAAGAATTCTGGAAAAAATTTGTTTGATTCGATTTGGAAGAATTCTAGAAAAATTCTGGGTTTAATGTCTAGGTTAAGTGGTTGAATCTAATGGGTTGATGAATTTCTAGGTTGGGTTTAGTGTCTAGAAAATTTGTGTTCAGAAGATGGATGGACAAGACAAAGAAGATGAAGTTGGTAGAGGAGAAGAAGATTTGTTGTTCTTTAAAAATCAGAGGCAGTAGGGTCATTTGATCCTGTCCCTGTCAGATTTCATTTAATCAAGGGCAGCAGGGTCATTTGACCCTCTGAACCTGTCAATTTATACTTTTTCAACGGAACAGTTAATAGAAGGACTTAACTAGACAATTCTCAAAACCGGGGGACCAGTTTGGCTATTAGGTCAAACAAGAGGGACTAAAATGAATTTCACCCTAGTTTGTAGAAGCTCGAGGGTCAGTTTACGATTTTACCCTCCAACCTTGGATGGAATCTTTCCAAACCCTAACGGAATTGGACGGTAGGGACCAAAATACTGATTTTTAGAAACTATAGGAACCTGTCAAGATAATTCTCAAAACAAGGGGACCAGTTTGGCTATTAGGTCAAACAAGAGGGACTAAAATGAATTTCACCCTTTATTAAACAAGGATTATATTTTAAACAAAATAGTCTTTAATGGAACCAACCAATCATATTGTATGCAAAAACAGGTTACATTGCCATATATTAATCGATTTATACAAAGATATATGAAGTATAAAATCAACCTTATCAAACTTTCTTGTACATTATTTTTTTTTTCAAAAAAATTAATATTATTTTTATTTAGTGAAAAAAATTGGTGTGAGGAGGAGGACTCAATGGTCCAATAGTCCAATATAACAACAGAACAAAACAAGACTGAAATGTGTGGATCACATGAAAAAGGCAACTTTATAGTTTCTATAAATAGTTTGAGTCAAGCATTGGAAGAACACACATATATTTATTTTCTTCAATCTTGAGACTCCAATCCAAATTCTTTCAAGTTTTTCTCAAAAGACAACCTCACACTCTATATGTAGGCATGCACCATGTCTAATACACCAACTTGATATAAAAATAGCATCTTTCTTATACTAATTTTTTTTTTTTTTCACCTCAATGTATCCATACCAAATTTTACATCAAAAGAACATCTTTAAAGAATATTCTCCCAATAAATATTATACAATACCAATTAATTTATATTAGTTAATATATATAATATTTAATAATTTTATTGACATAAAATATATATCAAAGTGGGTATCATTTTAAATATCTCAACGAGATTTTTCCAACGGTATATTTTTTAGGAATACATATTGTTATAATTAAATATGAGAGGGTTAAATTGGTAAATTAAAAAAATGAGTGATGTGACATTTAGAAAAAAGGAAAAAAAAAAAAAAAGATTTGGTGGAGCAATTGCTGAGCACTGTTACTAAATTTTTTTTGGTGTTTTCAGTGTTCGTTGGAGCTCATTTTTTTTTTTGACAAAATTAGTGTTTTTGGTGTTTTTAATATGTTCATTTGGCGTTGTTCTAAATGGGCTTTAAAAATAGAGCTTAAAAAGCATGAGCTGAATTTGGTACGATAACGCAGAAAAAGAAGACGATTTTGTTCGATTGTGCTTGTCGGTACAGACAATAACTCATACGTGAATGGAGCTTTTTACTTAAACACCCCTCATATTGACTGCGAATCAAAATTTATGGTAGGGCATGATATGTATCAAATAGTTTGGCAGAACTAGGATGCAGAAGAGATAGAGTAAACTGTGTAAGTAAGGAAACACATTTTCTTTATACAAAAAGTGGAGTCTCTCTCTTAGTTTTCTCTGAAACCTAAGGTGGGAGTGGTAAGCTTGTCTATTGTTTTTTTTAGGATGAATTCAGGGGAGTTAGAACTATTGTGCAGTGCTCTATCCATTAGAGAAAAAGAAAGGCCAGTGGGAACTCTTGATAACAACCTTAAAGAAAAAGGGGAGAGGGTTTTAGCTTTGTGTCTGGTAGGTAAGGTATTAACTACCAAGCTTGGTAGTTAATAAAGAAGCTTTTATTAAAGTCATGACTTCAATTTGGAGGGTCAGTGAAGGAGTGGAGATTGAGGCTTTAGAAGGGAATGTGTTTGCTTTTCATTTCAAAAACTCAAAAGATAGGAAGTTAGTGCAATCAGGTGGTCCTTGGACCTTTGAGAGAGCAATAACTGCATTTGAAGAACCTACTGGAACAGGGGATATAGTGCACATGAAATTTAATTCAGTAGAGGTTTGGGTCCAAATACACAACCTACCCCTCTTGTGTATGACAGAGGATACAGGTATTTTCTTAGATACTATGATTGGAGAAGTAAAAGACGTGGATCTCTTAGCTGCTAAACATATAGGTGGCCGTTTTATTAGAGTCAGGGTTGTTATCTCTACTGAAGATCCACTGATGAGAAGTTTGAGAGTTGATCTACTTGGAACGGGGAAGGTAACAACCATGCTTCTTAGATACGAAAGGCTACAAGATTACTGTTTTAAGTGCAGCAGACTGGGTCATTCTTTCAATGAATGCACAGAACCTGGAGTCGGTAGAGAAGATGCAACTAAAGCCATGGCAAGATTAAATGTTTGGCTCAGAACAGAGAGCCCTCCCAAGCGATTCAACCATCGAAGCAACCCCTTCGAGAGGCAAAGTTGTGCCAACCAGGGTGGCAAATCTTATAATCGAGCTGATTAAGGAAACTGGAGACCAGGAACCCGATGGAAAGGAATAGGAAAAAAAACACCGAAGAGCTATTCTGGTAACCGAAATTCAAACGTCAGCAAACATAAAGGTCAAGTGGTAGAGTTGCATTGTCATGAGAACGTCATCAAGAAGATAGGTCAAGTGGGAGAGTTGCAGAGCCTTGAGCCCTACAAGAACTTAATGGGAAAAGACGCAGCAATGCCTTGGGGGGAGACAAGACTGTAGAAGTCAATTTCACAGCAAGAAAGGAAAATCAAGCTTAGACAGCAAAGGAAGCCATCACAAGAGTAAATCGAAAATGTATCTTTTGAAGAGTAAATCGAAAATGTATCAACCCATTGTCTCAGGCCCAATGGGGGAGACAGCCCAAATGCATCACAAGATTGTGGATCAGCCTTCTAATTCGAGCCCGATTGGAGAGTTAAACCAAGTGAAACACATGAGTGGGGGGAAGTCTATTAGTCTAGGTCTGCTTGGGGTTCCAGCCTAACAAATCAAGTCCATAGATCATAATATGGTAGCCACTTCGTCCTTACCTGGGAAAAAGTGGAAAATAGCAGCTCGAAATAAGGGAGGCATTTCTGATTTGGGGGAAAATCTTTCTCTAAGTAAAAGACGGTCTACAGAGCTAGTGGAAGAGAGTCAATTCGTACCAAAAAAAGCCAAGGGAGGGTTAATTGAGTGTGTTTCTGGAAGTATTCAGGCAGCAGAGAGAGTTCAAGATTCAAAGATCAGTAAGTTCAGTCTCGGCATTGAGGAAGATGAAGTTGTGGGGTCCGAAACAATTGAAGTTCAGGTTCAGGAAGGTACTCAGCAAATGGTTCTACAATCCGTGTCAGTTACCTCCCAAGGGGTTTTGTCTCTAGATTCCTACTTTCCATCGATCGACCGGTCTCTACCGGGTCCGCCGAGTCCAATGAGGATTCTCGTCTGGAACGCCTGGGGGCTAGGAAGTGCTCGGGCGTTCAACATCCTGCTAACTCACAAGCAGGATTGGAAACCATAAATTATTTTTCTTATGGAAACTAGATGTCAGCATGAGAAACTTGAGTTGTGGAAAATCAAATTAGGCTACAATTCTAAATTAGTTGTTAACAGCATAGGTAAATCGGGTGGTCTTTGTATGTATTGGGCAGATGGTACTTCTGTGGATCTTTTAACTTACTCTCAGGATCACATAGATGTCAGGATACGGCACAGTTTAAATCAGAGTTGGAGGTTCACAGGGTTCTATGGGCACCCAATTCAGGCTCAAAGGAAGCACTCTTGGACCCTTTTGAAACGTCTTTCAGGCATGAATAACCTCTCATGGGTTTGTATGGGTGACTTCAATGAAGTCTTTTGAGACAATGAGAAGTCCGGTGGCTCGATCAAAAAGTTGAGGGATTTGGTAGAGTTTAGAGAAGCTGTCAATGATTGCAATCTAGAAGATATGGGGTTCAGGGGGCCTAAATTTCCGTGGAGCAACAAGCGTGAAGGTGGGGCTCACATTCTTGAGAGGCTTGATAGGGGGTTTTGCAATAAAGGCTGGAAAAATTTGTTCCATATCTTCTCTATCAAACACCTTGATTTTTGGGGTTCGGATCACCGGTTGTTGTTGTTAGAGTTCACGAACAAGCAAAATCATTCTATCCATTCAGCTAAGAGACGGTTCTTCTTTGAAGATTGCTGGGCTGAAGAAGAAGATTGTAAGAAGATTGTTTCCTTGGTTTGGGATAGCGGTGTTAGCAATGGGAACTTGCAAGTTGTTCTTGGTAGAATTGCCACAAGTGGGACGAAGCTTGATGCTTAGAATGCCCAGAAATGTAAGCAGCAACGCCTTAACATTAGTAGAAATAGGAAAGCCCTTAAAGATGCTAACAAAGTGGGTAGAAGCCGAGCCACTGGTACATATAACAAAAGCAAATACTACCGGTTTTGTGAAAAATAACATCTTGTACAGGTTCAGAATACCAAACACCATCATCACTGACAACGGAACATAGTTCAATAACAAAAAATTCAGAGAATTGTGCAAGAAATATGGAATCAACAATTACTATGCCTCTCCAGCTCACCCACAAACAAACGGACAAACTGAGGCGGTAAACAAGATCATTAAGCATAACTTGAAAGCCAAACTCGCTATCAAGAAAGGAAGTTGGGCAGAATAATTACCACAGGTGCTATGGGCGTACCGAACAACGAAAAGAAGCTCAACGGGAGAGACGCCTTATTCCATGGCTTTTGAAACTGAAGCCATTATCCCAGTAGAAACAGTGTTCTCCTCATCGAGGGTACAACTCTTCTAGCCTGAACTTAGCATTGATATGTTAAAGTATGGTTTAGATGAGCTAGAAGAAAGAAGGGAACACACTCAAATAAGGAATGCTACTTATCAACAGAGGGTAGTCAGGTATTACAATTCACATGTACGAGTTAGAAGATTCGCACTCGGGGACTTAGTAAAAAAAATGGTGGCCCCAAGAACCAAAGACAGATCTGTAGGGTCGCTCATGGACAAATGAGAAGGACCATACCACATAACAGACATAGCTGGCCATGGGGCGTATCACATTGCCCGAATAAGAGCCGACGAGCTCCCCTGACCATGCAATGCGCAATATCTGAAAATCTACTACCCCTAATATTTTTATCCCGGAAGTCTTTTGTTATTTTTTCCTTCTTCATTTTATCTTTTTAGAGTTTTTTCATTTTTTGATGTCAAGATTGTAGAAGATATTCAATAAAGAGTAATTTATTACTAAAATTAATATCCTCATTGAACCACATCGCAATCAGCCATGACAATTTGTTCGCCGGTGCACAAACAACGAGTTTTTAAAGGGGAGATACCTCCCATCATAGTAGGCTGAGAACAAACATGTTATAACGGCCTGAGCTAGAAAAAGATGCCATAAAGATGGCACTCGCCATCATCAATGAGGCATAACCCTCGAAATGTGAAAAAGGTATTCAACAAACAGCACGCGGGAAAACACCCTGAAAAGAAGTGTTGCGGGTTGAACAAACTAGCACCAAAACAGTAAGCAAAAGAGGGAGACATCCCAACAATATGCTTACAAAAACCTGGTGTATGGTCTTACACGTCCTGACAAACACTGGGCAAAACAAAAACTAAGCGATAATAGCTAAGTAATAATAGGCTTTAAGCCTGAGCCAGAAACTCAACAACGACAGTTGAACAAAAGAGAAACCTATGATCAAAATTCAGCGAACAAAAGGTGAAGGGAGTCGAGCACAAAGAGATCAAAAGATAAAAACTGATATATAAATAAATATCAAGTACATTTACAAAAAATATTAGATGAGTGAAAGACATCAAATACATCAGCAAAAAATCAGACGCTCACCGGCGGATCATCCCCGTCATCCTCTTCATCATCTATCTCATCCTCCGATGGCCAAACAATCTCTTCATCTCCTTCAGCCATAAAAGACCCATAATCACGGCTAGAAACAGGACCCAAGTCTGGCTCGTCACCAGAATTGGTAAGACTCCCTTTTCGACCAGAGTAATAAGTGTTAAAAGCACACTTTGGGGGAACTTCGAGATGCATCGGATGAGGTTACGTCCATGTATAGCGATAGTGAGCTTTCCACCGCCGTATCTGCTCCTTGATCGAGCCTACAGTACTGTCCATATGAAACTTAAGCGATTTGTCGAAGCGTTTTAGGGCATTTTCATTTGAATGGTCCTTCATGGTGAAGAACTTCTTTGACTATCGCATGCCCCGCTAAAACTCGCAAAGGAGGAGCGCATCATATGCCGGAGACCTCTTGAATCGATCCACAGCCTGAGCCTCCAGTTTAGACTTTAGGTCGCCAAAGATAGCTTCCTTTGAAACTGCCTGATTCCGTAAATCCCAGATTCTCGTTTAGCTCTCTCTCTAGCCTCTTTAGCCAACCGCTCCGTTTCTATGCGAGCTGCAAGTGAGTCCTGGCTCTCAGAAAGCTGCTCTCTCAACAACTTGAGCTCTTCTTCAGCTGCGGATAACTTCTCTTCAACAGCTATCCGAGCGGCCAGAAACCCATCAGCAGATTCCCTCAATTCGGCAAGTTGTTGGACATGAGACTCCTCGGTAGAAAGCTTATCAGCCACCGCAAGGAAAACTTGGTCCCGCAGATGCCTATTTTCTGCTGAGACTGTATTTCCATGCCTATAATTGTTTGCCATCTCGGACATCATCTGAGCAAAAACACTTTTACAATAACAAAAGCATAACTAGGTAGTAGAAAAATCAAAGAAAAACAACTTACCAGGGACTGGCAATTGAAAAAGAACTTCATCTTCTTGTTGTAGGATTTGCTTTTCACAGGCTCCCAACCTTTGTCGATGTAAACGTCATTATTTATTAAATAAGACAAAATCTTAGTAGGGCTAAAATCAGAAAAAGAAACAAAACCAGACCCTTCGCCCGGGTCAGCTGAAGGCACAGAGGGTCCTTCGTGGGTACTCTCTGGGGCCGCGGGGGCAGACGGTCCGGGGACATCAGCTGGAGCTGCGATATCTTGACCCCTAGCACTTGTTGAATGGCCTGAAGGCCCATATTTACCAACTGGAGCAGTGGCATCATGACCCCCAACGCTTGTCGAAGGAGCTGAAGCTCTAGACCTGGCAGCCGGAGTATTAGCATTCTGCGCACCAGTACCCACTGAGGGGACAGACAGCCCAGGAGCAGGAAAAGTACCCCGATCACCAACTGCCTCCACTTGAAGAGCTGAACCTGCAACCTGCTCTTCTCCAGTAGGAAACCCCGAGCCAACTCCACCAGTTGAAGGAACCTCAGCATATGCAGGTCCGCCATCTCCCTCTTCATCAGAAGAAAGCACATATTGCACCACCCTTGAAACCCGCTTTATTGGGCGAACAGCATGGTCGGGGGTACTCTCAGCTTGGCGCTTCCCTCTCATAGACCTGGGGTTCAAATCACAAGCGAGATCTTCAGGGGTTTCTGGCACATGGGCATCAAAAACAAGTATCTCCTCATTTTCCCCGGAAACCCCAACCTTCTCTTTCCCTTTTCGGCTGGGGGCAGGCCTAAGGGCGACTTCGCCACCTTGAGGTTGATCACGCCACGAACGGGTTCACCTCCAGCGTCCTCCCTGCCTTGAGAATGATTGCCATCTGGAGGAGCAACGCCCTCCTTGGCCAACCCAGCAACATGCCTTTGGCTGGCAGCTTCGAAATTCTTAACTGCGCGAGCTTACTCGTCGCAGACAACATCAAAGTCACTCACTACAAACAAGAAATATAGCATTACACGATGAACTAGCAAGGAGTATAAAAGGGGAAAAGAAGGATGACATGAAACTCACATCGATGACGCCTAGCAGACAAACGAGGGAAAAGTCGCCGGGTGATCAACTTATCCTCATCCAAAAGATACTCTCGACCCCTTTCAGCCAGTCGAGTAATAGCAGCCTCTGCAACGCAAGAGATCTCATTATCGGTCATGATGGGGGGCATTTTTGACCAAGACTCAGGCGAAGTGAAATGCCTCGGAACTCTCCTCGCCCTGAGGTTGCGACGAGCCTCTACCAGGACATCCCTACACCACTCGCCGCTCACGAAAATCCAACTATTCTTCCACCTCTTGTTTGAAGTGGGAAACCCCTAGATAAAACCTTTCTTTTTGTCATCGCCAAAAATTTCCACCTGGCTAGGGTTCGCTACACCCTCAGGAATCCAGTTTTCCACGGTAGTAGATTGAAGATAATAAGTACAACTATGGCCCGATTGTCTCAAAACATAAAAATGGTGAATCTCTCGGGGAGTAGGAGGCCCATGACCTATTATCTTTCACATCAAGTACAAGCACATTAGAATCCTGTAACTGTTCGGCGCGAGCTGAGCAGGAGCGAGTTTGGCATCAGCTAAAAATCTGGCTATAAATGGCTAGAGGGGGAGAGTAATCCCACAACCTAACATCGAACCGTAGATCACAACGGTGTTATGTGGTGGATTCCATGTAGCCCGCTCGCCGGAAGATATCAAGATAATAGAATCAGGAATGTCGTATCTCTTCCTACCTTCAAAGTTCACGCTTGCCGACGACGTTCACCTCATTGTCAAAAGAACTTGGGCGATCGAAGGAAAAATGCAACCTGTCACGCTGATGGTCCTCCACATCAGAGTCAACTATCGTCTGAGCACCCAATAAGGACTCCCTAGGAACCCTAGGAGCCCGTCGTCCACTACCACCGGTCTTCGAAGGCCTCGTTATATGTGGAGAAACGCTATCAAAAGATGGAGAGGCAGAAATATCAGGCACGCTCTTCTCAAAAGCAATGGGGATATAAAGGGAGATTGGAACAGGGGAATTTGGGTCAAAATTACGCAAATATGACTCAATTTTATCTGCAACCTCTTTGTTACCAAGCTCAAGAGCTTGCATCATTTGATTAAAAAGAAAAGAACGTTGATAAGGATCCATGAAGAACTCACCGAAAGAGAAGGTATAGCAGTTTTGAAGAAGTCGCACAACAAACGAATAAGAGGAAGAAACACTATAACCCTAATGCACACTGAACGAAGAGTTTACCGAAAATCTAAAATATATATATCCGAAAATCGCAAACGGAGGAAGAAGAAAAGGCAAAATGAAGAACTTGGGCGCAAAGAAAAAAAAGAAAAGTGATGAGCAACATGACAGTTTCAGCTTTAAAAGAGAGAAAAAATTCGAAATTCAAAAAATGGGTGGCGTTGATAAGATGAACCGCCTGTGAAAAGGGCAGTGATGATAACTTCCACCAAACGAAGAACACGTGGCAGCGTAGGGATGTCCAACAGGCGTGATGTCGTCTCACCACATCATGTCAAGTCCAAGCATTTGGGATCTTGTGGCTAGGAACGAAAGCTTCCCCTGGAAGCGTCACGCATTAAAACCAAGTGTGCATCCCATTTATTAAAAAAAAAAGTAATAATGATAATAAAAACTCTTAAAGAACCAACCCAATAGGGACAAAGGCTCAAGTAAAAGTAGGAATACTGCTCGCAGAATCAAAGAAGTCAGGGGGCCCAACATATTTTGTTCGGCTTGAAGTATTCATTGGGGTGTTGTTGTATGTATATATTCGGCCAAAAGACACATCAGCAGAACACGCAGGAAAAGCGGAACTAAGTATGACCACGTCACCCTTTGACCAGTCAAACGAAGGGAAACATTGGCTGAATGGCACGCCAATCAGCCACGTCATCTGGAATCAATCTAAATTAGAAACGTGCTCACCGGAATAGGCTGACCAGGAAGATAGAAATTGTGCTCGCCAACTTAGTTTGCTCATCCAGATTTACGCCACCTAGAAACAACCTTATTTCAGTATACCTCCTTCAACAAGGATTCGACCAGATACAAGGCACGAAGATGTTTTTCACTCCAAAAAGGACACAAACTGTTCTTTACAGAGAAGTCAAAACAGGAAATAAATCCTAAAACTATCTGCCACACCAGATTCCTCGTACAAATCAAAATAGGAACTCCCCTACTAACACGGCGTAGGCGAGGGGAAACCCTAGTTAGACCCATATAAATAGAATCATGTACTTCACAGGAAGGTAGTCAGAATCTGAGAAAAGAGAGAGCAATTGTCTGAGAGATCTGAGTGTGTAAAATTACGATAATCGATAGTGTTATTTCTCTGTCCTTAGGGGCACCGTGGTTTTTTTCCCATTAAAGGGTTTTACACGTAAACTTGGTCTCGCATGCATTGATTTATTTTATCTTTTTGTTTATTTAATTAAATATCATTGTTGAAACGTGGTAATCCAAAAATCACTATCAACAAAGTCAAAGATATATAAATCCAACATGCTTTACACAAGGTGTTGAAGGACAAGTCAACCCCTGCGAACCCTGAAGGCTCTGGAGATTCTAGTAAAGAAACAGCTAGTACCAGTTCTAGAAAAAATAAGACGAGCGATAATGATTGGGAGGATTTGGATGAGAGAGCTACGAGTGCGATACGATTGTGCCTAGCCAAGAACGTTCTTACAAATATTCATGGATCATATTCAGCGAAAGAACTTTTGGAGAGGCTTGAAGAATTGTATCAAGCAAATACTGTCTACAACTGGTTCTACTTGAAAGAGCAGTTTCACATGCTGCAGATAACTGAAGGTATGAAAATTTTTGATAATCTGGGAGTGCTCAATGGAATAGTTCCAGAATTAGAGTCGATTAGAGTAAATATTGATAAAGAAGACAAAGGTCTTAGACTTATCTGGTCCCTTCCATCGTCCTATGCATACATGAAGCCAATCTTGATGCATGGGAGTTCAACCATATGCTTTGGAGATGTAGTGAACAAACTTATCTCTGAGGAACGAAGGCTAAAGAGTGAAGGTAAATCTTCTGATAACTTTGTTCTTTTGGTTGACAGGAAAAAGGCGAACTCCAAAGGGAAAATCACTTGTTGGGGATGTGGATAGTCTGGACATATCAGGAAGGATTAAAAATAAGAAGACAAGTGCGGCTAAAGGCTCCAAAGAGGGTGATCCGGCAATCACCTCTTGAGTATGACGACTACAGTGATGCCCTCTAAAGGGGCATAAACATCCTCATGGCATGACCGCTAATTGTCGTGAAAAGGATGTAGCTGATAGCGGGTCCACAATTGCACACGGGCATTGGTTAGAAGGTGATGCAAGGTGTGTGGTGGACAAGGATGTCCATGGCTGAGCGAACTCCCTGAGAACCTAACGTGAGAAGTTGCACCATAATTTTCAGCAAGGTAAATTTCGACATGTGCCAGAGTAATCTTGGGATGATTGTTTCCTAAGTGTTTATACCTAGTGGTGGGTATGTTGATTCTTGGTGATGAGGATTGTAGTTGAGGACAAGTTTTGGAATTCTCACCATAAAGGAGGATTGTTGGATATGGCTTGAATATTCCAATGGTTACCAAACACGATTTACCAATGCGAAGACTTCTTAGAGATGTGAAAGCGTTTGGGAGTATGAGGTTATGTTTGAGGGAGGTTTGGAGGACAAAACGAACAGTAGAAGCGAAGAACAGTGCAAACTGCTGTCACTACCGCTGTGGCTTTGACAGCGGTAGTCAATCGCTGTGAATTTTCGCAGTGCTTGACCTATTATCTTTCACATCAAGTACAAGCACATTAGAATCCTATAACTGTTCGGCGCGAGTTGAGCAGGAGCGAGTTTGGCATCAGCTAAAAATCTGGCTATAAATGGCTAGAGGGGGAGAGTAATCCCACAACCTAACATTGAACCGTAGATCACAACGGCATTCTGTGGTGGATTACATGTAGCCCGCTCGCCGGAAGATATCAAGATAACAGAATCAGGAATGTCGTATCTCTTCCTACCTTCAAAGTTCTCGCTTGACGACGACGCTCACCTCATTGTCAAAACAACTTGGGCGATCAAAGGAAAAATGCAACCTGTCACGCTGATGGTCCTCCACATCAGAGTCAACTATCGTCTGAGCACCCAATAAGGACTCCCTGGGAACCCTAGGAGCCCGTCGTCCACTACCACCGGTCTTCGAAGGCCTCGTTATAAGTGGAGAAACGCTATCAAAAGATGGAGAGGTAGAAATATCAGGCACGCTCTTCTCAAAAGCAATGGGAATATAAAGGGAGATTGGAACAGGGGAATTTGGGTCAAAATTATGCAAATATGACTCAATTTTATTTGCAACCTCTTTGTTACCAAGCTCACGAGCTTGCATCATTTGATTAAAAAGAAAAGAACGTTGAGAAGGATCCATGAAGAACTCACCAAACGAGAAGGTATAGCAGTTTTGAAGAAGTCGCACACCAAACGAATGAGGGGAAGAAACACTAGAACCCCAATGCACACTGAACGAAGAGTTTACCGAAAATCTAAAATATATATATTGGGAAATCGCAAACGAAGGAAGAAGAAAAGTGATAGGCAACATGACAGTTTCTGCTTTAAAAGAGAAAAAAATTTGAAATTCGAAAAATGGGCGGCGTTGATAAGATGAACCGCCTGTGAAAAGGGCAGTGATGATAACTTCCACCAAACGAAGAACATGTGGCAGCGTAGGGATGTCTAACAGGCGTGATGTCGTCTTACCACATCATGTCAAGTCCAAGCATATTGTTCTATAATGCTCAATGTACTACCTATAGAGATCGAATCTAATGCTACGAACCTAGTAAGTGTTTAACGAGTAGAATCAACAGAACTCTCATATTGTGTCATATATGTACGCTTTTTGGTTTAGTGAACTCACAAGGGTAGTCTACACTATTAATCATGGCAATTCAATTCAGCATCCTATCCACTATCATATCAGAGTATGTCATATGTTTTGAAAACTGCAATATAGTACTCTAAATGGCTAGATGTTAGTGTAAACTTATTGAGAAAAGCATATTATCTCTAGGGCACACTTCAAAGCACCTTGTCTTGAAAGACACTGGAACGACAGACTCTAAAACAAAACAAAAAGAGTCACACCCCCAAACCTAAATCCAACATTGTCCTCAATGTATGAAAATGAAAACATGACAACATGGATAAAGACAAGGCAGCGCGAAATTAACACAACAAGAGCAGAAAATAAACAAAGTCAAACTTAATAAACATAATCCTCAAAAGTTAAAACTAAGAAACACAATATTTGAAAAGTGATATGAAAGAGAAAAAGAAAAGAAAAAGAAAAAGAAAAAGAAAAAGTGAAAAGAAACATATCAGTCTGTAGACTCAGGTCCGTCTACAGTATCTCTAGGAGTCGTCCTCACGCTACTGGCTCGAGCCAGGCCCGAAAAAATCACCTCCATGAGGAACAGTAAAATAATCTCCATACGGGGCTGCAGTCTCTGGAACTGTAGGAGCGGCACCTGAAACATGGGAGGGAGATGGGTCAGAAGGCTGGGCGGGCCGAACTGTGGCCCGATGGATCTCATTGATCGAGATCTGCATGGCGTCAAAGCGCGAGTACATGTCGCTCCTCAAACTGGCGACCTCGGTACGGACATAGTCCTGCATCGTGGACAGCATGTACTCGACCCACTCCGGCCTCTGCTGTGATGATCCGGCTCCGACATCTCCATACACCTGCTGAGCTGGGTGCAGACCCTGATGGTCCTCATCCAGCTGATCCTGCTCCTCCAGAATATCATCCCTCCGACGCCTCTTCCGCACAGTGGTCTCTCCAATCTGAGGAAGGCCATGGATACTCGCCTGAGTGTTCCATGTAAACTGGCAAAGTGGAGTGTCGGGCTCCGATGTGTCATCCCGAGAGTCATCATCGACCACCAAACCTGTTGCAGCACACATGGCAGTAATCAGACAAGGGAAAATAATACTGGTACTCGTCTGTCGCCCACAGCCTCGAATCTCCTTCTTAATGAACCCGGCAACATCAATGTATCTCCCTGTCCTGATGGCATAAAGAATCTGAGAGGCCTCCTTGAAGATCTCCCCTGTGTGGCTCGACGGCTTTAGCGAAGCCGAAATGAAGAGGTTCCAAAAAGCGCTGTCCAAATTCAAGTCACCTCTCAGTAACTTCTGTCCATTCCACCCAGTTGCTCCCTCTCTGCGAAGCGCACATCCAAGGTCATACTTGTTCGGCCACGCGGTATCAGCATCCTCTATAGGGGGCAGTCCATAATACTCGTTGATCAACTCTGTTGTGATCACCACTGGCACCCTCCGAACAATCACCACCCCGTGTGTGGAGAATTGAGTGTCCACCATGTTGGCATAGAACTCACGGGCTAAGGTGATGTTGGCATTACAGGGTCGTCGAACATAACCTGTCCATCCTCTGGCCTCTACGGTGGCAGGGATAGGAGTCTCGCCTAACTCCTCTAGTGTAATCCCCCTCTCCAGAATGAATTTCCTCTCATTCTTCATTTCTGTCTCTGTAATCAGGATGGCCTACATATGACGGCTCAACTGGCCGTTTGTCTCTCCTCCTACCGGGGTCTGCAGGAGCATGGCCTCCTCTGAAGATAGTCCTCACCATACCTGGATAAAATGACGCACACAAAGCAAATAAATTTCCAGAATGAGGCAAACAGTATAACAGAAATTCAACAGCACTCCAATAAGCAATTACTATATCACAACTGCCAAAACGGCCCGTACATTCTCCACTTCCTAATCACTAACACAACCAACACACAGAAAAGTTTAACAAAGATTATCAGTGAAGCATATAAACATTCCTATCAATTGCTAAACTGACGTGTTGACAGCCAGAGGTCACCCAAATTCTTTCCAACTAGTTCCTACTCCTAAATAACTGACAATTATAGTTCTCAATTAAGCACATTAATCAGAAAATAATATTAGACAGGCATAAATCATCCTCTAGGGCTCTAGGGACCGAATTCCATTAGTGAACAAGAACTGGCAGAGATTAACATATAATAGCACAAGAATGAAGTAAAAATTAAACTAATTGAGCGAAGCTATGGAGCATACCTTGGCCTGGAGCGTGAATGGAGGTAGAAGAGAAGGGAAGGGAAGAAGAGAGAAAAGAGAGAAAACAAAAGAGAGAAAACTGCCTTCTGTCGCACGAAGCGACCTTATAAAAGGGGCCACAACCGCTGCCACACCGCTGCCAAAGTGGCAGCGGTCAGGCAGCGGTCACTCCTCATTGGTCAGGGGAACGGTGGCCTTAAACGCCCCGTTTGACTAAGGACCGCTGCCATAGACACAGCGGTCTGGCAGCGGTTAGGCAGCGGTTCACGTCAGGTGTGACCGCTGCCATACCGCTTTGATACCCAAACCAAAAATAGGAGCGATCCGGCAGCGGTTTTGGGGCAGAGAGGACTGCTTCCCAAAACGCTGCCACACCGCTTTGACTTGAACAGCGGAGTGCATCAGGTGCAAAAAAAAAAATATATATATTTTTTATTTTTTATTTTGAAAAAAATATATATATAGAAAAGATACATGGGTGGGTTGCCTCCCACCGAGCGCTTTATTTAACGTCTGGGCAAGACGCATAAGAGCCTTCACTGCTCATTGAGGCGGGAAAACTCAGCAATCCTTAGCTTGGATGCGCACAGGTATGGCTTGAATCGGTGCCCATTGACCTTAAATCTCTGCTCATTGACCTTAAATCTCTGCTGACCGAAAAGACCTTCAACTTCCACAGCTCCGTGCGGGAAAACCTAAGTAACCCTATATGGACCCAGCCAATGTGACTTCAGCTTCCCTGGAAACAACCGTAACCTTGACTGATATAAAAGGACAAGCATCCCCGGTTGGAATTCCTTCCGAAAGATTTTGCTATCATGCAGTTTCTTCGTCCGTTCTTTGTATATCTTGGCATTCTCATAAGCATTGTCCCGAAGCTCCTCAAGCTCACTCATCTGCAATTTTCGTTCCTCTCCTGCCTTATCTAAATCGAAGTTCAACTTCTTCAGTGCCCAATAGACGTTGTGTTCCAACTCCACTGGTAGATGACAAGCTTTTCCATATACCATCCTATAAGGACTCATACCAATCGGGGTTCTGTAGGCAGTTCTGTACGCCCACAATGCATCATTGAGCTTAGTTGACCAATCCTTTCGATTTGGTTGCACTGTCTTATCTAATATCTGCTTGATTTTCCTATTGCTCACCTCCACTTGTCCTGAAGTCTGAGGATGATATGGGGTTGCCACTTTGTGTTTGACACCATATTTCTTCATCAAAGAGGCAAAAACCTTGTTACAAAAATGGCTCCCACCATCACTTATAATCGCACGTGGTGTCCCAAATCTGGCAAATATGTGCTCTTTCACGAATTTTACCACCACATTGCTATCATTCGTCTTGGTTGCAATTGCTTCAATCCACTTCGAGAAATAATCCACAGCTACCAAGATAAAGGTGAACCCATGTGAAGATGGGAAGGGACCCATAAAGTCAATTCCCCATACGTCAAATATTTCTATCACCAACTGACTTGAAAGGGGCATCTCATCCCTCTTACCAATGTTCCTCGTTCTCTGGCACATGTCACAAGAAATACAAAAAGTATAAGCATCTTTGAATAAAGAGGTCCAGAAGAAACCTGATTGGAGAACTTTCAGAGCAGTCTTCTTGGCACTAAAGTGCCCTCCACAGCTAAGGTCGTGGCAGAATTTCAGCACGTCTTGCTGCTCCTCTTCAGGGACACATCGCCGAATGATCTGATCAGCGCCATATTTGAACAAGTATGGCTCATCCCAAAAGTATTGCCTAGTGAGAGAGATGAATCTTCGTTTTGCCTACGAGTTCAGGTCAGCTGGTACGATGCCATTTGCAAGAAAGTTCACTATATCTGCGTACCACAGATCCTTGGCTCTCACGTGCATCAACTGTTCATCTGGAAAGTTCTCGTTTATTGGTATCAGCTTGGTACTTCCTTCTCCAGTTTCCTTTTCCACTAGACGAGAAAGGTGGTCAGCTACCACATTCTCGCTGCCTTTCTTATCCCTGATTTCCAAATCAAATTCTTGCAATAAAAGGATCCACCGGAGTAATCTCGGTTTCGCTTCCTTTTTTGTTAGTAAATATTTCAAGGCAGCATGATCAGAATAAACAATTACTTTAGACCCAATCAAATATTGACGAAATTTTTCTAGGGCACTAACAACAGCAAGTAATTCTTTTTCTGTAGTGGAGTAATTCAATTGTGCATCATTCAAAGTGCGACTAGTGTAGTAAATAACATGTGGCAATTTATCTACTCGCTGTCCTAAAACAGCACCTACAGCATAGTCTGACGCATCACACATTAATTCAAATGGAAGGGACCAATCAGGAGGCATAATTACAGGAGTAGATGTCAGTTTATCTTTCAGAGTTGTAAAAGCCAGCATACATTCATCATTAAAATCAAATGTTGATTCTTTAGCCAACAGATTACACAGGGGGCGACTAATTTTTGAAAAATCTTTTATAAAACGCCTGTAAAAACCTGCATGACCAAGAAAACTCCTCACACCCTTTACCGAAGTAGGAGGTGGAAGTTTAGCAATTACTTCAATCTTAGCTCTATCTACCTCTATGCCTTTATCAGATATCACATGTCCTAGCACTATTCCAGATTTCACCATAAAGTGACTTTTCTCCTAACTGAGAGTTAAATGAGTCTCAGTGCATCTTTTCAAAACACTAGTTAAATTATCAAGGCAGTGGTCAAAAGAATTACCAAAAACAGAAAAATCATCCATAAATACCTCGATATACTTCTCTAGCATGTCGGAAAAGATCGACATCATGCATCGTTGGAAAGTGGCAGGGGCATCGCACAAACCAAACGGCATTCTCCTGCAGGCAAAGGTACCGAAAGGACAGGTGAATGTTGTCTTCTCTTGATCTTCTGGGGCAATGCCAATCTGATTATATCCTGAAAAACCATCCAGGAAACAGTAATAAGCATGTCCCGCCAAACGCTCAAGCATCTGATCGATGAACGGCAAAGGAAAGTGATCTTTTTTTGTTGCCGTGTTAAGCTTGCGGTAGTCTATGCACACTCTCCATCCTGTGGTCTTCCTTGTAGGGATCAACTCATTGTTTTCATTCGCCACCACTGTGATTCCAGATTTCTTTGGCACAACATGAACCGGACTTACCCAATTGCTGTCAGATATAGGGTATATAATACCCACTTTGAGTAGCTTTAGGACCTCTTCTTTGACCACCTCTTTCAGGATCGGGTTAAGTCTTCGCTGAGCATCCCTAGATGGCTTCATATCTTCCTCTAAAAGAATGTGATGCATGCAAATAGTAGGGCTTATTCCCTTAATATCTGCTATGGTCCATCCAATAGCGGATTTGTGCTCCTGAAGCACTGCCAAGAGTCTCTCTTCTTTTTCTGTCTCTAAATCTGAAGCTATAATCACTGGAAGAGTCTCATTCTCGCCTAAGAATGCATATTTGAGGTTAGAAGGAAGTTGTTTCAGCTCCAATGCAGGGGGAGAACTAATAGATGGGATTAACGACTTGTTGATCTCATCTTTCACTTCAGTACACACTTCCTCTATGTCAGAATCCTCATTTGAAACTCCTATCTGCTGAAGTTCTTCATCCTCTTCAAACACATCACAAACCCAATCTAACAATTCCTCAGATATATCTTCTAACAACTCATCCTGTACTGCTGACTTTACCACTTCAATTGCATTACATTCAACAGAATAACAATCGTCGGCTGCTTCAGGGAACTTCAGGGACTCAAAGACTTTAAACTCTACAGTCTCATCTAACACAGTCATCGTTAGCTTCCCTTTCTGGACATCAATAAAAGTCTTTGCAGTTGCCATAAAGGGTCTCCCTAAAAGAATAGGCTTGCAGTTCCTATCTTTGGCACCTTCATCCATATCTAGCACCACAAAGTCAGCAGGAATAATAAGATTTTCTACCTGCACTAGCACATCTTCCACATAACCCTTAGGGTACCTTACAGACCCATCAGCCAATAGAAGCGACATGGTTGTCTTTTTCAGATCATTCAAACCCAATTGCTCATAGATAGTTGTCGGCATTAAGTTGATGCTGGCTCCTAAGTCTAGCATAGCCCTCTCCAGAGTTGTACCACCAGTAGTAATGTTAATGCAGAAACTACCTGGATCCTGAAGCTTTGGTGGCAATGATTTTTGAAGGACTGCATTAGCACTTCCGGTCATAAACTCTTGATGATTCTCCACAAATCTTGTTTTATAAGTGTGAAGGCTCTTGAAAAACTTAGCGTATGCAGGCATCTTCTGAATCATCTCCAACAGGGGCAAGTTGACATTGACCTTTGAAAGGATGTCATATATGTCTTTGTAAGACTTTTCCAACTTGCTCTTTTGCAGTCTCCCTGGGAATGGAATGGGTGGCACATAAGGATTTGATGACTTGTGTAGGAGTGGTGAATCCTTGGATTTTTCCACCACTACCTCATCCTCCTGGTGCTTGAGCTTTTCTTTTGAAGAACCTGAAACAGTAACAGGCTTATCAAAAAGTTCAGCAGGTTGATTATCAGTTAGCACCTTACCATTTCGGAGAATTGTCATAGCTTTAGCTTACTCAGTGTAACTTGGAAATTTTCCTTGTTCCATTCTTTGTTGAGCTTCAGCTAGTTGCCCAACTTGAATCTCTGTCTTCTTTATTGACGCATTAATATTCTGAAATTGTACATCATACCTCTGGGTTAATTGCTGGATTTGCTGATGCGTTTGTTGCTGCAATTGCTGTGATTGCTGCTGCATTTGCTGCTGCAGGTGCTGCTGCATGTCTTGTGATTGCTGCTTGATTTGCTGCTGTAGTTGCTCCAGTAATTCTTCCATTGAAGGTTTCTTTGGTTGAGATTCGAAGTTTTGCTGAGCACCGGTGTTAATCTGCCTCTGATTGCTGTTGTTTCCCCATTGGTTACCGGTGTTCTGATTGTTCGACCATGAAAAATTAGGATGATTCCTCCACCCTGGATTGTAGGTGTTGGAATATGGATCATTCCTAGGTCTGAGGTTGAAGTTGTTCATGGCATGAACTTCTTCTTCTTCAGGTCCAGGACCTGCTGCCTGGTGCTCTCCCATAAACACCTTTTGTTTCAGTTGACCAATTTCAGTAGCAAAAGAATCTATCTTCTTCATTATCTGTGTCATTTGAATGGAACTCTCTGTGCTAGCATCCACGGTGTAGATTCCTTTCTTTCTTCTGGAGTTCTTATGACGAGAATTCTGGGCCAACTTCTCAAAGATCTCGTACACCTCGTCAGGCTGCTTGTCATACATAGATCCACCACAGGCATTGTTCACTAGAAGTCCTGAAACTTCAGTCAGACCATCATAAAACCATTGACACAACTGATTAGTCAAAAACCCATGCTGAGGACAGTCCCTGGTATATTTCTTGAAACGCTCCCATGCCTCATAAAAAGTCTCGTTGTCTTGCTGAATGAAACTCGAAATTTTGGCTCGGATTTCACTGGTTTTCTGAGGTGCATAATACTGATCAGTAAGCTTTTCTCGCACTTCATCCCATGTTCTCAAAGATGCAGGAGGCAAAGTTAACAGCCAAGCTTTTGCCTCTCCTTTCAGTGCATGCGGAATGCATCTCATACGCAGCTGATTTTCAGTTATCCTGTAGTTAGGTAGGGATTGTATTGCTCCATAAAACTCTCTGAAGAACAAGAGTATATCTTCATCTGGTAATCCATGGAAACTGGGCAGCTGATTGTAATGGCTACTCTTCAGCTCATAATTCCTTGCTGCAGGTTCTAGCACAATGCACAAAGGATCATTGCTCACAACTGGTCTACTGTAATCCTTCATAGTTCTGATCGGTTCTGGCTCAAATACTGGATTAGGAACAAGGTTAGGGGCCTGTTGCACCCTCTCTTGATTCTGTCCCTGATTTTGCTCGTCTTCCATTGCTAAATTTCTGATACGATCTACGTTATCGTTCAAAGGTAATAATTCTCCCTGTTGAGATCTTCTACCTTGCATCTGCTGTCAAAACCTGCAATGAGGCAAACAAATCACTAGTAAACTCTGAAAAGAAAAAGAAAAAGAATAAATAAATAAAAAGTAAAATCTAAAAAGCTAAAAATTAATGACTCGACTACTTGAACTAATAAATCTATTAACTAAAACTAAAACTAGAAATAACAAATAAATTCACTGTTCCCTGGCAGCGGCGCCAAAAACTTGATGTGTAAAATCGTGTTATAAAAACCTAACTCGCAAGTGCACGAATAGTGAGATAAGTACAGCGACAAGTAGGGATCGTTCCCACGAGGAAAAGTGATTTATCGACTAAAACTAATTCTAATTAAAGCTAAGCAATTAACAGTGACCAAGAGATTTCAGATTGATTTGATTGATTTGAGATTAAAACTAGATTAATCTAAGAAAACAATTAACAAGAATATGAGAATGAGATCAAGAGGTGAGAGAACTAGGTCATCAATGATCCCCAACTACGTTTACTCAATGCTTCGAATTGACTTTTACAAAGAATGTTAATCAAGTTAAGGGTTCGTTCTTAAATTATATATAATTAGTGCTATGTGGTCCTGGGATAAATTAAGTACTTCTACTACAATCAATAGCAAACCCTGCATATAAACTATAACAGAAAATACATCAACCATACACCAAGCGTTTCTCAGTTGAGTAAATAGCAAACCCTGCATATCAACTATAACCTACAACCCACAAAGCACACAATCAAGTATTCTCAATCACAGTCATTAGCAAACCCTGCATAACAACTATGATTGAGAACCCATTAAGCACAAGAACAAGAGAATCAAAGATAACGTGCAATAACCTGCTACGATAAATTCATTCATTCAATTGATTATTGGTTAAGACTGGTGAAACCCACACATCTCTCAACCTTACATATAAACCCTAGATTCAAGACTAGCACTAACCATGCATAGACAAGAAGAAATCCCAAATTGAATGAAACGAAACTTGAATTACTAAAACATAGTCAATTCTAACAAAGAGTATTCATAGAGGTTCACACTGAATCCCTAGTATGGATTTAGTTACACATAATTGAAATAAAAAGAAGAGAGAAGTAGTTGATAGAACCCATGGAATTTGTAGACAATCTTCCAATCTCTGATGCTGAAAATCTTCTCCTTCGTCTTCAAATCTTCTATATGTAAGATGAAAGAAAGTTTGTTGAGTGATTTAGGCTATGACTTATGGCTGACGAACTGTCTCCCGACGAACCCCTTTGAAGAGGAAAACCCTTCTATTTATATCTGCTCGGGCTTTGGTGGAGAAACCTGATTAAAAACAACGTCTTTAGCCAGACCGCTGCCTGACCGCTGCCACTTTGGCAGCGGTGTGGCAGCGGTTTTGCAAAATTTGAAAGCGCTGCCACTTTGGCAGCGGTGAGGGGGCGGTTTGCACAGGGATCTCCTCTGTCCGATAAACGCTGCGACGCCTCTTTCTGAAAATAGAAGCGGTGCAAGAGTGATTTTTGCTCAACTTTAGAAAAGACCCTTGACTACTTCAAAATAGCACTTTTTATCTGAATTTCTTCAAATATATCCATCTGATCCAATAACCTGAAAACACTCAAACACACCCATAAAAGCGCTAAAAGACTCAAGGAGCAAGCAATTGACTGGAGGAATGGGGATCGAAAACATATACAATAAATGACCGATCACCTACCTTTGAACCTAGGCCATAACACACCAACAAACATAAATTAAAGTTTGTAAAATAAACCACAACAGATAAATGTACAAAGGGAAGCATACCTAGCAACCGTTATTGCATGAGAACAATCTAAATCCCATTGACGGCATGAGCAAGAACTATTATCAAGGTTGATGGTTCTAGGAATCTATTTGTCGTCTACCTTAAATGTATTGAAGTGAAAGAGGTGAATCTCAGACTTATTCATTGTATCTATCAAATCTTTGATGTGCTCGTCTGCTAACGTTGTCAAGTATGTAGACATTTCACCTGCATTTGTCCGATGATCGTAGAACCACTTTTGCAACAAATCTCTGATACATTCCGCCATTGCGGTGATCGGCAGTTTTCTGACCGCAAGTAGACAAGAATTCATTGACTCAGCAATGTTGGTGGTCATAAAAGAGGTCATATTTCTAAGGCTATGCACACGTGGAAGCTTCTCTACCCCAACGGCCATGAGCTCATCGTACACCTTTCGACATGTTTCTTTCAACTCACTCATTAAACGGTCAAATTCCTCGATACGATATGCATACGTAGCACCATAGTAAAGCCACATCACATCATCCCTCTGCTTGCAAAATCTTTTCAGATTTTGTGCCAAGTGGTACGCACAAATCCCATATGCTGCATCTGGGAATATGGTTTCAATTGCATTAAATATACCATTGTGCCAATCCGATATTGACATCACACGTTTCAGATTTTGGATCCCTTTACGTAGTTTCTTCAAAAACCAAGTCCAAGACTTTGTCCATTCAGAGTTTGCAAACCCAAATGCCAAAGGGTATATCATCCCGTTTCCGTCTTTGCACACCGCAACTAACAAGACACCCCTAGTCTAGCCTTCAAATGGGTAGCATTGATGTAGATAACCAGCCTAATAACATAATTTAACCCTTATATAGAGGCTCTAGTTGCCATGAATGCATATTTCAACCGGTTTTTCGAGTCCATCTTGATCTTTGTTATAGTCACAGGGTTCGATTGTTCCAAAACATAAAAAAAAGACGGCAACCTCTGAAAGGATTCAAAGTGTGCTTCTTTGACCTATAGGCTTTGTTGTAAGAGAGGTTTATGCCATGCTGCTCCCTCATCTCATAAATTATATCTTTAGGACGGATGATGTGCCCGGGATCGCGATATTTACTTGCGTACAAATCCCCTATCATGGCTGCACTTACACGTTTAAATTCAATGTTGTAGTTGTCATTTCTCTCACATGTGTGCTCATTAACGAACACCTTCACATGCCAATAAGTCCCCCTATTCGACTTCCATGCCCGAAGAATCCATCCACAACCTCTTTGAGTACATTCGGCAGTGAATCATGTATTCAAATATCATGAAACTGAAATTCCCTTTAAAGCAATAGTGTTTATACCTAGAGGGGGGTGAATAGGTATAGTCCCAAATTCTTCCAATCTTCAAAAATGCGGAATATAAGAATGAAATGAATACTTGAAATGATATAGCAATTGTATAATATGAATCAATTCATGTAAGCATCAATATACAAAAGAATCAATACAAGTAAACATATGGAAGATAAGGAAATATAAAGCGAAAATGAGACACAATGTTTTTACGTGGTAAAACCTCAAAGAGGAAACATCCACGGGTTGAATCCACAACCACCGGCAAAGCAAATCCACTATATGAAAAGAACTTACTGTTAGGATTATGCTCAATAGCAAGAGTGTAATAATGTAATTAACAATCTTTTTCATATTAATAAAGTGATTTCTGTTTTAAACAAATCTTATAGCATTTATAGTTTAATAATTGTCAAAGTAAATAATCATAAGGTCTAAAGACTATGAGAAAAGAAGGATTGTTCATACATCTGGATATGTATGTGGTAGACACAATTCTTTAGTTAGTCTTGAATATTGTTCACAACTTAAGTTAAAGGTTGGGCACCTTTATCTTGTTAAAGTTGTAGAATTCTTTTGCTAGCATTTGAGTGGGATCAAATGAGATATGATGAGTCTAAAATCATCGGAGTGTCTTCGAGCAAAAGAATCTAGTGCACTGGGTGCATTGAACAGGATCACAATGAAATACTTTATCTATAACCGTCAGTAGATAAAAGTAATTTCATTATCAGGACAATCGGAGAGTCTATCTTAATCCTGAGATAAATGATGGACTTATGGTTGCAGGTGATATCATTTGAGCTATCAATGAGTACGATTATATCGCATAGTCTATCCTCGATAGTTTGGTGATATTCATTTGTTAATCGATAGAGGACTTCATTTATAGATATGGACATCGTGGCTCCATTTAACAAATGAGAGTATCATATCATCATATGGATGTTTTGAGGTAATTGAATATTAAATCTCAACGTTGAGTTTTCAATAGTGTCTATTGAAAACATGGCTTCTGGACAAGTCAAAATATCCAAGTTCAAAACGTGGTCATATGAGTAAATATGGTAACTTGGAGAGTTATAGGCGGTCTATGAACTCTTGGCGATTACTGATATTAATCACGAGGATACACTATCTCCAATATGATTGTCTAGGGTATGAATGAGGAAACAACTTCCTTTTCTGTCTTTATTTAAGAGTTCAATTTTAGCTCTTTAGTGGAATGAGTTAAAATTAATGGATCGGACCTAAGTGAATCATTTGTTGATTGTGATTAGGTTATGTCTATTGAAGCTTAAATTTAGATAGCCCGCCAAGATCCCCAATCCACACGGACTTGCATGGATCACTTGATATATTCTATCGGACCAATTTAGGGTCCATCTAGAATTGCATTTAATATATTAAGAATATAATTTGCACATTATTTATGTAATGGGCTGCTAAATTATATTTATATATTAATGGATGACATGTGGGCTTGTTTCTTTTAGTAAGAATGGGTCTAGTTCACATGTGGGCTTTTTATTTAAAGTCCTATGGATTAAATGAAATAAGAAAAATAATATATGGCCTAATATATTATATGGGGCGGCAAGGTGCTATAATAGCCTTAAATATTATTTTGTTTTCATTGTTTAATTAAATAAGAATTAATTAATTTATTAATTAATTGTTTAATTAAGAAACAAATCTTTTCTGATTAGGAAATATGATTCCTATTGGTATACTATTGGTAGTAGTGTACTTAAATTAAAAGACTTGTTTGACAAGGAAATAAATAATTAATTTTATTTATTTAATCAAATAAGAAGTCTTTTTATTTTAGTCAAATAAGGAATAAAAGATTTATGATTTGGATTAGGGTTTGAACTCTTAGAAAGTGAATTAGGGTGCAACTAAAACTCCTATATTTTTGGAGTAAAAATTGCGGCAACCCTAGTCCATTTAAAAGAAAGAATTCGGCCACCCTTAAAAGAAAAAGAAGAGAATTTCGGCCATAGGGTTTTTTGGTGCAGAAATTTTATTTTTTCTTCTTCTTCTCAACTCATAGATAGAGAGCTTTTATTCTACTAAAAACAAAAGGAACATAGATTATTCTTTGATGGTATATTGTTTGCTTATTCATCAATAAGCTTGTGTATACTACATCGATCTAGGTTCACGCGAGTTTCGATCATAAGATTGAGAACTCAAAAGTGACCGGAATAATCTTAGGTTTCTTTAGATTGTTTTTGGGACTAACGAATAAAGAAAAGTTTGTTATATCCGCTCTCAGGTTTGCAATTCAAAGAAAGGGAGACCACGCTCCTAGGTGATCCACGTTCGTGCTAGGATTGAAGATCTTGTGGATTACCATCGACGTAAGTCAATCAGATCACGCGACAAGAGGTATTAATCTTTTGTTATTTATTATATATCTTTAATTAATCAAAAGGGTTTAAGGTTCATAAAAATGGAAAAATTTTAAAAGCTACTCAAACTATTTTTTTTGTCTCGCTTCCGCTGCGGGTATATTTTTCCCTACACTTACACACTCAAAGCTATCAACACTATGACATCCACTTCAAGCTATCAAATCCTAATCACCTCTCAAAGGCCTAGTGAATTACCTAGCCTACTCTCTATCTAAGATGTATCCCACACCTCTAGAGAGCAACTTCCTATCCAAGACTAAAAAGCCTCTAGGAAGATTTCCTTGCTTTGCAATCTAGATCAAGAGATCCTAGTTAAGCTATCCTAGCTCAACCATCCGGAGTATTAAACTCCTTGCTAAGACTTCTTGCTTAGTTATCCGAATCACCTTGATTCTAACTAAGGCTTCTTGCTTGGCTATCCGGAAACCTTTCCTAGCCAAGTCTTCTTGCTCAAGTCAAAAGCTTCACTCACCTTGACAAGAGACTTCAACCTATTACAAGGCAATGATCTAAGTGATGCAAATGATGCAAACACACACAAATAGAGTAAGTAGATCAAACACACTCTATGAACATGCTTAATGATTTAGAAAATACTACCAACACACAATCACAAATCTATTTAGAAATCAAAGCATGTCAAAACAATAAGAACAAGATTAGAATATTCAATATATGTCACAAAAACCTTAGTTCTTATATCAAGAAATTGAATCTAGAAGATAATATGAAGCACATTATAAAATCAATTTCTAGAATCAATTTCAATCAAACTCAAGTTTAAGAAAAATATGTTTAATAGAAATCACAAAGCTAAACTCAATTAACTAATCAATCATACAACCCTAGCATATGATCTAACATACTTCTCAACATATTTCAACAATCAATTAGAAAGAATCATTAAGATGATCAAATGAAATTGCAAGAGAAGAAGTTTCACATACAATCAATGAACCTCGGACTGAAAACAGAGTACTGTGAAAAATGACGAAGTCAAATGGCTTTGAAAATGCTTGGGATTTGTAGCCCTCGTCGAGACCAACAATTTTGGCTTTGAATCACTCGATTTCGAGTTCGTATGAAGAAGTTATGATCAAAGTAAGTAAACCAAAATCAAGAACATTTCTGCATAATTTCAGATTTGATGTTGTTCAAGTAGTTGGAAATGGAGGGAAGAGAAGTCATTTGAAGGAAAGGGAAGAGGGGCATTTTTGTCCAACAAACACAAGCCAAACCAGCCTTGTCTCCGTGTGGGGCGCGTGTGCCACACGGGACCAGAGGGCATGCTGGGCCGTGTGGCACACGGCCTCCACACGTGGATGGCCATGGTGCTCCTCCCGCGCACCTCTCACGTTCTTCAGCCGTATTCGAGCATCCGAACTCCGATTTTGAATCCGTTTTCGGATTACGAATCGTGACTCCCTCATGCACAATGAAGACTATGAAACTTTGACAAATGGTTGAGAATTCATCTTGGAAAATGACGACGAACACAACTCAATGAATGAGAACGAAAAGTAGCGTAACTACATCGTTTGGACTCGAAATTAAACGAATGAGTAACCGAAATGACCGGAACTCAATAAGGAATCAAATAAGACCATGTTCAAGTCCAAAATACAAGAAATACAAACAAATAAACACTATGCAACACAAGCATGCCATATCTAAGCAACAGTGAGAAAACATGCAATTCTACAAGATTGTTAACAATAAGATAAAAGCATGTGCATACTAAATGTGTGTGAAAGTGTTATACCAAATGTTTGAACTAAGATGTAGGGACACACATATATGAATTGTCTGTGTGTGCGCTAACACCTTGCAAGAGGAAGAAGAATCTTGATACCTTAGCATCCAAGTAAGCGATGTTCCTCTTGAAGACGATATTTGCACAAGATGTTGCTTTTTCACCTTTAAGGCTCCTTTCTTCCAAGAAACACCTAAGCAACTACTAATACAAATATAGAGAGTTTTGCAATGGAATCAAACCAATACAACTAAAGGATCTTACAAAAACCATGTACTCAGACCTCTCTACAAATGCATACGACCCTAAAGCTTGCTTCAATGTAGTCTTGTCCTTGAACATCTATCCTTTTTATAATGGATATTGATTTGTTGAATTGTCAAACACATCCACAGATCGAACGGCTTTAATTGAGTAAAGCTCTGAGCCTGATACTGTCCACCGTGTGTTCATGGAAGGTGAAGAACTGTTGGGTGTTCCACTAACCCCTCGTTCTTCTGTTCCAAGAACTGTTGCCACTTGCCCACAATTATCATCATCATCACCACTACTATCATCTTCTGTATCAATAGTTTTTGAACAATCGGACCTTCCAGAAGTATCGATGCTTTCGGAACTATCATTTTCACCCACAAATGCATGCTTGGTAGTAGATGCTGGTGTCGCTTCGTCATTACCTGTTGACGTAAATCTGGGTAAAGCTTGAGATGCCAGCGGATTATTACTTCCACTAACTGATTTATAGTTTGGAGTAGCTGCCGGAGATCATGGAATATCAGTGGGTTTAACAAGGGAGACCGTACACGCTGAGTTGATTGGATTTGGTGGAGGTCGAAATTCAGGTTTGTTGACAAATTCAACATCAATTGCAAGCCAGCCTTTTTCCTTATGAACAATCATGAACTCTACATCGTCGTCACTCATAACAGACAATGTAACTTTATCAGCTCCCGTTTCCACATGCAAAGTTAGCTTCAACTCAATTTGGTCTCTACTAACCCCTGTCCTCTGGTATATCGTTTCCACCAATTCATCTTATGCTCGGTTGTCTTTTTTTGTTAGACGTACTGAAAATGAAATGCGTCCAGTAAACGCTTATCCTTCCAATGCTTACAGCACTGAACTAACAGTCGAGACATGATATCCTTAGACCCTGAAAAAAAAAAATGATTTTTGTCAAAAACAGTAATAGTATAACAGTTTAGGTGAGTGCCTAAAAACAATCTTTTAGGCCTAGGAATGGTTCCCGGGCCTAAAACATTCCTTCCGGGCTTAGCCCCCTTTCTATTTTTAAAAGGATTCCATAACACCAACCTAATAACACCATACATACACCATCAGGACAAACGAAATTTACATACACCATCAACACAAACAAATGTACATACACCATACATATACCATCAACAAATATACATATACCATCAACACAAACAAAATCTACATACACCATCAACACAAACAAATGTACATACACGGTCCCCTAGTATGGCATGATCATAACACAAACCCCATATACATTTACCACCAACCCTCACAAAATCACCTAAAACTTTTCCCTACCAAACCATAGAACAAAATACTTGGATTCTTAACTACAACAATACTGCACCTCTTAAAAGCTTGATGTGGCATTTCATTAAACACCTTAACTAAACCCAATAATACTACATACACAAACCCCATTTCATGGGCAACAAATCCAAAACCATCAATCCCTCATTCTATCAAAAACGTCTCAAACTTAAACAACAGTAAAAGACCGAGATATTCAATGACATTGGAAACTTAAGTGTCCTCACGGGACTTACATTGACTATGTTTGTTCTATTTCAAACTTGACAGTGAAGCTAGATTGAAGGAGGTGGCGGTCGAGGACGATGTGATTTGAACAGATTACGGTCAGTAGCACAATCGGGTCGATTACGGTAGAATTGGATTTCGGTCCACATGAGAACGATGGAAAAGATGACCCAAGTTCAATGGCCGATTCCGGTAGATGGAGAAGATGACCCAACTTTTGAAATGGAGAAGATGACCATGTAGTAGGAAAGTTTTGGTTTTCTTCAGTAAACTGAAGGAGATAAAGGAAGGGCAGTTTTGTCCTTACACATTGTTAGAGGGTAATTAAGTCATTTTGCACGGTTTAATTGTTGAGGCCATTATTGTATTCAAAAGGCTATTTCCTAAAAAGTCAATATCAGAAATGGCCAGATATGTACTTTTTTTCCCAATGGGCTATTTCCTTGAAAGTGGATGTTGGAATGGGTTATTTTTGCAAGGACCCCTATTAATTTTAAGATTTTTTTTCTTGAAATCTATCCCAAATGATGACGTGGTATAAAGATTATTAACATCATATCACTCACCGTATAATTTCAAGATTTATAGAATGTCGATATTTCATATACCACATCATTTAAGAAATTTTTTAGAATACCTAGCATTACTCTAATTTTAAACTTTTATAAATATCATTCATCATGTTATATCCGATCAACCCGATCAACATTCACAGTATTTTTTAATATTCTTCGGATTCATGGAGTACACTGCCTGATTAAAGGTTATTGAAACATAAATTAGAGTGGGAAGCATAAATTGAATTGATCAACAACAACAAACGTGATATTTCCTTTCCTTTTTTGTTCAGAGCATAGTCTTGTTTGTTTCCTATTTTCAAACCTGTAATAATGACTATAGTAATAAAATATGATTTGACATATCAAAGCAATTGTTAAATCATAAATGATGTCCAAGTCCACTTTGAAAAGATTAACCTATATTATTATTATTATTATTATTTTTAGAAAGAACAAATATTATAAACCAACCAGCATTGGGCGATCACCCAAAACAAAAGAAGAAATACTGGGAGAGAAATCCTCCTCCCAAACAAAATCAGAAACGAAAGACAAACTCAACTTAGCAAGGGTATGCGCAGCCATATTGGCTTCTCTAGGAGCAAACACAACACTGCAACCTGAGACAGAATCCAGTAGAAGAAGAATATCATGGATAACTAAGCCAATATCAGTATTATGAGGCTAACCATTATTGATAAGAGTGACAACACTCAAGGCATCAGACAACACTCAAGGCATCAGACTCCACTACACAAGGAACCAGACCCAAGGAAATGCCAAGCTGAAGACCTCTCAGGATAGCAACTACTTCAGCAACCTGCACCAAAAAACCAACTAGGATTGGCTAGGAACTAGTGGCCAAAACATCACCATCCGCATACCTAGCAATGACACCAATCCCCACCTTCCTGTTAATACCATCGACAGTCACATCTGTATTGATTTTGAACTCCCCAAGTGAAAGGGGTTTCCAACACGCCACCCCCTCTCGCCCATCCCTTACACTATCCTTAATGGCAAGGTTGGCTTGGCGAAAATCTGAGATATAGGAAAGGGCCCAAGGGACTAAATCCTCATCAAGAGAAGAGGTAGAATCATGCACCCAATCATTTCTACGGCGCAATATATGCCAGATAATGATACAAAAGGCCTCAAAATCCTCCAAAGGAAGACGATTCTTGCAAGCATTAAGGAAATCAAAGAAAGGCAGCTCATCTGCTAATTTCACTCCATTCATGAAGGGGCACAAGGACCTGATAATTTTTAAGGAAGGGCATCCCCATAATGCATGAGAAGTGGACTCAACTCTAGAGCAACAATGTAGACATAAGCTGCTGACATTAGCCAGGTTGGCATCGGAAGGAATCCAATTGTGACAGGCCTTCCACAGCAACATTTTCACCTTCGAAGGGATTTTGGTGCGCCACAAGCATCTCCACCACGAATCCGAGCCAAGAATCCCAGAAGTGCTCGAGGTTTGCAATAAAGAACAACCCACCTTATAGGCGCTACAAACCGAATACGCCCCCAGATTTTCATAATGCCATAACAGGCTATCCCTTAAGGAAGAAGAGGTGAGAGGTAGGCTTAGAATCTGTGACACATCATCCGGATTAAAAGACCTACGCACCAGCTCCACTTCCCAACCACCAGAAAGCTTGATTAAAGACTCAACCTTAGAATTCAAACCTAGAAGAGGTGGCGACAAGACCTTAAAAGGCAGAGGTTTGAGCAACCAGCGGCCATTATAAATTGACACCGAAGCCCCATCTCATATCCGCCATCTTGAGCCCGCCTCAATCAGCCCTTTACCCCACACTAGACTTTTCCAGAGAAAGGAGCTCGTATTTTTACATCCTGCCTAAAGCACATTAGAATCAGGAAAATATATGCCTTTAAGGACTCTAGCGGCCAGCGAGGACGAATGAGAAATCAATCTCCAAATTTGTTTAGCCATGAGAGCTCTATCAAATATTGAAAGGTCTCTGAAACCCATACCCCCATCATCTTTATTCCTAAACAGCCTAGGCCAAGAGCACCAATGTAACCTTCTCTTATCCCCCTCTAATCCCCGCTAAAACCGAGCATAAAGCCTATGAAGATCCTTAATAAGAGGATGCGGCAAACGAAACAGAGACATCGCCTAAGTGGGGATAGCCTAAACGACAGCTCTCAAGAGAATTTCTTTCCCACCTGTCGAGAAGAACCTATGTTGCCAACATTTCACTCTATTCCAGACACAGTCTTTAATGTCCACAAAGATTTGCCTTTTATTACGCCTAGTGAAGCTCGAAAGACCTAAATATCTCTCATGGCAGTTGACCAATTTCAAGCCTAAAATCCTAGCCAAAGTGGCAGCAAAAAACCAAGGCACCCTTTTACTTACACACAAAGCAGATTTTTGATAATTCACAACTTGACTAGAAGCCTTCGCATAGCAATCTAACACCTTCCTAATGGCCACACAATCCCTTTAGGTCACGTTATAGAAAAGCATGCTATCATCAGCAAATAAGAGGTGTGAGATTTTAGGACCCCCTCTACTACACGTAAAACCCGAGAGACCCTTCCTCTACTTTGCCTTTCAAATAAGGCAAGACAAACCTTTGGCACATCAAAGGAACAGGTATGGTGACAAAGGGTCTCCTTGATGAAGTCATCTAAACGGCTTTAGAGCACCACAAATCTCCCCATTGATAAGGAAGGAGAAGGAGACTGACGAAATACAATTCATAATTCTATCAATCCATCTTCTAGGGAAGCCAAGACTATCCATCATACCCTTGATAAAAGCCCACTAGACTCGGTCATAAGTCTTAGACATGTCAAGCTTGACCGCTAGAGCCCTTTTTTTCCTAGTCCGAAGCGCATGCATGCACTCAAACCCTACAATTGCATTATTAGAGATAATGAAACAAATTATGGTGTGTTCAATATTAATCTAGAGGGGGGGTGAATAGATTTTATCCAATTTTACCAAATTTTCGTTAATGGTCAAGATTACGAAAATACCCTCTACTAGTCAATATACAATAGCAAGTGTAATATGGTGCGGAAATTAAAAGACACTTGATATTTACGTGGAAACCCTCACGGGAAAAACCACGGGCTATGTAAGTGAGCCACACTTGAACCTCGAATCCACTAAATGTGTAAAACGATTACAACCTAATCCCGGAAGTAATCACACACCTACCTAATCCCGGTATAAGTGAACCTAGTCCCAATGCTTGTGATTTATGCAACCTAATCCCGGAAGCAACACAAGACTTAGTTCTCAATGAAGAGAAAACAACCTAAGTGAATATATGAAATACTCAAAATGCAACAAGAGCAAGGCAACTCTATATGCTTACCTAGAATGATGATATATCAATGAAATCAATCCTAGATATCAAAAGCTAAATGACATATCATAAAGCTTAGCTAGATGTTATCAATCACAAAACAATCCTAGCTATCAAACAATGTCAACATGTCCAAACATGTGAACTCAATTAGTTGTAGAGAATTTCTAACAACATAATTGTCAATTAAATCCACAAGAACATTCAATTAAGCTTGACTAGATAAATAAACATTAATCTATCAACCTAATCATCAACCAATTGTACAAGAATGTTCTAGGGTTAGCTATTTAGGGAAAATCATCCTAATCATGTAAGCTACCACACACAAAACCCAATCATGTCATAACTTCACTAAATATGCAATAAGAGTGAAGATTTGCTAAACTAAGCAATAAAAGACATGTCTTGACTAAGATAGAACAATAAATGAAGATGTTGTGTTTGTTCTACTTACCAAGTCATAAATGAAGAAGACCCATGGAAGATTGATGCATGAAACATGTTAGATGCACATGGGTTTTGGGTTTGGAGAGTTAAAGAAGCAAGATTGAAGCTTTCTCTCTCTAGGGTTTGAGTTTCTCACTCTAAGGTCTGATTTTGAGCTCTTAAAAAACGAGCTAGGAAGAAGATGATACTTATATACAACCCCTAGAGGAAATGACGTCGTTTTGGAAAAAAATGTTCAGTTCCCGTCATTGGCGCTGGTCAGGTTGCGCTGGTCACCAGCGCAAGGCATTGCGCTGGTCACCAGCGCATGCCACAGGCGCACGACCAGCGTCAAATCTCTGGACCAAAAGCGCTGGTCAAGTAGCGCTGGTCACCCGCGCAAGAACACCAGCGCATAGGCGCGACAGCGCACCAGCTCGAGATTCGAGCGCTCCGAAACAAGACCAAACGACATCGAAACCTTTCGTATAATATATCGTTGGAAAGGTATGGAAGTCTACTTTCTACTCCAATTTATGGAATGACATTTAAATGTCTGTAGAAAAAGTTATGGTCAATAGAGTGACCAAAGGTCAGAAACGGACAACAACAGAGTTGCCCTGTTTTGGTGGTCACTTTGGAGATTTCAAAACCAATCCAAACGGTCATGAAATATTACGAATAATATATCGTTGGAAAGGTATGAGTGTCTAGTTTGTCCAGAATTTTACAAAACTCAATTTAAAACTTTGTGTAAAAAGTTATGGTCACAAGACCATACAAAGGTCAGTTTTGAAAAACATTTAAATCATTGAAATCCAATATTTTGAACCTAGACACTTTACTCCAATCAACCAAACCAAATCTAACACTCATCCAAGAGAAGAATGAGACCTTCTCAAGTGGTCAACCATCGCGCTAAGACATGCACACCATCGTGCAAGCGCGGACGTTTCCGATCACACAAACGGAAACGAATTACACCACACTTAAGACTAACATGAAGTGCAAGTGTGGTTGTGAATATATAATATGCATGGGAAAGGATAACATCATGAAAAATCACCAAGCATGTGACACACAAAAGATATGCAAGATAGATAAAGATGCATGCAAGTGTGTGTGTGCATCTAATCTCTTCAAGAACCAAGTCAAGTGATATACCTTTTGAAGCTCTTGATCTTGAAGTCACCGGGATGCTTGGAAGCTTGCCTTGATAATCATCAAGATGACCTAAGCTACCCACAACACAATCATCCCCAATGTGGTATGTCATGAAATAAGCCAATCACAAAATAGAGGTCCTTACAATCTCCCCCTTTGGCTATTTCATGACAAAATACCACTCACAAAATAATCCTCACAAAACACAAAATAAAGCTATTGGTTAACAAAAGTGTATTATACGTTACAAAGAGAGAAACCTAAGAATCTAAGTCTTCAAGGTCTTCAATCTCTTCGTAGATCATCATACCTACACACAATAGCAAGAAAGCACTTTTCCAAGAACAAGTGCATGTGAGGTGAACAAAAATAAAAAGCATTTGCACTCAATAAGGCAATACAAAACAATGCATGTGCAATGCTCCCCCTAAAAGGTTACTCTCTCTCAAACTTCTCCCCAAAGCATACACAATGCTCCCCCTATATCTCTCAAGACTTCTCCCCCTTTTTGTCATGAGATAGGCAAAGGAGCTCCCCCTATTGGGTTGCTTTAGCAAAGAGAGCTATTTGCACAAAAGGCATTTGCATAATCATATAAACGAACTTTATGCAATTCAAGTAATTGAGAGAGATTCAAGGAGATTTTATTCACAGAAAAGTGTGTGTGTGTAAAAGTTGCTTAGCATGTAATACAAGCACTATTGAGCTCATGCATAAGAATCAATCAAAGCAACAATCAACAGGTTTTCCAAATGAAGTCAAACCAATTAGAGCCCTGTTGTTATGACAAGAAGATATATATCCAAGCATTTGTGTGCAGAGTGTACTAATCACATCAAAAAAAATATATCATCTTTTCTACATTGCAAGACACATCATCAATCAACAATTTTGAGGTCTTTATTAAGCAATGCATCACACACATCATCAAACACATTTCAACTTTTCTGTTTTTCTCCTTTATCCTAGCAAGCATGTATTTCTGTTTATCATGCTAATGTAACTCTCTTGAAGGCTTTCACTCGGTTTCAAATGAGTAGCCATTTCCTACATTGGGCGGCTGCACGTCATATTGCCAGTAGCCCTTTTTCAAGAGAGAGCTTAAGAATGCATATCAAAGAATCATGAACATGGAGAATAATTTGAGGTCAATCACATGTACTAACAAGTAGAACATTCCTCAAATGGATAAGCATACTCAAGCAAAAATAGAAATCATGCAGTACATGCTAGGCAACCGTGCAAGGTGTTATTAAAAACATTATTAAAGCATTAATCAATGTTATTCACCAAACATTCTCAAACAAACATAAAAGAGCATAAAATAAGTTAACTTTTTGCATATGGCAAATCATGCAAGTTTACTCTCTTTGTTTGAGCTCCCCATATGGGGTCAAAAACTAGAACTCATCACTCCACAAGACATATTCCAATAGATCTACTAAGAGTTTTAAATCGAGTAGCATCTAGAGGTTTTGTAAACAAGTCGGCTAGTTGATCATTTGTACCTACATGCTCAAGTACAATGCATTTATTTTCAACTAGTTCTCTAATGAAATGATGACGGATGTCAATATGCTTAGTTCTAGAATGTTGAACCGGATTCTTGGAAATATTAATAGCACTCATGTTATCACAAAAGAGAGTGAGTGTACCTTGGTTGAATCCGTAGTCTACTAGCATTTGCTTCATCCATAGGAGTTGTGTGCATCCACTCCCCGCGGCTATGTACTCGGCCTCCGCCGTGGACAAGGAAATTGAGTTTTGCTTCTTGCAAAACCAAGAAACAAGATTGTTTCCAAGGAAAAAGCAACCGCCCGATGTGCTTTTCCTATCATCACAATTTCCGGCCCAATCCGCGTCACTAAAGCCTACAAGACTAGCATTAGTGTCAAATGAGTACCAAATCCCATAGTTAGAAGTCCCATTCACAAATCGAATGATTCTCTTGACGCAAGAGAGATGGGACTCCTTGGGATCGGATTGGTACCTAGCACACACACCCACACTAAAGGATATGTCGGGCCTACTTGCGGTCAAATAAAGCAAGCTTCCTATCATACCCCTATAAAGTGTTTGTTCTACACTTTTACCACTAGCATCTTTGCTTAGTTTCAAAGTGGTGCTCATGGGTGTGTTACAATGTTTGGCTTTCTCAAGACCAAACTTCTTCACTAGGTTTTTGGCATATTTGGCTTGGGATATGAAGATCCCATCACTTAATTGCCTAATTTGCAAACCTAGGAAGTAACTAAGCTCACCAACAAGGCTCATCTCAAATTCATGAGACATAACATCAACAAATTGTTGGACTTTGGTGTTGTTGGTGGATCCAAACACTATATCATCAACATATATTTGAGCTATAAAAAGCTCATCATTGTCTTTCTTGATGAATAGTGTCTTGTCAACACTACCTCTTGTGTAGTCATTGTTGACAAGAAATTGAGTGAGGCGCTCATACCAAGCCCTCGGTGCTTGTTTCAACCCATAAAGAGCCTTCTTGAGGCGATAGACATGATTGGGGTGGTGTGCATCCACAAACCCCTTGGGTTGCTCAACAAACACTTCCTCTTGCAAGAAGCCATTGAGGAAGGCACTCTTAACATCCATTTGGTGCAATTTGAACTTGTGCACACAAGAGATGGACAAGAGAAGCCTAATGGACTCTAGGCGGGCAACGGGAGCAAAAGTCTCCTCAAAGTCGATACCCTCAATTTGAGAGTACCCTTGTGCAACAAGTCTTGCCTTGTTACGCACTACGTTGCCATCCTCATCGGATTTGTTCCTATATATCCATTTTGTGCCTATGACATTAGTGGTCTTAGGCCTAGGAACTAGAGTCCAAACCTCATTCCTTTCGAATTGGTTTAGCTCTTCTTGCATGGCAAGAACCCAAAACTCATCATTTAGAGCTTCATCAATCTTTTTGGGTTCTATTTGAGAGGTGTAGCATGTGAAGCTAATACGATTAGCTATTTGCCTTCTAGTCCTAACACCCTCATTCACATCTCCAATAACATCCTCTTTGTTATGGAGTCTTCTAACCCATGGAGCGGGTTCATTAGAGTCCAAGTTAGGAACTCTATCAATAGGTTGTGTGTCATTTTCAACAACATTGGATGTCCCCACATTAGGAGTCACAACAACCTTCTCCAAAGGAGAATCATCACTAAGAATAACCTCCTCCTCATGATTACTACACTTGAGCCTTTCATCATCAAATACAACATTAGATGATTCCATAACACTTAGAGTTTTCTTATTGAAAACTCTATAGGCTCTACTATTCAAGGCATAGCCAATAAAGATACCTTCATCACTCTTAGCATCAAATTTGCCAAGTTGATCTCGGTCATTTAAAATGTAGCATTTGCTTCCAAATGTGTGGAAGTAGCTAACATTTGGCCTCTTGCCTTTCCATAACTCATAGGAGGTATTCCTAGTACCGGGCCTTAGGAAAACTCTATTTCCTATGTAGCAAGCCGTGTTGATGGCTTCGGCCCATAAATTCCTAGACACATTGTTGCTAAGCAACATCACACGGGCCATCTCTTGAAGGACCCTATTTTTCCTCTCAACAACTCCATTTTGTTGAGGTGTTCTAGGAGCCGAAAACTCATGGGAGATACCTATACTATCACAATAGGTTTCAAAAGAAGCATTCTCAAATTCCCTCCCATGGTCACTTCTAATCCGTTTTATGCTTTTAATGTTAGAATTCATTTCATTTTGAAGTTTAGTACAAAGCATTTTAAACTTATCAAAAGTTTCGGATTTTTCTCTAAGAAAATATGTCCATGTGAACCTAGAGAAATCATCTACACAAACAAAAATGTATCTCTTTCCACCCAAGCTCTCGGTTTGCATAGGACCCATAAGATCCATATGGAGAAGCTCTAGAGGCTCCTTGGTGGAGAGATACTTGCCCTTTTTATGCATGCTTTTAGTTTGTTTTCCTTGTTGACAAGGTCCACAAATACCATTGGCTTTCTTCCCAAGCTTAGGGAGGCCACGCACACATTCAAACTTTCCAAGGGGCCGTAGATCCCGAAAGTTCATGTGGCCAAGTCTTTCATGCCACAACTCAATTTGCTCATCCTTGGACACATTGTTTGAGACTATTCTAGCTTCAAGACAATAGCAATTGTCGCTAGATCTCATACCTTTCAATAAGGTTTGTCCATCGGGCTTTAAGATAGAGCAATTCTCTTTGCTAAACAAGACGGAATATCCTTCATCACTAAGATGAGAAATGCTAATCAAATTGGCTTTCAAGCCATCAACAAGTAAAGAATTCGATAAAGAGGACAATCCGGGAACGGAAATGGTTCCTTTCCCTATGACTTTCTTTTTGGATCCATCACCAAAAGTGACATTTCCTCCTTCCTCCATAACAAGAGTCTCAAAGAAACTCTTGTTTCCCGTCATGTGCCTAGAGCACCCACTATCAAGATACCAAAGATTAGAAGAATTTGCCTTCAAGGCAATTTGTGCAACATGGCAAACATTTTCATTCTTCCTAATCCATTTAAGAACAACATTTTCTTTCTTAATGGTCTTTGGTACATGGGCTCTAGATGTCCTAGGATCATGCAAATTAGTCATATCATTCCTAGGAACATGCATCTTGGCTCTAGTCTTTCTCTTCTCAATCATGCTTCTAGTTCTACACATTTTAATATATCGAAAGCAATTTGGTCTTATGTGACCATTAAAACCACAAAAGTGACAAATTGGAATGAATTGAGGAATCATACCTTGTCTTTGAGCTTGCATGGAAGTCTTCCTATGTCTTTGTGGTTGAGAGGGTTCAATCCATCTTCTTTGTTGAACCGGTCTATCTTGCTTCCCTTTTTGAGCCAATAGATGAGGAATGTTGGCTTGAGGTTGTCTCCTTGGTGCAACCTTCACTTGTGCACTTTTTGAGCTTTGTCCTAGATCTATTTTCTTCCTAGGAGTGTGCACCGGAGAAGCTTCTATGTTGCCCAAGCTCTTAACAAACACGGTCTTCTTAGAGGAGGTGGTCTCTTGACAATCTTCAAACCCAAGACCTCTCTTGTCACATGGACTCTTTCCAACACCAAGCATGTGATCTAATTTTTTGGTGCTAGAGTCCATCCTAGTAAGTGACTTCTTAGCTTCAACAAGCTCCCTCTTCAAACCTTCTTCATTCCTCCTAGATAAAGCTAACTCCTCTTTTAGCTTATCTTCTCTCTTCTTAAGTCTTTCCACTTCTTCACTTAGGAGATCATTGTGAGATGAAAGCTCAAGATTTTCTTCTCTCAACATCTTGATCTTCTTAGTGGTTTTCATCTCTAAGCTCCTAAACTCCTTAAGATATTCAACTAACACTTCTTTCTCCACATATCCATTAGTGGAGTTAGCATCGGAGTCATCTTCACTAGAGTCACTTTCCCTTTGACTCTCTTCCTCTTTTTCACTACCACTTTTGCTCTTGTGAGAAGAGGCAAAAGCTAGGAAGTTAGCCATGATGTCTTCATCATCCGAAGAATCATCTTCTTCATTGGAGTCATCACTACTTCCACTCCAAGTGGCGGCCATCACTTTTCCCTTCTTCTTTTCCTTGTGATTAGCACATTCGGGAGCAAAGTGACCAATCCCGCCACACTCAAAGCAACGGACCCCTTTCCTTTCGGTCCTCTCTTGCCTTGGTTCAAACTTCTTGAAGGGAACCTTTTTCTTGTCTTGGCCTCTAAAACCAAATCCCTTCTTTCCAAACTTCATAACCTTGTTGAATCTTTTCACAAACAAGGCCATGTCTTCATCCGAGTCATTCTTCACCTCCTTTTCATCCTTAGAAGCTTTCAAAGCAATACCCTTTTGCTTTTTAGGAGGAGTAGTGCTAGGACCCTTCCTAGACTCATAGGCTAGAAGTCTTCCAATGACTTCACTCGGCTTCATATCCTTATATCCACTATTTTCTTCTAAAGCCGTCACCTTTGACTCAAACCTATCCGGTAAGGATCTCATAATCTTTTGTTTAATCCTCCTATCCGAATAAGGATCACCAAGTTGATGACTTTGGTTGACTATGTCCATCAACTTGATCTCGAAGTCGTTGAAGCACTCATTCTCCTCCATCTTGAGCATCTCAAATTGAGTTTGGAGAACTTGAAGCTTGGAGTCCTTCACAACTTCGGTTCCCTTATGAGCAACTTCTAGGATTGTCCATGCCTCCTTAGCAACCCTAGTGTTTTGAATCAACTTGTATTGATTCTCATCCATGGCACATAGGATGGCATGCATAGCCTTCCTATTCCATTTTGACGCCTCAAATTCTTGTGCACTCCATTGTGCCTTAGGCTTCAAAACTTCTTCTCCTCCACCCGTAGGAGTCATCATGGGAAGATCATATCCATCTTCAACCGACATCCATGCTCGGTCATGAAGTTGACATATGTAGGATTCCATCTTCCCTTTCCATGAGGAGTAATTCAATCCGGTGAGAAGAGGAGGACGTGTGCTAGAAGCCCCCTCGTTGCTACCACCGTTTCCACTCATTGTGTTTATGAATGAAATGAAATGAATGCACAATGTATGAATGAACAAAAATCACACAAATGCAAAACACACCAAAATGAGCAAGGATCACCTATGTATATCTAGGAACCCGCTCTGATACCAATTGAAACAAATTATGGTGTGTTCAATATTAATCTAGAGGGGGGGTGAATAGATTTTATCCAATTTTACCAAATTTTCGTTAATGGTCAAGATTACGAAAATACCCTCTACTAGTCAATATACAATAGCAAGTGTAATATGGTGCGGAAATTAAAAGACACTTGATATTTACGTGGAAACCCTCACGGGAAAAACCACGGGCTATGTAAGTGAGCCACACTTGAACCTCGAATCCACTAAATGTGTAAAACGATTACAACCTAATCCCGGAAGTAATCACACACCTACCTAATCCCGGTATAAGTGAACCTAGTCCCAATGCTTGTGATTTATGCAACCTAATCCCGGAAGCAACACAAGACTTAGTTCTCAATGAAGAGAAAACAACCTAAGTGAATATATGAAATACTCAAAATGCAACAAGAGCAAGGCAACTCTATATGCTTACCTAGAATGATGATATATCAATGAAATCAATCCTAGATATCAAAAGCTAAATGACATATCATAAAGCTTAGCTAGATGTTATCAATCACAAAACAATCCTAGCTATCAAACAATGTCAACATGTCCAAACATGTGAACTCAATTAGTTGTAGAGAATTTCTAACAACATAATTGTCAATTAAATCCACAAGAACATTCAATTAAGCTTGACTAGATAAATAAACATTAATCTATCAACCTAATCATCAACCAATTGTACAAGAATGTTCTAGGGTTAGCTATTTAGGGAAAATCATCCTAATCATGTAAGCTACCACACACAAAACCCAATCATGTCATAACTTCACTAAATATGCAATAAGAGTGAAGATTTGCTAAACTAAGCAATAAAAGACATGTCTTGACTAAGATAGAACAATAAATGAAGATGTTGTGTTTGTTCTACTTACCAAGTCATAAATGAAGAAGACCCATGGAAGATTGATGCATGAAACATGTTAGATGCACATGGGTTTTGGGTTTGGAGAGTTAAAGAAGCAAGATTGAAGCTTTCTCTCTCTAGGGTTTGAGTTTCTCACTCTAAGGTCTGATTTTGAGCTCTTAAAAAACGAGCTAGGAAGAAGATGATACTTATATACAACCCCTAGAGGAAATGACGTCGTTTTGGAAAAAAATGTTCAGTTCCCGTCATTGGCGCTGGTCAGGTTGCGCTGGTCACCAGCGCAAGGCATTGCGCTGGTCACCAGCGCATGCCACAGGCGCACGACCAGCGTCAAATCTCTGGACCAAAAGCGCTGGTCAAGTAGCGCTGGTCACCCGCGCAAGAACACCAGCGCATAGGCGCGACAGCGCACCAGCTCGAGATTCGAGCGCTCCGAAACAAGACCAAACGACATCGAAACCTTTCGTATAATATATCGTTGGAAAGGTATGGAAGTCTACTTTCTACTCCAATTTATGGAATGACATTTAAATGTCTGTAGAAAAAGTTATGGTCAATAGAGTGACCAAAGGTCAGAAACGGACAACAACAGAGTTGCCCTGTTTTGGTGGTCACTTTGGAGATTTCAAAACCAATCCAAACGGTCATGAAATATTACGAATAATATATCGTTGGAAAGGTATGAGTGTCTAGTTTGTCCAGAATTTTACAAAACTCAATTTAAAACTTTGTGTAAAAAGTTATGGTCACAAGACCATACAAAGGTCAGTTTTGAAAAACATTTAAATCATTGAAATCCAATATTTTGAACCTAGACACTTTACTCCAATCAACCAAACCAAATCTAACACTCATCCAAGAGAAGAATGAGACCTTCTCAAGTGGTCAACCATCGCGCTAAGACATGCACACCATCGTGCAAGCGCGGACGTTTCCGATCACACAAACGGAAACGAATTACACCACACTTAAGACTAACATGAAGTGCAAGTGTGGTTGTGAATATATAATATGCATGGGAAAGGATAACATCATGAAAAATCACCAAGCATGTGACACACAAAAGATATGCAAGATAGATAAAGATGCATGCAAGTGTGTGTGTGCATCTAATCTCTTCAAGAACCAAGTCAAGTGATATACCTTTTGAAGCTCTTGATCTTGAAGTCACCGGGATGCTTGGAAGCTTGCCTTGATAATCATCAAGATGACCTAAGCTACCCACAACACAATCATCCCCAATGTGGTATGTCATGAAATAAGCCAATCACAAAATAGAGGTCCTTACAGATAAGATGACCATGGAAAGAAGCACTCTGCGAATCCGAAATCACCTCCCCCAACACAAGCCTGAGGCGGTTCGCAAGAGATTTTGTAACGATTTTGTAAATCACATTACATAGATTGATTGGACGGAAATCAGCCATCCTCTCTGGTCTCTGAACCTTTGGGATCAATGTGATGAGAGTCTAACTGCCTCCAAAGAATGACCCTCATTCAGAACCCCTAAGAAAGCCTACATGACTTGGGGACCCACAGTGGACCAAACTTCTGGCAAAAAAACGTAGGCAGACCATCTAACCCGGTGGCTTTAGTCAGGAACGTATCAAAAAACGCTTTTTTCACATCCTCCGTTGAAAAATAAGTAAGTGAAAAATTGAACCACAACACTAGTAACTCGTATTTTTCCTCCCTCCACACTCCCCCACTGTCAAACACCCCCTTAATTTTGTTTCGAGCTTGTCTATTAGTCGCTTGGCTATGAAAATATTTAGTATTCTTGTCCCTATTTTTTTAGCCATGTAGCTCTAGATCGTTGTTTCCAGTAAATTTCTTCCTTGTCAAGGAGAACTTCTAACTCTCTCTCAACCTTGCGGATTTTATGCCATGACCCAGCCTGGATGTTTATAGATGCAAGCTTCAACTCCTGTTGCTTGGCCAAAATATCCCTCCGCATCTCCTTGCGATTACGAGCATTCCAACCAGACAACTTCCCTGAGCACCGTTTGATCACCTCCACCACCTCATCCATACCAGAACACTGCCCAATACCACTCAAAGAAGATATAATTAACTATGTACACCCTTTCGAATTGGCCCAGCTCTCCTCAAAATGGAAGCGCCAACTTCTTCCCACTTCAACGTGAATCCTATTACTAAAATGTCTAACCTTCAACAAAACGAGACGGTGTTCGGACTTCCAAAACTCCAAATGGCTGACCATAGAGCCTCTGAAAGTGTTCTTCCACTGCAAATTGCACAAGCATCTATCTAATCTTTCCTGAACCATATCGATTCCTTCTCTCTTGATACACCAAGTAAAATTCGACCCCAAGTAGCCCAAGTTTTCAAGATCACAGTCATCCATGACATCACGAAAGTTTTGGATTTAAGACTGAGAATGTTGAGACCCTCCAACTTTCTCCATATTACTAGTAATTTCATTAAAGTCACCCGCACATAGCCAAGGTAAATCAAACATACCTGGCAATCATATAAGAAGAGGCCAGCCATGGTGGCGTTAGGAGGCCTCTGGGTGACCATAGAAACCAGTTAGTCTCTAACGAGTTTACTGATGAGACAAAACATGAACATCAACATGGAATCTTTAATACAATAATAAACTGATATCAACAACATCAGACCAAAACAAACATGAACCCCCACTTCTACCAACACAATCCACAACAAATTTTCCTACAAAACCAAGTTTTATTTGAATATTTTCCATCCATTTGTTAGTAGCCTTTGTTTCCATAAGAAAGACAATTTCCGGCTTATACACTTACTTAAAACTAAGTAGGACCTGGAGCGCCTAAGTGCTACCCATCCCTCAAGCATTCCAAAATAAAGTTTTCATTGTGACCGGCCGGCCGGTTGAGACCAACCTGCCGATATATTAGTTTCAAAGAAATCATCATCCAAAACCATTTTTGTCTTCTTCCTATCACTGATCCCCCCATCAGAGGCCTCACCACTTCCTCTCTTACCCAACCGAGACTCATTTCAACCATGATTAACAGTCGCACTTAGCCCCCTGGCACGTTTTTTTCACCTTCCAGACAACCCCCTAAGCGGATCAGTCATTAGGCTTAAACAAACCCTATCTACAACCTCATTAGTCTCTTTCACAGTAGGCCCAATGCATTCATCTACCATAACCACCCCTTTACAAGGCCCAATGCACTCTTCAGGGTCTATTTGGGTAGATGAGACCAGCTCTATATCACCACCAGCTACGGGCCGTGTGGAGCCCATACCAGTCAATAAGGATGGGCGTGGGGGCCTAATGGAGCGGGGGAGGGTACGCCCACCCCCACCCCCCATTCCTCAAACCTCCCCCTACCACCTCCCCTAAAACTCATTTGGGGGGACTGAGGGTGGGGGCATTTTGGGGGCAAGTCCCCCCTCTCCCACACCCAAAACCCATTTCCCCTGTTTCTTTTCAATTTTAATTCTAAATTTTCAATTTTCAATCCGAAAATCAGAATTCATAATTTAGAATCCAGACATTCCAATCTTTAATTTGACACTGTTAAAATATTCAATCCAAAAAGTAATAAAAATATAATCCAAAATACAATACAAAATAAATTTTTTATATAAAAATAAAAATAAAAATAATATATATTTTTTATTTTGGGGAAATGGGGTTTTGGGTTTGGGGGTGGGTATCCCCACCACCTCCCCAAAATTTATTTAGGGGCAAAGTTTGCCCCTACCCCCACACCCAAAATCCATTTGGGGGCAAAATTTGCCCCCAAAACCCTACGAGGGGCTGTAGGGGGGATAAGGCCCCATGGGAAAACACCCATCCCTACTAGTCAAGCTCAAAACGGGTTGCCCAACAAAAGCCCCATAAGAATTACCAAGCAATTTTTCTCCCACGTGTGCCGTTATGTGATCCCGCTGACTTTTAAATTTAAATCCACCAAAACTAGGCAAGTCCTGATAGCAAGGAGACTTAGGCCCCGTTTGATTTTTTGTCTGAAGACTGAATAGTGCTGAATGTTACTGAAGACTGAATAGTGACTGAAACTAAAAACTGAAAACTGAAAAACATGTTTGTTTTTTTTCACTGAAAACTGAATATAAGTGATAAGTTGTTTGTTTTTTTTAAGTTATAAATATCTGAAAATAAATATTTTTACATTTATGCCCTTCTAACTATTATTTGTTATATATTTACATTTTAATATATTACAGACAACTCTAACATATAAATTAATTCTAAAATAAATTTATTTAGTTATTAATAATATTTCAAATTTATATTACTGTATAGAATTTAATAATTACTAAGCTCTTAGCTAGTGACATTATAAAACTAATGGGCTAATTCATGTGTATATTACGGACAAAATGAAGTTCATCGATATGTTCTTATTAGCAATCTACTTCATGTGTATAATTTATTCTTTAATTGATTTGGAATAACTTGGATAATTATATACTTAATAGATTTCATGTAAATATATATAAATATATATTATAGAACAAGTGGTTAGTTTTGGAAATAGATTAAATTAGTGAGAATAGTTTTGGAAGTAAAACTTTGCATTAAATTCGAGTGGATTTGTGTTAAGTGAAAAGTGAAAAATTTTCACTTTTCAAAACAAGTGGTTTTAGGGGTTCATTAAGTGATTTTAACACTTAAAAAATCAAACAAAATAATTGAATGAAACACATTAAGTACCATTCAATGTTAAGTTGAAAAATCAAACAAGGCCTTACTTCCCTTGGAGTTCTTTTCTTTATTATCAATCCCCCTTTTAACGTTATCAGTCGCAATCTCCTTTCCTTTTTGAGTTACTTGCCCCGTACTCCTGTCGACTTTGCCCAAGATCACCCCCCCGTAATCGGAGACAGTTTCTATGCCCTAACCCTAGCCACTGGTGCCTGTGTATTACCATTACTGCCCTCTCTACCACCCCCAAACTGCCGGCCAACCCCGTTATCGGACCTGTATTTTCTTCTATTCCCCTAATAGCTCATTTTCTTCGCAAGAGTAGAAGCTTTAAGCTAGTAACCAAAAGCAAGCTCACCATTACACATTTCATCTAATCCCATAATTTTGTCAGGACATTCCTTAGTCATATGCCTTAAAATACCACAACGAAAGCAGAATTCTAGGAGTCTTTCATATTTTAGAAGCATAACCGACTCAACCCCATTGCCCAGAACATCAATACGTGAAAACCTCCTAAGGGGTTTGTCTATATCAATAGTCACCTGGACACACAGAAATTTACCCATGCAAAGGCCAGCCTCTCCACCATCTATCTCTTTTACCTCTCCAACAATGCTTCCTAGAAACCTACCTATCTCCGCCGTCATACAAAGCATTGGTACATTATGAATCTGCACCCAAAACTCAGCTTTGTTAAACTTCATACTCATGATGTCACCTCTTCCCTCAGGTTCTTCAAAAGCGATGAGAGCATTATCAAAGTTCCATGGCCCCCTGGCCACCACATTCCGTTTATCCCTTTGATCCTTAAAATGAAAAGCAAAGGTATTATGGGACACCGACTCGATATCCAACCTTCCTTGAACCCGCTAGATCTTCGTCATGACTACCATGAGTGCTTCACGATTCACCGGTTGGTTCATAAGGATTTTCCCAACCAGGCTAGATGACACTATCTGCAGCCCTGCCACCTTTAAATCATCCTTCAGCTTTCTGACCGGGCCCTCCCATTCTTTCAGCGTCATGGTTGCACATAATTTGGCAATCTCTTCTGTATCCATCTCCTCGCCTTTAGCCTCCCTATATCTCAAACCAAGGAAGAATAACGGCTACCACTCTACTTTTACTCTTTAGGGTTCAGAGAAACCTAGAGAGAAAAGACTAACATGAATTGTGATACCTATAATATTAATTACTAACAGCATTTTAGAGTTTTTTAAGTCGTGATCCCATCATCATTTCTATCTGATACATATCAAATTTGACAACAACAACAACAACAACAACAACAACAACAATAACAAAAAATAAATAAATAAAAATAAAAATAAAAATAATCCAAATCTCCCATGATATTATCTAAAATCAAGTGTACATTCATTTTATGATCAATTAACATAAAATATTTACCTCACTCTCTATCTTCTTTTTAATTTTACAATTAAATGGATTGTAGTTATCGGAGGAAATAATTAGAAATGCTCTTATAATTCAAATTAAATTTTTTTTCTTCTTGATACAAATAAACTTTAAAGCAACAAGACAACAAAAAATATACTCAATTTAATGTCATCACATGGCTTCTTAATTTCTTTTTTGTTTCAAATGTATACGTGATTTTTTTTTAATCCTTAAGGCGTTTGGCACACCGTATTGGATTATATCGGACTATATCGGATTGTATTGTATTGTATTGGACTGTATTATCATTAATACAAACCTGTGTTTGGTGATGCATTGTATTACATCATATTAGGTTATTCCTATATGACTTTATTGTATTTTATTATATTATAAAAATATAATATTTTTTTAAATACTTAATAATTAATTTTAAATATCCTTACCATAAATAAATCAATAAATATTTTTATATAAAAAATCAATAAATATTTATTTTAATTGAAACAAAAAATTTAAATAAAATTTTCCTATGTATTTTGAAATTATAAAAAAAAAAAAAAAAAAAAAATTTATCAATATTCCATATTCATTGAAAAAAAAAGTGTTTTTTCTAATACAATACAACTTTATACCACCAAATATAATATATTAGTTAATACGGTGTTTGTTGTATTAGGCAATTAAAATTAATGTATTAAATAATACAACATAGTGTTTGCACCAAACATTGTATTGTATTATTTTAGTACATTTTAATGACCTAATATCATACAATACAATCAAACAAACGAGGCCTAAAGGTTTAAATTACTTTAATAATGAAATGACTCTAACCAAAACTGGAAATCGACAATGAAACTCTATTAATTACATGGATCAGGTTAAAACAACTTAAATTTATGACTTAAAATTTTGACTTCAACATCTTAATTACCAATGTGCTTTTAATCCAAGAGTTATAAATATATTCAAATATCAACCATTAGATTAAGAGTTGTTGAGATGTTGAAGTCAAAATATTAAATTACTGATTTAAGTTGATTCAGCTTGACACTAATTATATTATCAGCAAATACATGAGTGGTTAGTTTTCACTTTTTTTTTTTTTTTTAATAAAAAACTTTCATCTTTTGTTTTAATTTTTAGGGGGAATTGCACAAACATTCCTCAAGATTTGATGAAATTGCACAAATATGACAGTTTTTGGACATGTACACACAAACTTCCCTCAACATTTGAAAATTGTTCCACAAACATCCCTTGCCATTAGATAAATCCGTTAACCAATGGTCAAAAGTGTAAAAAGTCTAAAATACCTTTTATTTTTATTTTAAATAAACTAAAAAATTAAAAAATAAGATAAAAAATATAAAAATAAAAATTTAGATAACATGAATGTATCTTAAATCTGAAACTTGGAAAAAAAAAAATCATCTTTACAAATAAAAAAATAGTTTTTTAAACAATTTAATAATAAATAAATTTTAAATTTTAAATTTATTTTAAATCAAGGGGGAATTGTAGAATTTTTTTTCCAACTTTCTGATTTAAGATACATTCATATTTTCTAAAATATTTTTCAATATTTTTTATCTTATTTTTGAATTTTGAATTTTGTTTAAAATAAAAATATAGAGTATTTTGGACTTTTTACACGTTTAACCATTGACTAACGGATGAGAATGTTTATGCAACAATTTTTAAATGTTGAGGGAAGTTTGTGCTTATATGGTCAAAACTGCCATATTCGTGCAATTTTATCAAACCTCAGGAGATGTTTGTGCAATTCCCCCTAATTTCATTAATTTATTCGACTCTTGAAAACACAACTCTTGAAATAAAATCGGGTGGATATAGATACAATGTTAGACTTAGAACCAAAGACTATAACCCTAAATAAAATTACCTTTCTTGTGTGTAATTAACACTTAATTAACTGAAAAAGAAAGAAAGAAAGAAAAAAAAAAAAAAAAAAAAAAAAAAAAAAACTTTATTCAAAAACCAAAAAAAGTGTTGGGTTCAAAATTACCTTTTCCGGTAAGTAATAATTAAGAAAACTTCCTAAAATAACAAAAATCTCTAAATCACGTACGCCTAAAAATTGAAAAAAAAAAAACTGTCAGAACACTAAAATTAAACTATAGTAATAAAATTTAAATTTCTCATCAATAAAATTTAAATTTCTCATCAAGGGTTTTTAAATACTAGAAGTTAAATTATAACCTATCACAAGAAAATGTTGCATTACTGGACTGAATAGACACTTTTTACCATCATCAAATCACAAATGGCGCCAATAACCTCGTTTTTCCTTTGCTTGGGTTCGGCTGTGTTTTGGGTTTGGTCCTGTGTGTCCTCCCCTATTCTGTTGTGCGTTCCTGTTGGTCGTGCTCATTTTTAATAAAGCTTGGCTTTAAACTGTTCAAAAAAAACCTCTTGCCAATGTGGTTAGAACTTCCAAGTGAGCCCTCTATCACCACGGTTCAACGCTCAAGGCATATAGGTATATATATATTCATTGTCCCGGTTCCGGCAGTTGTTGTATATTCAAAAAAAAAAAATCACAAATGACGGTTTAATTTATAATTTTTCAAATTAATAGATAAATACAGATTCACATGTAATTAGACCAAATCTTGAAATAAAACAAGTGTTTTGTGAACCTACTTATTATGTACGCGAGAGAGAGCAGCCATGTAAGGTCCAGTTCCATAAATTCTCCCAAGCTCAGTATCCAAGCCCAAACCTAAGCCTAAATTCAAACACAAAAGCTAAACCAAGTTCGGCCCATCACATTTGAGTTTTTTTTTTTAAAAAAAAATGAATTGAATTGAAGCGGCAACCAGCTGCCAGGTGGAGTGTGTATGAGTGTGGTGTCAAGTGTGGAATTGCAAGTTTGATTAGAAGAAAAAAAATATATAGAATTTATAAAAAATAAAAAAGCTAAAAGATAGAAATGAGACTCGGCTAAGCTAAGAGAGAGACAGAGATTTTGACCAAGATAGAAAGCAGAGAAAAGAAAAGAAAGAAAGAGAGACGAGGGGCGAGAGATTGTAGTATTGTTAGTACAGTTGGTGATGTATAGTATTAGATTGTATTAAATAATACAAATGTTTGGTAAGTTATTAGATAGTATTGTATTAAATAAATATTAATGATTATAAATTAATAAATTTATTTTTTTAAAAATAAAAATATATAATTAAAAACTCTCGTAATCGACCAGTTGACCACAAATTCACATAAAAAAAAGGGTTAATAGCACCAGTACCCCTGAATATATAGTGAAATTGCATAATGCCCCCTAATTTTTTTTTTTCCTTGCATTAAACCCCTCGAACTCCCATAAATAGGCAGAAATGGATGGAAAAGGGACGAACGTCAAAGGAAACTTACACTTATACACCCTGATTATATGAATAATTGTATTAAAGCTGGAAAATTATAATAATATCACACAAGCACCCTAGAGTCGGGGGTAAAGTTGGTAATTCTGGAATTTTATAATGTTATAAAAAATTAATTGTACTTTAAAAAACAGAAATAAAAAAATAAATAATAATAGTAATATATATATTAAATGCATTTAAATTAATAATTTAAATTAAATAAAATAATAAAAAATTAAAAAATCAATCAACCCTAACAAAAATTAAAATTAAAAAAAAAAATTAACTCTTTCTCATCTCTGTTTTCTATCTCCCCAAACAATATTTTTTTCCAGATCACTTCAAGAAATCTGGAAAAAATTTCTAGATTTGAAGTTTATACAAAATAATTTTTTTTTTTAATGTTAATAATAAAAAAATTAGAAATAAAAGAATTAAAAAAAAAAAAAAGATCTCCACATATTTCATTTTTTTTTTCTTTCCAAATTTCAATTTTTTTGAATTTTCCATGAGCAAACCAAATCAAATTAACATCAACACCACCAAACCAAATTAAAAAATTCATCATGAAAAAATGAAAAAAATAAATAAAACTAATATTAAATTATAATTAATTAAATTTAAAAATAAAACTAATTAAATTTATAATTAGTGAACTAATTAACCTTAAATTTAAAGGATTTTTTTTTATTAGGTGGAGACCCAATCTGGATCTCCACCGGATTGGGTCTCCACTGTCCATCACATGAGATGGATGGTAGAGATCCAATCTGGATCTTCACCTAGTAAAAAAAAAAAAAAATCACCCAGCAAAGAATATTCATCTTCGTTCTATCCAATCTGGTGGATTTGGTTATTGCAAGAAGAGAAGAAATTGTTTAATATTTGGATTTGGGTGGTTTGGTGTGGATGTTTCTGGGTTTGGGAAAATGAAGGTGAAGGTTGGGTTGTAGAAAAAGAAAGATAATACCATACAAATAATGGATGTTTCTGGGTTTGGGAAGATGAAGATGAAGGTTGGGTTCTAATACAATACATCATAATACCATATGATATTACGTATTAGCTAGTATAAAGAATGGTTTATTAGGTGTAAAATTTTGTATTAAATTAATACAATACAAATAACCCTAACTGAACCCCAAACATAGTATTGTATTGTTTTAATACATTTTAAAGGGTTAATACAAACAGTACATGCCACCAAACATGGCCTTATTATTTTATTTTCTCATTAGAATGCTTGGTAATTTATTGTGTTGCAATAATTTATATGCATATGGTTATGTATGTTGGCACTGCCCAAGCTGATGTAGCATAAAAAAATTGAAAAATGGGCCTGTAGGCCCAATTCAAATATTTTTCAATCTTTAAATCTTTCATTTTTCTTCTATTTTTTTTTTACTTGTTTTTATTATTTATTAATATATAGTATTAAAAAACTTTAGAGAGGATATCTTTTGTAAAATGTGGGGTGTTCTTACATGTTATAATATTTTAAAATTTTTATAAGCCACTGTCTACTTTCAAAGCCACAAAATCAATTAAAGGTTTTGAAATCCGTACAAATAAAAGCCTAAACATGATATTGGTTAAAAAAAAAAAAAAAAATTGTTAAAAAGAGCTTTTGGCTAAGAGTGGTGCAGTGGTGCTATTGACAAACCCTCCAATGATGTAACAATACCTTATTTAAAAAAATATATATAGATTTATAAAATTTAATTCATTTTTTTTCCCAAATGGTGGTTTAATTTGTAATTTTTCAAATTAATAGATAAATACAAATTCACATGTAATTAGACCAAATCTTGAAATAAACAAGTGTTTTGGGAACCTACTTATTATGTACGAGAGAGAGAGAGAGAGAGAGAGAGAGAGAGAGCAGCCATGTAAGGTCTAGTTCCATAAATTCTCCCAAGCTCAGTATCCAAGCCCAAACCTAAGCCTTATTATGATTTCAGTTGGGTTAGGGTTGTTGTGGCTAGGGTGTGATGAAAATGATGATGATGAGATTTGGGTTTTGTTAAAGATGATGATGATGATATGTGGGTTTGTGATGGGTTTGAAACTGAAACTGGGTTTGTGCTCGGTTTGGATGAATGGTGGTGGTGGTAAACTGGTAATATTGAAGTTGGTGAAGTTGTTGGGTTTGAAACTGAAACTGGGTTTGTGAGCACTAAAGAATTCAACAGGGTTTGTGATGGGTTCTTGCAAATCTGAAACTAGAGAAGAAATTTTTTTTAAAAAAAATAAATAAATAAAAACTTGTTTTTTAAAATTTAAAAAAGGGTTAATATCGTTTTAGTCCCTACTGTTTACCATATTATCCATTTGGCTCCTCGTAGTTTCAGTATTAGCTATGCAGGTCCAAACATTTTCAATTTATCCCTATTTAGGTCCCTGCCGTCCAATTCCGTTAGCTTTTTTGAAATTGCCGTTAATTGTGCGAGGGTAAAATGGGGTTTTCAGCCTTTAATTTATTCTAGAATTTTTATCAGAAGGGCAGAACGGTAAGTTCACGAAGAAAATTTTTAATAATAAAAAATTTATAATGAAATGAAGAGTTGAGATGCAAATTTTATCTCAGGTGTTGACACGTCACATACAAATTTATAAAAACCTAACTATTAAACCACGTTATCATCTTCCACCATTATATTCTACACGCAATACCTAACCTAACCCAGAACACATCACCATAAATCAAACCACCATCACTGTCAAACGCACGCAAACCACCACCGGCGGCCGAATCAAACCAACACCAAATGCCGGTTGAATCAAACCACCACCGGTGCCCAAATCAAACCCATTCTCACCAACACCTCTCACCACCTCTGACCATTCACCAACACACACCTAGATCTCTCTTGATCTCATCTGAGAAACAAACACATCCATCTCTCTCTCTCTCTCTCTCTGAAATTTGAGAAACCTCCATCAAAAAAATCGATTCAAACTGATCTCATCTCCCTATCTCTCTTTCTTCCTCGCCGCTCTTTCTCATTTCAAACCCTAGCCACTTGAATCTCATCTCATCTCATCTCTCTCTAGATCAATCGATCTCACCACCACCACCATTATCAGCCACTCCGAAGCCAAGAAAGAAGAAGAAGAGACAAATTTGGTCGTCGTCGTCGCGTTTCCGGTCATCGTCGTCGTCTTCGTAGTTGCTTCCGGTCGTCGTCGTCGTCGCTGCTGCTAGTCATCGCCGCCGCCGTCGTCACTTGGAGTGTGAGAGAGAGAGAGAGAGAGAGAGAGAGAGAGAGAGAGAGAGAGAGAGAAATTTTTTTTGTTAGGGTTTGGTGATGAACTGGGTTAATGTATACCAAATATTTGCATTGGGTTCTCCGAAACCTCTTATCTTGTGATTGGGTTAATGTAACCCAAATATTTGCATTGGGTTAATGTATACCAAATATTTGCATTGTGATTCAAGTTGGTTTCATTGCATAACTGCTAAAAACTTAGGAGAAACACAAAAAAATTGGCTGAAGTTCGCGTTTTTTCTCTAAGTTCCTTGTTGTTCTTGGTTGATTGTTGACAATTGTGTTTTAATTACAAATCCCATTTTAATTCTAGGAAATATTAAGAATTTGATTTTTTGGGTTTGATGATAGTGAAGATTTTTATTAAAAATTCCAGATATTGTTTTATTAAAAAAAATTTACTCATAGATGAAGATTTTTTTGTTTTTGATTTTAAGTTTTTATTTATTTATTTATTTTTAAAATTAGGTGGAGATGAGATGGACGGCGAGGATCCACTCAATCAATTTAATTTTTTTTAAAAAAGTTTTTTTTTTGTTTTTTTTTTTTAAAGTTTTTTTTTTGTTTTTTTTAATCAAGATTGGATCCCCACCGTCCATCTCATGAGATGGACAGTGGTGATCTAATATGAATCTCCATTCTATCAATTTTTTTTAAAAGTTTTTTTTACTTAATTTAAAAATTATTATTTTTAAATCGTTTAAATATTTATTAGAAGGGCAATATTGTCTTTGTAACCAACTCAGCCATTGTTAGGGGTATAATAGTCATTTGACCATCTGACCATGTCAGGTGGTCAGATTTTAACAGAAAACGTTATAGAAGGACTAAATCGGCCAATACTGAAACTACGAGGACCCAAATGGATAATATGGTAAACAGTAGGGACTAAAACGATATTAACCCTTTAAAAAATGAAGATTTTTTTTTTTTTTTTAGGTTAGTTTTATTTTATAATTATTTTAATATTACTTTTTAATTATGGTAGTGGGTGTTTCACTAGTGTTAATTCACCGTTGAAATTCGGTTCACTAATTATAATTATAATTAGTTTTATTTTTAATTTTAATTAATTATAAGTTTAATTAGTTTTATTTATTTATTTCATTGATTATGAATTTCTAGAGTTGGTGTGGTGGTGTTGATGATAGAATGAATTTGGAGATTAAGTGAGAAAATGATAGAAAATTTTGTATTCTTAAATTTTTTTTAAGTAATTTTTTAAATAAATTTAAATTTTGGGTTTGAAGGTCATGTTTTAATAATTTAATGTATTATTGATTTAATATTTTGTTAAACTAATTTTGTTTAATTGGAAATATGGGTAGTTTAATTGTTATTATTATTATTATTATTATTATTATTTTAAAAATATTAACGTTATTATTATTTTTATTTTTTTAGATATTAGTCAAACAATTTAAAGGGTATTTGTGTGATATTATTATATTTTTCCAGTTTTAATGCAATTATACATATAATCAGGGTGTGTAAATGTAATTTGCCTTTGACGTCCGTCCTTCTACCGTCCATTTTTGCTTATTTGTGGGAGTTCGAGGGGTTTAATGCCAGGAAAAAAATATTCAGGTGGCACTATGCGATTTCGCTATATGTTCAGGGGGTACTGATGATATTAACCCAAAAAAAAAAAAAAAAAAACCCTCTCTGCAGTCTGTACAAAACCAATCCCTCAAAAATCCAATCTCCATTGATATATATCTCTCTCAATCTTCAAAATCTCCTCGTGACCTCGTCCTTCAAAATCGTTTTCCAATTCTGATTCCGATTCCAATTCCAATTTCTTTTCTTCTTCTTCAACCAAAAACGATTTCAACATCACTGCCACTAACAAATCCGCTCCGCCACCTCCTCTTCTTCCACCTCCTGGTGATCCACCGTCCGCGGCACCAACAAATCTTCTTCAATTGTGTTGTCAGAATTTTCAAGAAACAGTGACGGTTTGGGTGTGGATATGGTGGTGGTTTGGGTGGATTTGGTTATTGCAAGAAGAGAAGAAATTGTTTAATGTTTGGATTTGGGTGGTTTGGTGTGGATGTTTCTGGGTTTGGGAAAATGAAGGTGAAGGTTGGGTTGTAGAAAAAGAACGGTAATACCATACAAATAATGGATGTTTCTGGGTTTGGGAAGATGAAGATGAAGGTTGGGTTCTAATACAATACATCATAATACCATATGATATTATGTAGTAGCTAGTACAAAGAATGGTTTATTAGGTGTAAAATTTTGTATTAAATTAATACAATACAAATAACCCCAACTGAACCCCAAACATAGTATTGTATTGTTTTAATACATTTTAAAGGGTTAATACAAACAATACAGGCCACCAAACATGGCCTTATTATTTTATTTTCTCATGAGAATGTTTGGTAATTTATTGTGTTGCAATATTTTATATGCATATGGTTATGTATGTTGGCACTGCCCAGGCCGATGTAGCATACCAAAAAAAAAAAAATATGGAAAATGGGCCTGTATGCCCGATTCAAACATTTTTCAATCTTTAAATCTTTCATTTTTCTTCTATTTTTTTTTTACTTGTTTTTATTATTTGTTAATTTATTGTATTAAAAAACTTTAGAGAGGATATCTTTTGTAAAATGTGGGGTGTTCTTACATTTTATAATATTTTAAAATTTTTATAAGCCATTGTCTATTTTCAAAGCCACAAAATCAATTAAAGGTTTTGAAATCCGTACAAATGAAAACCTAAACGTGATATTGGTAAAAAAAAAAAATGTGCTATTGACAAACCCTCCAATGATGTAACAATACCTCATTTAAAAAAAATAAAAATAAAATAAAATTAGATTTATAAATTTAATTCATTTTTTCCCAAATTACCCTTATTTGTTTTCTTTGTTTTCCCATTCCAAACTTCGCACACCCCACCCCCGGGTATATGCTCACCTTCTAAGCAACCTCTTCCTCAATTTTTATTTTTATTTTTTTCTTTTGGTATCTTTTTACCTTCTGTTAGTGTTGATTCATAAAACAATCATCTTGACTTCTTCTTTTTCGAGTGCGTAATCCATGATCATGGCTTCTTCTTCTTCTTTTTTGAATTTTTTATTTCACTTGGTTATATCATAAAGAAGACAATAATCATTGGAAGTTAGCAGAAGAAGATGCAACTATGATTGCGTTCATTGGTATTCAGAAAATAATTAGAATTAAAAATCAGGATTACCCCATCTACATATTAAAGGAAACCACTTTGGTCCTTTTGATGATTTTGAAGTAGCGGATCCTTGTATTGAAACCATGAATTGCACCAAGCATACCACCAATACCAGAGCCCGCCTGTGAAATTGATATTGAAGAGTTTTTAAAAAATCAGGAATGGGTACAAGACAAATGTAAAATCATGAGAAACTCTTTCAATTTTTTTTTAAAGAGAGAAATAGACATACAGAATTAGGGTTGATGGCAGCCAGACAACATGCCCTGGTCAGAGAAACGATCTTTGGTTGAGAGTACTATCATCGAAATGGTCTCCAAGATTGTGCGAAACTGGCATTTGCGTGGGATCAGTGGAGAAGAGAAGAGACGAGTGAGCATTGCTCTGGAATTTGTGATGAAATTGAATTGAATGTCTATTCAAGTAATTTTAGTAAAAACATAAATATAATATTAAATAATTTTCAAATAATGGGCATTATTAGTCTACCGGAGGTGTGTCAATAGCACATTAGCACCACCCTTTGTCTAAAAAGGTAATTTGGGGACCAAAAATGCTTTGGATCAAATAGGTCTTCGCACAAATGGTATGGGACAAATATTTTTGTGCCCGAAAAAAGTTTCAGCGCCAAATGTTTATGCATCGCCTAAAATAAAATAAAAGGGTTATTGGCACCAATCCCTCCTGAACTTTAAATGGGTTTGCATTTTAACCCCTAAACTTTTTTTTAGACATTAAACCCTCTGAACTCTCATTAATTGGCAAACCGTTTGGTTTATTACCCTCTGAATGCCCGTTTGAAGTGGTATTTACAATCTTGTTTTGCCAATGAATGAGAGTTCAGGGGAGTTTAACGCCTAAAAAACAATTTCAGAGGGTAAAATGCAAACTCGTGTAATGTTCGGGGGGGGGGGGTTGTTCGCCGGTGCCAATAACCCAAAATAAAATAAAATGTTGGGAGATTGTACTGTAGCTAGAACGAACATTAGAGCATTAGTAAGGGGTATGCCTGATTAATGACAAAACCACTAGACAAATCTCCTTTTTTGTCTAAACTTAGTGGACCATAACCAAAGCTTTGATCGAAATGCTTCCCTTGACCCCTAGATATCACAACTTCTTTTAAAAATGTATTCCGTTCTAAAAATCTACTATTAACTTAATTTCCCACGATGCAGTCAGTCTTTCCCTTAATCTATTCCTTTAGATTAAGAGATGCAAGCAATGGGATGTTGTCATCTATACACATGATCAGTACAAGGGTGTCCTAAGATGTGGGTCTATTAGGCATGTATTTGTGGAAAAGAACAAAAAGGAATAAGCAAAAACAAAGCGACCCTTGATTCAACTTCATCATAACTCACATATATGGCTACATAAAAAGTGATAGGGTCAAGATGCTGGTAATTGAAGTTTTTTTTTTAAAAAAAAAATCTAGTTGTTTTCATTCAATTTGGTCTTTGACACATACAAACAAATTGAAATAAAAGGAATCCAGTTCATAACTTGATAAGAAAAATCAAAGTTGATTGAGCAACATTACTCCACAATTAAAAACAATTAAAAGAAGGAAACAATTTGGTTTGAACAGTGTATTTGCAGCATGCAATCGAAATTAACAAGGAAACTCTCATTGTGTGAGAGATTACAACTTTGTTCTTTCCAGAGTGGGTATATTAGCATCAATATAATCACAATTTAGTTCCAAATCCATGGACATATTAATTGAAGCTTCCATTTGCATTTCTAACTAACCCAATGCAGCCTAAGATGCAAAAAATCGTATAAAACATCGATTTTTACGAAAAAGTCACTAATTTAAAATGATAGTGCATAGTTGACAACTTAAAAGTCTACAAAAGTGAATCACACACAACGAGCAATCTCAACTACAAACAGCATGATAAAATAATAATAAGAGAAATCGAAATAGAATCCGTAAATGAGAAAATACATAGTCACAGTGGGAGGTTTTGATTAAATTTTATATCTTCCATTTTCAAATAACCAGTCAAAAGGTTCAAAATACATGCTAGCGACTTATCTCTATTCTACCCAAAAAAAAATAAAAATAAATAAATAAACTGTCTGTCTAAAGTCTAAACAAAGAAAAGTCTAAAAATGTTACCAACATTCAACAGTTTAAAACATCACAACAATTTCAAATTTCAAAGAATGAATCTAGAGGCAGGTCTATATAGAGTGGAGTAGTGGACCATCACCATTCACCATTCACCATTCATAGAAGAGATAGAAAATTAATTGTGAATAGATCTTTTTCTCTCTATTATCACACTCACTTCTCTTTAGATGACTTCTGATCTGAATTTGTTCAAACTATATAACTGATACCAAACACAATAACCACCTAAAAGAATCTTGGAAAACATAAAAGCCATGAGAATTGCCATAAAAATAAACTGTACCTTACATTTGATCCGATTCATGATAAGAGATTCCTCAATTGCGTCTGCCCAATTGCGCGTTTTATAGTCTGATGCTCAGACAATCTGATGTCTACATTGCCATCTTTAAACTCCATCATAACCCAATTAAGGCTCTACAATCAGAATCCAATGAAAGATCACATGTTTGGTACAATTCAAAAACATCGGCGAGAAGTACCGGTGGAAACTCAACCCACCCGATTCAAGACGCAATATATATACACAGAGAGAGAGAGAGAGAGAGAGAGAGAGAGAGAGAGACTGGTCAAGGGAACAGAAATATAGAATAGGTTCGGGCTCGGGCTCGGGCTTAGGTTCAGGTCCAAATCCAATTGGGTTGACTGGCCCATCTCATCTCATATTGGGCCGAAAAAGATTTGGATTTTTTTATAAAATAAACTCTTTTTAATTTAATACCATATCATTAGCTCTATTAAATACTAAAAGAACATGCTCTTAAATACTAAAAAAAAAGCGCACCAAATCTCTATGTAATTTTTCACCTTCGCTTTTCAAACGCCATATCTCTATTTCAAAACAGTAGTTTTATTCTATATGAGATTCTAATATATATACCTCACTTTTGTACAGCTAGTTTTTCAAGGATTTTCATATGTGAGCAGCATTTGTTTAGGCTGTGAACAACTTTAGTGTTCTTTTATGATGGAATGGTTTTGCTAAAATGGTGAGTTAACTGTAGCCTTTTTCGCAAGCAAAAATCTTTCTCTTAAAGCAAGAAACTCACCCATCTCAGCCTCAAAGAAACCAGGTCAGGATATGGGATTGGGTTATTGTTAGGGTCATCATGTTTGATGTTACTATAAACCGTTAGCAAATTAAATAATCAGCTTCTCAGCTGTTAGTGTGTGTCTGATGTAGGGAATCAATTCTCATGTGTCCATGATAATTAATGTGTCTTAGTGTAAGGAAACATTTCCAATATGGTCATATCCTAATTAGTGTGAGGGTAACAGCATTTTACAATCACAATCAATACAACAAATATTTCCTAACTAATTTCTATTCTCTCTCTGTGACAATCTCTCTCTCTCTCTCTCTCAAATTCTGATCTGTTTCTCTCTCCAATCTATCTCTGCTTCTTATCTTCACAATTTCTTCTTCAGTTCTTCAATTTCCAGAATATCTTCAATTATCTGCAAAAATAAAACTCAAAAACAAATCAGAAATTAACTTTAAAATGCCCAGGGCATGACAAAGGTATGGAGATAGCAGCAACCATATGGCCTGAGGGTTAAAAATTATCATTTTGCAATTAATTTGCACTATTCTCCACTTTTATCTCTTGTTTAAAAATGGGATGAAAACCCCTCTATAAATTGAATTGTTCTCCAAGGTCTCCCCTATCCAATCACCTTTTCAATTAAAAAGGTGATGTCAAACACTTTCAGAGGGTTAAAAGACTAAAAGGACATTGAAGCCATGAGCTCTATTAAATTTGGCATATTTAAGCACATTAATTTGTAAGACCAGCAAGCCTGATATATGGGACAAGCTGAATAGATTCAAAGGTAGAACAAATAAAATACAATTATGTGGGGGTCTTGAAGCCAGTAGCTCTATTAAATACTAAAGGAACATGCTCTTAAATACTAAAACAGGGGACATGGAAACTTTTCAAGCATTTTAATATTTAAAATTGTGTTATTTATTTCTTCTTTTTTAAAAATAAAAAATTATAACTCTTAAATACATAACTTATACTTACACGAGCTGGGTTTTGCGCTAATTTTATTTACTAGTGTTAGATTAAAATAATAATAAGGCAATTGCCTTTGCTGCAAAGACCAATAGCATTAAGGTTTATTATTATTATTATTTTTGAAGTGAATAGTAAGTTAAATGCCCAGAATTTGTTTCAAAAGTAAATACCCAGAATATACAGATGTGTGTGCAATGTGCTTGTGTAAAAGGCAATATTGCCAGTACACATAGACAAAGCAAGCTATGTATGCTGCTGGTGTGTAAGTGTGTAACACACAGGTGACAGGTACAGCAACAATAACAACAACAACAAAAAAGGCAGAACCGTAGAGATTTTTTTCTCTTCGTGAGTTTTTGCATTGTGAACCGATGAAACTTTTCGAATTCAATATTATCTTCCTACCCGAAAGTGATTCCAATTGGTAATTAAAATTAGTATTTAGAAAAAATGTTAGGGTTTAAGAAAATAGAAAGGGATATACAACATAAGTGAAAATCAAACAAATATTAGGAAATAATTTGATGAAATTTATCTTTAAAAAGAAAATAGGAAATAATTTGTGTTATGGGTGTATTTACAAACTATTTAATCATTTTAGTCATTTTACTTAAGGGTAATATTGAAATTTTAAAAATATATTAATTTGGGATGTAAATACCCTTTTTGAGAGGTGTAAATATCGTCAATCATACAACATTCAAAGCACAAATTTGTAAGCCCAACTTCCAACTTTAAAATATTAATTTTAAAAAGCCCACCGCACATGAATACTTCTAATAATAAAAAGAAATTTTGAGTTACTTACCCTTTTTATTTTATTTTTTATTACAAAGATGAAAACTGAAAATTTATCTCCTTTCAAAAAAAAAAAATAATATGAAAATTTATCCTCTCTCTCCAACGATGGAAATTCCTCTATGAGTTCGTCCTTCGTACTCTCTCTGTCTCTCTCGCAAAAAAAAAAAATTGCAAAATCGCTTCCCGAGAAATTTCCAGAAGCCGCGACAAAACCTCTATCTCTTCGTTTTGTTTTTTTAGAAGAGATCTCTATTCACACGAGCTCGGGTTCCAAATGCAGTAATTGCAATCAAAACGACACTTCATAGGTACCTCCCACAACTCCACTCGGTTATCGAAACCGAAATCTTTATGTTTGATTAGTGCAATCGATTGTCTATTTTGGTTTTGGTTGAAATTTTTTTGAGTGTTGTGATCTAGGTGGTTGAAATGTTTTGTCATTGTTGATTTTGTGAGTGATATAGCTAGTGTTTGCCTGTTATTTGTAAAGCCAAAAACAATTTGGTTTGAACTTGTAGAAACAGAAAGCGAAAACAACAATGAAACCAACACGTTAGAAAACCGGTTAGGGAAAATCAAGGCCTGTGTTTGACACGGTGTCCTTAAGATAATTTCTCCGTATATAACACCATATGTGTATAGCGATTGTCTCACAGGATACAAAGATTTAACAGTGGAAGTGCTAAACACAAACCACTCTCAGCAAACTCAAACCGAGTTCAAACTTACCAAGCACAGAAAAGAGAAGAGAGAAATTCGGCTACTATAATTTGTGTATTCTTGAATGAATTTTATGAAAAGAATACTAGGGTATTTATAGCCAAAATTGAAACACTAGGGTTTAGGGATTAATTCGGAAATATCTCGGTGAATACGTTTTTGATTTAATAAGGAAATAATTTAATTAGATAATAATCTCCAAAGAAATTTACTTCTAATCAAAAACCGATTCTGTATTCTTAGTGATCAAGCAAGAAATCAAAATCCAAACAATTAAAGCTTTCCTTATTCTTCACAAAAACAAAAACGTTGCTAGACTCTCATGGTCCAATCAGAGCGGCATTCGTGTCCGCAGGACATGCCCACATATGAGTCGTGCATTCGAAGGTTCGAGGTCCATGATTTGCACCCCCACCCCCTGTGCGCGCGAGAGAAAGCCTCTATGCCACACACATTTTTTTACCTACTATCACACATTTACTTATATACTATATATAAGCTTCTTCCCTAGCTAATGTGGGATGTGCCATTTTCCCCCACATTTTGGGCTCACCTTGAGACTCAATTTCTCATTCACCCATTAATCATTTTGTGAATTTGAGTATACTATTTTGAAGCTCTCACAGAGGAGAATTCAAATCCACTTTAATCTTCCATTTTCATGGAATTAATCATACTCAATTTGTGCTCTCAAATTAAGAGTTTATCACAAAATTTCCAACAATCCCCCACATGAATGAAATTGACATAGGAGACATGATAGATGATTTTTTTAGTAAGCTCAAACGATAGAAACCTGCATAAGATAGGTAGGTGTTGCCCTTTGAACCTTCCCTTGTAAAGGTATGTTTACTTTACTGGCTGATCAGTAGATGTGATATCCTTGAACTGCTCTGCCGTTTATGTAAACGATAACATACCTCACACATGCATCTTCCATACCCGATTTGGTTCTCATTGTTATGTTCGTTTTGGCCATGAACATGCGCCTGGTTCTGTGAGAGTCGCTGGAGAATATAGCCCTTCACTATTCTCTTTTAGAAGTGGCCCCACTTCTCTCTCACATAGGTGATTTCTTAATTAAGAGTAATCCACATTACTCTGCTTAGATTTTCATAGCTTGGAATTTCGACGCATAAGAATCATTAAAAACATGGTTTAACCTTTTCCCTACGGGCATCACCGTTTCATCATGGGAATGGACTCGAGGGTAACCCCCACAGTGATCCAACTAAGTCTTACAACTTGGTTGTCCCATTGAATCTAAATCTTGGGATCTCCAGTCAACTAGGTTGGGTGTCCATTGTATTGACTTTTTATCTCGTGGGCTTTAGTCCCATTCCTCTCGATGATGTCTCAACTAATTCTCTGTTTAACCCTTTGGTTAGCATATCCGCAATGTTATCTTTTGACCTTACATGGTCAATAGTGATAACCCCAGTTGAGATTAGTTGTCTAATGGTATTATGTCTTCGATGTATATGTCTAGATTTCCCATTATACATGTTACTCTATGCTCTTCCTATTGCTGATTGACTATCACAATGGATGTGAAAATGCCTACAAGGTTATACTAAACAACCTAGAGGGGGGGTGAATAGGTTGACACACTAGTTTTAAAAACTCTTTCGTGACTCGTGACAAAACCTTGGTGAGCATACAAATTGACCTTTAACAAGATTGTTATGAGAAAACAATTAATACATGTATGCTCAATTCACCACCCTTAGTCTACACAACATATACTAATAAACCATGTATCTCATATACAAGTATATTCAATGAAGTGCACATTCCACAAGTTGTGCTTAAAGTATTACAATGATAAGAACACTACAACTTGCTAGAGAAGAAACTATATTAAACTTAATACAAATAATACTTGTATTTACAATAGTGCCCAATATGTACAAGAATCAATCAAAGAATACCTATACACAAAAATCAATGAATAAAAGAATTATATTTACAATTATGATCAAAATGAATATGCTCAGAAATCACACTTTACAAAATCTTGTTTCCAAATACATCACAAGTGAAGATTGTACTACAAGATAACAACATACACAAAAACAAATATAAAAGATAGAGATAGAAAGAATTGACACAAGGGATTTTTTAACGTGGTAAAACCTCCAAGGAGGAAACATCCACGGGTTGAATTACAACCATTGGGTACTTATATATATTTGGAAAGTAAATTAGAAATTCTACAAAATGGCCAATCCTAGTCACCAACCCATGTGGAGTCTATGTTTACCCAATCCCTATTGGAAGATACAAAATCCCTCAATGATGTAAACCACCACATATTGGAACTCATACCAAAACCAACATCGTTGGAAGATTAGAAATTCCTCAAGAGTGCATACACATCCCATGTACCCCGCTCTATCGGACTCTATGTCTAACCAAACACCCGGGCCTACCAATATATAAGCCAACTCTCTATATAAGGCATACGTGCCTCTAGAAAGCCTCCCATGCATGACTATCCAAGTCCTCCCGACTCTAGCCATGACTTCTTGCTTGTCTATCCAAGTCCTCCCGACTCTAGACAAGACTTCTTGCTTACCTATCCAAGTCCTCAAGACTCTAGGCAAGACTTCTTGCTTGGCTATCCGAGTCATCCCAACTCTAGCCAAGACTTCATGCCTTTTACAAGGACTTCCTAGTGTGATCATGTGAATGCAAATGATGCAAACAATCAAAACAACATAGAACATGTGATCAATACATTCCATGGAACAACTAGATCTAGAGATGTGAAAACACAAGCAATAGAAATCTAGATGCAAAAACATGAATGAAAACCTAGAGCATGTGAATACAATTAACACATAAAAACTACTAGATTCATTCATACAAATAACACTTGAACAAAACATATACATGAGGCACAAGTTCAAGATGTTATAAACATACATAAAAATGCTAGAATCACAAAATGTATTCAACAAGTATTCTAGCCAAAGATTTAGAGATAGGAGATATGTTAAAAACAAATCAATCCTAAATATCTCTAAAAACACATATAAAGGCTCTAATCCTAGATTTCATCAATCATGGATCAAAGTCACATATAAAGGATTATTAATCATAAACTTGATCAATCAAGTCTCAAACAATCCTAGATATCAATCTAATCACAATACAACTCCCAATCATGTTAAAAACAAAGAATCAAAGATTCTAGTCAACATGTGTCTCTAATTAGACTATTCAATTAGATTGATTATGAAGCTACCTTTCTCTATAGCATTCACTAAACAAACATATACATATAGAAGAACAAACCCCAAGCAAATTGGAGGATAAAAAAGATGAAATCACAAAGTTATGAACTCTACCTCAATTACAAGAGCTGGTTTGATTTTCTGAGGAGATCTGTCAGAAAATCAATCAAACAGCTGCACAACCACTTGGAAAAGGTAGAGGACTCGAATACGAACAATCTCCAACTTGAATCACTCAATTCCGACTCCGTATGAGAAAGTTATGGTGTTTGGAAGTTGAGAAAATTTGGGAGAAAATCATAGACGGGATTTCACACTTTTTCTTCTTAGAAAAGAATGGAGGGAAATGGAGAGATTTAAAAGGAATTGAAGGAGGGGCAAAATTGTCCAAATTTTAGGGGGACTTCAGACAGCCCACGTGTGGTCAGCGTGTGCCACACGTGGCCAGAGAGGAGCTCTGGCCGTGTGGCACACGTGGTCCACACGTGGCCACCCTTTGCTTGGCTTTTGGCCGAGCAACCTCCTCGCGCACCTCTCACGTTCTTCAGCCGTATTCGGGCATCCGAACTCCGAATTTGAATCCGTTTTTGGATTACGAACCATGACTCCCTCACGCATGATGAAGACTATGAAACTTTGAAAAATGGTTGAGAATTCATCTCGGAAAACGATGACGAACACAACTCAACGAATGAGAACGAAAAGTAGCGTAGCTACATCGTTTGGACTCGAAACTTAACGTATGAGTAACCGAAATGACCGGGACTCAATAAGGAATCAAATAAGACCATGTTCAAGTCCAAAACACAAGAAACACAAACATACAAACACAAGTTCACATATGAATGCCATTTCCTAGACATAGTCCTAGAACATGCAACTCTAAAATGTATGAGCATTTGAGTACAATGCATGAGCATACAAAATCATGTGAATGTGTTATATAAATGGTGCACAACAATACAGTGACATATATGAATGATTTGTGTGTGTGTGCCTATGCCTTGTAAGAGGAATGAGGTCGATTATACCTTTGATGAGCAATGAAGCTTATTTCCCCTTACCAAGTCATCATCTTGCATGTACCGTAGTCAAATCTTTCTTTGAAGCTTTGTATCATCATCAACATGACCACATAAACATTTACAAGATAAACACGTTTTGATATGGAATATATGCCAACAACAACCAAAAACCTAACAGGATGTAAATCGCCGGCACAAGCTTTGGCCATCTTGGAATATCCTCTAAGAATTGGTGTAGCCATTCAGTCTCCTCACCACATTTATCTAATGCTATAAACTCAGATTTCATGATGGATTTGGCTATACACATTTGTTTGGAGGATTTCTAGGATACGCGGCACCTCCTAGTGTGAACACATACCCACTAGTGGATTTTAAATCTTTCATATCAGATATCCAGTTAGCATCAGTGTATCCTTCTAGGACACACTACTAGAAAAACCATTAAAAATGACAGTTTTTTTATGACAGTTTTAGAAAACTGTCATCACTTATAAGTTTTTTTTTTTCTTGACAGTTTTTTTTCTTGACAGTTAAAAACTGTCAAGAAATGTCAAGTTTTTTTTTTTGTTGACAGTTTTTAACTGTCAAGAAATGTTTATAATTTTTTTAAAAAAATCATTATTTAATATTTAATAATAATATTTAATTAAATAACATTTTATATATTATATTATTATATATTATATATTATTACGTATATTATATAATATATATATATTTATATATATTATTATATGTATTATATAATATATATATATATTATATTATATTATTATACAATTGATTAAATTTATGCAAAATAATTGATTAATAAATATTACTAGACAAGTTCATGAATTTGTTATTCTTCTAATTATTGGTAAAGTATTGATTTATTATTTCTAAATAAATTAAAGTTATAAAGTAAAGAAAAATACTAAAGAAAAAATAAAATGAATCACAATAATAGATGGACTATTTTAATACAATAAATTAAAATTTGAGATTTTATGGTTTATTGATGTGATGTGTTCGATATATTAAACTAAAACTATTAGAAATAATAAAATTTCAAAATAATAATAGATTATTTAATATAAAATAAAATTGAATTAAGTAACCATGAATTTATATTATATTATATTATATTATGTTATATTATATTATAATTTTTTATTTATCTTAAATAATTTTTTAAAACTTTTACCTCTTATTTTCAACACCAAACAAAATCCCAATATGAATTTATTTTACAGTAAGGCAAACCGATATTGGATAAGTAAAATTTTAAATTTAATAAATTTACTTTTAAATCATTTACTTTTAAAAAATTCAAAAAAATAATTTTAAAAAAATTGTTTATTTATTTTTGCACCATTTTGTTTCATACTCAGAGACACGTTAATAATCAAATTACCCATATAAATTAGTAATTTGAGTCTTGCATTTGTTCATTAAATTGTAAGATACATGTTGAGAAATATCTCTCATGTAGTGATAGTTGTTTTCCAAATCATGCTTATTATTACAACTGATGTCACGAGTCTCCTATAGGTCATGTTTGGTTGGATGAAATAGAAAGAAAGCCATTCTATTCGATTGGTTTGTTAAAATGCAATGAAATTGTGATTCCATTGGAATTGAGATTCTACCATTTTGGTGGAATGAGCATTCTATCCAAAAACTAATGGAAAGCCATTCCATTCCAAACATTATATTATCATATATATTATATTATTATATATATTATATATATTATTACATATATTAATATATTAATATATATATTATATGTATTATATATATATATATTATATATTAATATATTAAATCATATATATCCATAATATATCATGTTATTATACATTCATAATTAGGGGTATTTTGGTCAAAATACAGTTAACTCCATTTCATTCCGTTGTTAACCAAACAAAATAATACTGATTCATAGACTAATTCTAAAGTTCCAACTAAACAAAAAACTTAGCCTTCCTTTCCTTTTCATTCACATTCTCATTCTCATTCTCATTCCGATTACCATTCCAACATATAACCAAACATGACCATAGAGTATTAACCAATAACTCGACTATATATGTTTTAAAAAATATAATTTTATTAAAAGTTTTAATAAATATTTTTTAATATATGTCTATCGTAGAAATTAGAATTTTTATTAGTTGAATAAATTTAAATTTATATATATTTGTAACAACTCATATAGATTATATATAAATATTGTTCAATTGTTAACACATCAAGTGTTGTAGTCAGGTGGTAAAGACTTACATCATTGGTTTGGGGGTCTCAGGTTCAATTCTCACTAATGACAATTAATTGTCATTATTTTCAGAAGTGGCCGGGCTGTGGGCGGTGGTCAACGGCGAGTGATGGTCAACGGTCGGCGTCGACGATGGACGGTGGTGGGTGGTGGTCGACGGTCAGCGCGTGTGGTGGTCGGCTGACGGCGGGCGGTGGACGGTGGTGGTCGATCGACGGTGATGGTCTGGTGGCGGGTGGCGGACGACGCCGGCTGCCGGGGCCGGCCGGTGGCAGCGACGGCGATGGCCTGCCGGCGGTGGGAGGTGAGCTGGCGGGAGCAGGTATATAAATATAAAAAAATATAATTTAATTAAATATTAATAGTTTTTAGTTAAATATTAATTAAATATTATAAGAATTTCTTGACAGTTAATAACTGTCATAAAAAAAAAAGGAAAAACTGTCAAGACCTTTCTTGACACAGGCATTGTTGACAGTTTTGAAAACTGTCAACGAACATGGTATTTTCTTGTAGTGACAGCAGGATCTCTGGTATAATGCAGTCCATGATTACGAGTGATTACTATTCATTTCCAGTGATTGGTTCCTGGACTACTCGTGTATCTACTTAATTTGCTGACTGCATTAGCTATGTCTGGTCTTGAACAACTTGTGTAAGGATTCCCATTGTTGATTGGCTTATTTCGTAGACAAACCACATATTGGGGGTTTAATTTGTAAGGGTAGTTAGGTGATTGAAGATCATGCTCAAAGGCCCTTTTCAAGACCTCAAGGGAAGAAGCACTCCAAAGGTATATTTATTAGTGTTTCTTGCAATGAAGAGAAGTAGATGCACACACACACATCACTTGCATAATTCTCATTCTTGAATGTGTTGTGTATTTATTATGTGTATGCATTATTGCCTATTTCATCTCTCTTCATGCATGTTTATTTGGTTGCATCTTGCTTAGTATTGCATAGCATGGTTAGATTTTAGGATGCTTCATCAGGTGCTTTTTGCGCCCTGATCTGCGGCCAAGGCCGCAGAAATAAGGCCGCAGAATAAGGATCAGAATTCATACTCTCTGTCCTCTTTTCTGCGCCCTTGGTTTTTGCGTTTAGGGGCCGCAAAATTGTCAGGTGCATTTCTGCGCCCTTGTGTTCTGCGGTCCGTGGCCGCAGAATCATGCCGCAAAAGTGTCAAGTGTGTTTCTGCGCCTTGTGTTCTGCGGTCAAGGCCGCAAAATCAAGGGCGCAGAATCAGCGGTCTTTTACAATTTTTTCAAAACGGCACCACTTCACTTTGGCATACTATATATATGACTCTTTCTTTTCTAGGTCGTTTTTTAAGAGTTCCAAATCTCATGTTTTTCACTTAGAACATTGTTCAAGAGAAAAATCATCAAGAACTCACCTTTAAACACTCAAACCAATTCCTTTGATCATCAAAGTTCATTTAGGATCATTCATGACCATTTAGGACTCATCCATGTATGGTTTTGCATCATCACATTTTTTTTGGTAAGATTTTGACTAACTTCATCTAAGTTTAGTTTCTTTCTTGTCAAGTTATCTCTTTATCTTATTGTATGCTTTATGTTCACATGCTAGATATAAGATAGAGATTGTTTGTGATGAATATGATTGAGTGTTGTATTGTGATAGCTATCTAGGTCTTGTTGAATCTTGATTAGCTAAGCTTTATGATATGTCATTTAGCTTTTGATATCTAGGATTGATTTCATTGATATATCATCATTCTAGGTAAGCATATAGAGTTGCCTTGCTCTTGTTGCATTTTGAGTATTTCATATATTCACTTAGGTTGTTTTCTCTTCATTGAGAACTAAGTCTTGTGTTGCTTCCGGGATTAGGTTGCATAAATCACAAGCATTAGGACTAGGTTCACTTATACCGGGATTAGGTAGGTGTGTGATTACTTCCGGGATTAGGTTGTAATCGTTTAACACATTTAGTGGATTCGAGGTTCGAGTGTGGCTCACTTACATAGCCCGTGGTTTTTCCCGTGAGGGTTTCCACGTAAATATCAAGTGTCTTTTAATTTCCGCACCATATTACACTTGCTATTGTATATTGACTAGTAAAGGGTATTTTCGTAATCTTGACCATTAACGAAAATTTGGTAAAATTGGATAAAATCTATTCACCCCCCCTCTAGATTAATATTGAACACACCATAATTTGTTTCAATTGGTATCAGAGCGGGTTCCTAGACATACATAGGTGATCCTTGCTCATTTTGGTGTGTTTTGCATTTGTGTGATTTTTGTTCTTTCATACATTTTGCATTCATTTCATTTCATTCATATTTACAATGAGTGGAAACGGTGGCAACAACGAGGGTGCTTCTAGCACGCGTCCTCCTCTCCTCACCGGTGATAACTACTCCTCATGGAAGGGGAAGATGGAGGCATACCTATGCCAAATCCATGATAGGGCATGGATGGCCATTGAAGATGGATACGCTCCTCCCATGATGACTCCCACGGGTGGTGGAGAAGAAGTTCTCAAGCCTAAGGCACAATGGACTAATGAAGAGTTTGAGACCTCTAAGTGGAATAGGAAGGCAATGCATGCCATTCTATGTGCCATGGATGAGAACCAATACAAGTTGGTTCAAATTACTAGGATTGCCAAAGAGGCATGGGAAATCCTAGAGACGGCTCATGAAGGAACCGAAGTGGTCAAGGATTCAAAACTACAAGTTCTCCAAACTAGTTTTGAGACCATTAGGATGGAAGAGCATGAGCACTTCAATGACTTCCAAGTGAAGTTGATGGACATTGTGAATCAAAGTCATCAACTAGGAGACCCGTATTCGGATAGGAGAATCAAGCAGAAAATTATGAGATCTCTCCCCGATAGATTTGAGTCTAAGGTGACGGCTTTAAAGGAAAATAATGGCTATAAGGATATGAAGCCGAGCGAAGTCATTGGAAGACTTCTTGCTTACGAGTCTAGGAAAGCTCCTATCTCTACTCCTCCTAAAAAGCAAAAGGGAATTGCTTTGAAAGCATCAAAGGATGAAAAGGAGGTGAAGAATGACTAGGATGAAGACATGGCCTTATTTGTGAAAAGATTCAATAAGGTCATGAAGTTTGGAAAGAAGGGATTTGGTTTTAGAGGCCAAGACAAGAAAAAGGGTCCCTTCAAGAAGTTTGAACCAAAGCAAGAGAGGACCGAAAGGAAAGGGGTCCGTTGCTTTGAGTGTGGTGGAATTGGTCACTTTGCTCCCGATTGTGCAAATCACAAGGAAAAGAAGAAGGGAAAAGTGATGGCCGCCACTTGGAGTGGAAGTAGTGATGACTCAAATGAAGAAGATGAGTCTTCGGATGATGAAGACATCATGGCCAACTTCCTAGCTTTTGCCTCCTCTCACAAGAGCAAAAGTGGTAGTGAAAAGGAGGAAGAGAGTCAAAGGGAAAGCGAATCTAGTGAAGATGACTCCGATGTTAACTCCACTAATGGATATGTGGAGAAAGAGGTGTTAGTTGAATACCTTAAGGAGTTTAGAAGCTTAGAGATGAAAACCACTAAGAAGATCAAGATGTTGAGAGAAGAAAATCTTGAGCTTTCATCTCATAATGACCACTTAAGTGAAGAAGTGGAAAGATTTAAGAAGAGAGAAGATAAGCTAAGAGAGGAGTTAGCTTTATCTAGGAGGAATGAAGAAGGTTTGAAGAGGGAGCTTGTTGAAGCTAAGAAGTCACTTACTAGGATGGACTCTAGCACCAAAAAATTAGATCACATGCTTGGTGTTGGAAAGAGTCCATGTGACAAGAGAGGTCTTGGGTTTGAAGATTGTCAAGAGACCTCCTCTTCTAAGAAGACCGTGTTTGTTAAGGGCTTGGGCAACATAGAAGCCTCTCCGGTGCACACTCCTAGGAAGAAAATAGATCTAGGACAAAGCTCAAAAAGTGCACAAGTGAATATGGCACCAAGGAGACAACCTCAAGCTAACATTCCTTATCAATTGGCTCAAAAAGGGAAGAAGCCATTCATGCAAGTCCAATATTGGAAGCAAGATAGACCGGTTCAACAAAGAAGATGGATTGAACCCTCTCAACCATAAAGACATGGGAGGACTCCTATGCAAGCTCAAAGACAAGGTATGATTCCTCAATTCATTCCCATTTGTCACTTTTGTGGTTTTAATGGTCACATAAGACCAAATTGCTTTCGATATATTAAAATGTGTAGAACTAGAAGCATGATTGAGAAGAGAAAGACTAGAGCCAAGATGCATGTTCCTAGGAATGATATGATTTATTTGCATGATCCTAGGACAATTAGAGCCCATGTACCAAAAACCATTAAGAAAGAAAATGTTGTTCTTAAGTGGGTTAGAAAGAATGAAAATGTTTGCCATGTTGCTCAAATGGCCTTAAAGGCAAATTCTTCTAATCTTTGGTACCTTGATAGTGGGTGCTCTAGGCACATGACGGGAAACAAGAGTTTCTTTGAGACTCTTGTTATGGAGGAAGGAAGAAATGTCACCTTTGGTGATGGATCCAAAAAGAAAGTCATAGGGAAAGGAACCATTTCCGTTCCCGGATTACCCTCCTTATCTAATGCTTTACTTGTTGATGGCTTGAAAGCCAATTTGATTAGCATTTCTCATCTTAGTGATGAAGGATATTCCGTCTTGTTTAGCAAAGATAATTGCTCTATCCTAAAGCCCAATGGACAAACCTTATTGAAAGGTATGAGATCTAGCGACAATTGCTATTGTCTTGAAGCTAGAATTGTCTCAAACAATGTGTCCAAGGATGAGCAAATTGAGTTGTGGCATGAAAGACTTGGCCACATGAACTTTCGGGATCTACGGACCCTTGGAAAGTTTGAATGTGTGCGTGGCCTCCCTAAGCTAGGGAAGAAAGCCAATGGTATTTGTGGACCTTGCCAACAAGGAAAACAAACTAAAAGCATGCACAAAAAGGGCAAGTATCTCTCCACCAAGGAGCCCCTAGAGCTTCTCCACATGGATCTTATGGGTCCTATGCAAACCGAGAGCTTGGGTGGAAAGAGATACATTTTTGTTTGTGTAGATGATTTCTCTAGGTTCACATGGACATATTTTCTTAGAGAAAAATCCGAAACTTTTGATAAGTTTAAAATGCTTTGTACTAAACTTCAAAATGAAATGAATTCTAACATTAAAAGCATAAAACGGATTAGAAGTGACCATGGGAGGGAATTTGAGAATGCTTCCTTTGAAACCTATTGTGATAGTATAGGTATCTCCCATGAGTTTTCGGCTCCTAGGACACCTCAACAAAATGGAGTTGTTGAGAGAAAAAATAGGGTCCTTCAAGAGATGGCCCGTGTGATGTTGCTTAGCAACAATGTGCCTAGGAATCTATGGGCCGAAGCCATCAACACGGCTTGTTATATAGGAAATAGAGTTTTTCTAAGGCCCGGTACTAGGAATACCTCCTATGAGTTATGGAAAGGCAAGAGGCCAAATGTTAGCTACTTCCACACATTTGGAAGCAAATGCTTCATTTTAAATGACCGAGATCAACTTGGCAAATTTGATGCCAAGAGTGATGAGGGTATATTTATTGGCTATGCCTTAAATAGTAGAGCCTATAGAGTTTTCAATAAGAAAACTCTAAGTGTTATGGAATCATCTAATGTTGTATTTGATGATGAAAGGCTCAAGTGTAGTAATCATGAGGAGGAGGTTATTTTTAGTGATGATCCTCCTTTGGAGAAGGTTGTTGTGACTCCTAATGAGGGGACATCTAATGTTGTTGATAAGAACACACACCCTATTGATAGAGTTCCTAACTTGGACTCTAATGAACCCGCTCCATGGGTTAGAAGACTCCATAACAAAGAGGATGTTATTGGAGATGTGAATGAGGGTGTTAGGACTAGAAGGCAATTAGCTAATCTTATTAGCTTTACTTGCTACACCTCTCAAATAGAACCCAAAAAGATTGATGAAGCTCTAAATGATGAGTTTTGGGTTCTTGCCATGCAAGAAGAGCTAAACCAATTCGAAAGGAATGAGGTTTGGACTCTAGTTCCTAGGCCTAAGACCACTAATGTTATAGGCACAAAATGGATATATAGGAACAAATCCGATGAGGATGGCAACATAGTGCGTAACAAGGCAAGACTTGTTGCACAAGGGTACTCTCAAATTGAGGGTATCGACTTTGAGGAGACTTTTGCTCCCGTTGCCCGCCTAGAGTCCATTAGGCTTCTCTTGTCCATCTCTTGTGTGCATAAGTTCAAATTGCACCAAATGGACGTTAAGAGTGCCTTCCTCAATGGCTTCTTGCAAGAGGAAGTGTTTGTTGAGCAACCCAAGGGGTTTGTGGATGCACACCACCCCAACCATGTCTATCGCCTCAAGAAGGCTCTTTATGGGTTGAAACAAGCACCGAGGGCTTGGTATGAGCGCCTCACTCAATTTCTTGTCAACAATGACTACACAAGAGGTAGTGTTGACAAGACACTATTCATCAAGAAAGACAATGATGAGCTCTTTATAGCTCAAATATATGTTGATGATATAGTGTTTGGATCCACCAACAACACCAAAGTCCAACAATTTGTTGATGTTATGTCTCATGAATTTGAGATGAGTCTTGTTGGTGAGCTTAGTTACTTCCTAGGTTTGCAAATTAGGCAATTAAGTGATGGGATCTTCATATCCCAAGCCAAATATGCCAAAAACCTAGTGAAGAAGTTTGGTCTTGAGAAAGCCAAACATTGTAACACACCCATGAGCACCACTTTGAAACTAAGCAAAGATGCTAGTGGTAAAAGTGTAGAACAAACACTTTATAGGGGTATGATAGGAAGCTTGCTTTATTTGACCGCAAGTAGGCCCGACATATCCTTTAGTGTGGGTGTGTGTGAAAGGTACCAATCCGATCCCAAGGAGTCCCATCTCTCTTGTGTCAAGAGAATCATTCGATATGTGAATGGGACTTCTAACTATGGGATTTGGTACTCATTTGACACTAATGCTAGTCTTGTAGGCTTTAGTGACGCGGATTGGGCCGGAAATTGTGATGATAGGAAAAGCACATCGGGCGGTTGCTTTTTCCTTGGAAACAATCTTGTTTCTTGGTTTTGCAAGAAGCAAAACTCAATTTCCTTGTCCACGGCGGAGGCCGAGTACATAGCCGCGGGGAGTGGATGCACACAACTCCTATGGATGAAGCAAATGCTAGTAGACTACGGATTCAACCAAGGTACACTCACTCTCTTTTGTGATAACATGAGTGCTATTAATATTTCTAAGAATCCGGTTCAACATTCTAGAACTAAGCATATTGACATCCGTCATCATTTCATTAGAGAACTAGTTGAAAATAAATGCATTGTACTTGAGCATGTAGGTACAAATGATCAACTAGCCGACTTGTTTACAAAACCTCTAGATGCTACTCGATTTAAAACTCTTAGTAGATCTATTGGAATATGTCTTGTGGAGTGATGAGTTCTAGTTTTTGACCCCATAAGGGGAACTCAAGCAAAGAGAGCTTTTTGTATACTTGATGCATGCAAATTATTTGAAAGATCTTGTGCTTCTCTTTTAATTGCTTGAAGTAAGCTTGGTTGGACATATGTATATATGCTTTTATCTCAATAAGTGTGAACCTTGCTTTGTTTTCAATCCATGTCATATTTATGTTCAAACATGCATTTTTGGACTAGGAAATTTTCATAGGAAGTATGATTTGAATGACCTATAGTTATTTCCATGACATGATGATTCTTAAATGACATGCTAATGAACTTGAAAAGCATGAAATTCAAATGACTTGCTAAATTGGAAAGCATGAATTGATGATTGCATATTCTTATATGCAAAACAATGTGTGAAAAAGCTAGTGAGACTAAAAATGATAAAGGATCTTGTATCCATTCAAAGGATGCTTCAATCCAATTGTCTCTCTTTCTTTATTTGTTGAACATGGTTACTATCATACGGGTTTCATACCCGGAAAAATCAAATAGGGTGCAAAGTCGCTCATGCCATGTTTCGCTTATAAAGTTGGATATAGTGTTGTTAAAAATTGAAATCAATGAAATCTCTATATCCTTGCTTCTCTCATGACAAATGGTAAAATTGGTTTGAATTCTAATTGGAAACCTTTGTCATTTGCTTTGCCAAATACCATTGTATTTTGGACTTGAATGCAACATGTCTTGTATGCAAAGCATTTTTTTTATTTCACACATTTTCAATAAAAATAAGGCTAATTGGCAAGAATACCCCCTGAACTCTTCACAAAGTTGCACTGTGCCCCCTAAACTTTTTTTTTCGGCACTAAACCCCCTGAACTCTCATAAATTTGCAATCGCTGAAGGAATCTACCCCCTGGTGAGGGGGCAAATTCCTTCAGCGATCGCCAAATTACAAGAGTTCAGGGGGTTTAATGGCGAAAAAAAAAAGTTCAGGGGGTAAGGTGCAAATTCGGGTATAGTTCAGGGGGTATTCTTGCCAATTAGCCTAAAAATAAATCTCCTTGATTCTCTCCAATTAATTGAGTGCATAAAGTGGCTTATTTAACTATGCATTTTCTTGTATGCCTCTTTCTCTCTTTGCTATGAGTGACCCGGTTGGGGACTACTCCTTTGCCTATATCATGACAAAAAGGGGGAGTAGGATGTGGTAAGGGGAGTTGCTAATTGTTGTAGCAATTGTGCATATGGGGAGTTTATGGTTTGAGGGGGAGTAACCCTTTGAGGGGGAGCATTGCATACTCATACATTGCATGATATTATGGTTAAAAGACTCATATGCAAATGCTTGTTTTTCTTTCACTTGATCATCTCACATACACTTGCTTTGGAAGTGTAATCTAATTGTTTTGAAGGTTTGGTTATTCTACAAGAGATTGAAGACTTGAAGTTTTATTTTCTTATCTCTTTATTCTTTGTAATGTAGAATATCCCGTAGCTTCAATCTTGTTGTGAGGATCAATGTGAGTGGTGGTTTTGTCACGAAATAGCCAAAGGGGGAGATTGTAAGGATTCCCATTGTTGATTGGCTTATTTCGTAGACAAACCACATATTGGGGGTTTAATTTGTAAGGGTAGTTAGGTGATTGAAGATCATGCTCAAAGGCCCTTTTCAAGACCTCAAGGGAAGAAGCACTCCAAAGGTATATTTATTAGTGTTTCTTGCAATGAAGAGAAGTAGATGCACACACACACATCACTTGCATAATTCTCATTCTTGAATGTGTTGTGTATTTATTATGTGTATGCATTATTGCCTATTTCATCTCTCTTCATGCATGTTTATTTGGTTGCATCTTGCTTAGTATTGCATAGCATGGTTAGATTTTAGGATGCTTCATCAGGTGCTTTTTGCGCCCTGATCTGCGGCCAAGGCCGCAGAAATAAGGCCGCAGAATAAGGATCAGAATTCATACTCTCTGTCCTCTTTTCTGCGCCCTTGGTTTTTGCGTTTAGGGGCCGCAAAATTGTCAGGTGCATTTCTGCGCCCTTGTGTTCTGCGGTCCGTGGCCGCAGAATCATGCCGCAAAAGTGTCAAGTGTGTTTCTACGCCTTGTGTTCTGCGGTCAAGGCCGCAAAATCAAGGGCGCAGAATCAGCGGTCTTTTACAATTTTTTCAAAACGGCACCACTTCACTTTGGCATACTATATATATGACTCTTTCTTTTCTAGGTCGTTTTTTAAGAGTTCCAAATCTCATGTTTTTCACTTAGAACATTGTTCAAGAGAAAAATCATCAAGAACTCACCTTTAAACACTCAAACCAATTCCTTTGATCATCAAAGTTCATTTAGGATCATTCATGACCATTTAGGACTCATCCATGTATGGTTTTGCATCATCACATTTTTTTTGGTAAGATTTTGACTAACTTCATCTAAGTTTAGTTTCTTTCTTGTCAAGTTATCTCTTTATCTTATTGTATGCTTTATGTTCACATGCTAGATATAAGATAGAGATTTTTTGTGATGAATATGATTGAGTGTTGTATTGTGATAGCTATCTAGGTCTTGTTGAATCTTGATTAGCTAAGCTTTATGATATGTCATTTAGCTTTTGATATCTAGGATTGATTTCATTGATATATCATCATTCTAGGTAAGCATATAGAGTTGCCTTGCTCTTGTTGCATTTTGAGTATTTCATATATTCACTTAGGTTGTTTTCTCTTCATTGAGAACTAAGTCTTGTGTTGCTTCCGGGATTAGGTTGCATAAATCACAAGCATTAGGACTAGGTTCACTTATACCGGGATTAGGTAGGTATGTGATTACTTCCGGGATTAGGTTGTAATCGTTTAACACATTTAGTGGATTCGAGGTTCGAGTGTGGCTCACTTACATAGCCCGTGGTTTTTCCCGTGAGGGTTTCCACGTAAATATCAAGTGTCTTTTAATTTCCGCACCATATTACACTTGCTATTGTATATTGACTAGTAAAGGGTATTTTCGTAATCTTGACCATTAACGAAAATTTGGTAAAATTGGATAAAATCTATTCACCCCCCCTCTAGATTAATATTGAACACACCATAATTTGTTTCAACTTGTTAAGTACATCAGATTTCCTATCACTCAAGAATATTCTAGTTGAGAGACTCTCTCACCCTTATTATTGGATATGTGTAGAATTGTATCTACTGGTATTCTGAAAATTCCAGAATCATTTTTGTTGAATTTCTCAAAAATCATGTCAATATAGTGTGATTGACTTAGTATGAGTCCGTTAGATGTCCTTGAGATTTTCATTCCCAATATTACATCAGCTGGTCCCATATCTTTCATATCAAATCTTGATTTCAACGTATCCTTGGTAGATTTGATCATTTTATCATCACTACCCACAATGAGCATGTCATCAACGTAAAGGCACACAATGACATAGCCATTTTCTGTGTTCTTGACATAAACACATTTGTCACATTCATTGATTTTAAATCCATTTGACATCATAGCATTGTCAAATTTCTCATGCCATTGTTTTGGTGCTTACTTTAAACCATATAAAGACTTCGCCAATTTACAGACTTTTTTTCCTTGTCCTGGAGCAGAAAAACCCTCAGGTTGTTCCATGTAAATTTCTTCATCTAGATCTCCATTTAAGAAAGCCGTTTTCACATCCATTTGATGTACTTCAAGATTTCGAAAAGCTACAATTGCAAGTACCATCCTAATGGAGGTTATTCTCGTCACAGGAGAATATGTATCAAAGTAGTCTAGGCCTTCTCGTTGATTGTAACCTTTAATTACAAGTCTGACCTTATACTTATCAATTGATCCATCTACTTTCATCTTTCTCTTGAAAATCCATTTGGATCCTAGCGATTTACATCCTGGAAGAAGATCCACTAAATCCCAAGTATGATTTTGAAGGATGGAATCAATTTCGCTCTTAATAGCCTATTTCCACAAGAGTCCTTTTGAAGAGCTTACCGCTTCTTTAAAAGTTCGAGGTTCACCTTCTAGCAAATAGGTCATAAAATCTGGACCAAAAGATGTTTCCGTTTTTACTCTTTTGCTACGTCTAGGTTCATCCTCAACATGTGTTCGTTTCAACGAACTTTCTTCATCATTGGATTTACATAGAAATGCATGTTCAAAGAACGATGTATTTCTAGATTCCATTATCATGTTTTTGTGTATATTTGGGATGTCAGATTTATACACCAAAAATCAATGAGCACTACTGTTATGTGCATATCCAATGAAAATGCAATCAACAGTTTTTAGACCTATTTTCACCTTCCTAGGTATAGGTACAGCCACTTTGGCAAGACACCCCCACATTCGTAAGAATTTATAGGAAGACTTTCTCCCTTTCCATAGCTCATATGTGATCTTGTCTTTTTTCTTTCGGGGTACCTTATTTAAAAAAAAGGTAATTACTATACAACATAGCTTCACTCCACATGTTCTGAGACAATTCAGAACTTATCAGCATTGCATTCATCATATCTTCAAAGAATGATTTTATCAGCATTGCATTCAACATTCTGCAGTGGTTTGATATGTGATTCCATGTTGTGCATAGAATTAACCAAACGGTGCTTCATACTCACCACCTCGGTTGCTCATCGGTGATATCAGCCACCTGGAAAGCTTCACTTGGGGTTATCCCTTCAGCATGAATCTCGTGCAGAATCACTTGAAGCTCTTAGAGTCTATTAGGTTTTTAGTTTGTGTTGGCATATATTCCATATCAAAACGGTGTTTTTCTTGTATATGATTAATGGTCATAGGTTGATGATTTGAAGCTTTATAGAAGGATGTGGCCAAAAGATCAAGCAAGAAGTGGCCTTTGAAGAGGAATGGACATCATTGCACAATTAAGGTAATATAAACCACTTTCTTCTTCAAGGCAATAGGCACACACACACACAAATCATTCATATATGTCCCTACATCGTTGTGCACCATTTATATAACATATTCACATATTTTTGTATGCTCGTGCATTGAACTCAAATGCTCATACATTGTAGAATTGCATGTTCTATGACTATGTCTAGAAAATGGCATTCATATGTGAATTTGTGTTTGATTATTTGTGTTTCTTGTGTTTTGGACTTGTACATGATCTTATTTGATTCCTTATTGAGTCCCAGTCATTTCGGTTACCATTCATTAAGCTTCGAGTCCAAACGATGTAGCTACGCTACTTTTCATTCTCATTCATTGAGTTGTGTTTGTCGTCGTTTTCTGAGATGAATTCTCAACCTTTTGTCAACGTTTCATAGTCTTTGTTGTGTGTAAGGGAGTTACGATTCGTAATTCGAAAATGGATTCGAAATAGGAGTTCAGAGGCCCGAATACGGTCGAAGAACGTAGGAGGTGCGCGAGAGGGGCATGCATGGCCAAAGGCCATGCCTTGACCACCCCGTGTGGAGGCCGTGTGCCACACGGGCTGACCAGCCCTCTGGTCCCGTGTTGCCCACATGGCCCACATGGGAAGGAGGCTAACGTGGCCTTATTTGATTGGCTGAAATCTTCCTTCTCTCTCCTCCTTTTAAATATTCCTACTTCCCTCCATTTGTTTTCAAGAAGAAAAAGTTTGAAATCCTGTATGAAATTTTCTCTCCAATGTTCTCAACTTTCAAACACCATAACTTTCTCATACGAAGTCAAAATTGAGTGATACAAGTTGGAGATTGTTCGTAATTGAGTTCCCTACCTTTTCCAAGTGGTCTTTCAGCTGTTTGATCGATTTTCGGAGTGGATTTACTCAGAAAAACGAACCAACTCGTGAAATCAAGGTAGTGTTCATATCTTGGTGATTTCTTCTTTTTAAACCTTCAATTTGCTTGGGGTTTCTTCTTCTATATGTATGTATATGTTTAGAGAATGCTATTGAGAAATGTAGCTTCATAATCAATTTTAATCAAAAGTCTAATTAGAGACACTTGTGAACTAGAATATTTGATTCTATGATTTTCACATGTTTGAGAGTTGTATTGTGATTATATTGATATCTAGGATTATTTGAGACTTGATTGAATGATTTTATGATTGATAATCCTTGAAATGTGTTTTGATCCTTTGATTGATGAAATCTTGGATTGAGGCTCTTGCATGTGTTTTTAGGGATATCTAGGATTAAATTGATTTATCAATATATCCTTTCTCTAAATCTTTGGCTAGATTACTTATTGAATATATTCTAGGTTTCTAGCATTTATTTGTATGTTTATAACATTTTGAAATTGTGCTTCATGAATATGATAAATTCAAGTGTTATATGTGTGAATGGAATTATGAGCTTTTGTGTTTAGGTGTTTTCACATGCTCTAGTTTTATTCATGTTTTGCACCTAGACTTGTATGCTTGTGTTCTCACATGTTTAGGTCTAGTTGTTCCATATAATATATTGATCACATGTTCTATGTTGTGTTGATTGTGATTTGCATCATTTGCATCACTTAGATCATTTGCCTTGAGGAAAGGTGGAAGTCTCTTTCAAAGTGAGTGAAGCTTTGTATTGAGCAAGAAGTCTTGGCTATGAATGAGTTCCGGATAGCCAAGCGAAAGTCTTATCAAGGAGTTGCGTACTCCGGATGGTTGAGCTAGAGGAGCTTAACTAGGATCCAAGTGATCTAGATTGCTAAGCGAGGAAATCTTCCTAGAGGCTTGAGGGCCTTGGATAGGGAGTTACTTCCTAGAGGTGTAGGACACACCTTGGATAGGGAGTAGGCTTAGTGATTCAATAGCCCGAGAGTTAGATTAGGATTTGATAGCTTGAGATGGATATCATAAAGTTGATAGTCTTGAGTGTGTATGTCCTTTTCATATAGTGGATTTGCTTTGCCGGTGGTTATAGATTCAACCCGTGGATGTTTCCTCTTCGGAGGTTTACCACGTAAAAATCTTGTCTTCATTGTCTCTTTCTCTATCTCTTTTACATTGTGTATATGTGTGTGTTAATTTTTTGAACATCATTTACTTGTATTGAATATTTGATCAAGTACTTGTAAAGAGTGATTTGTAGAACAATCCTCTTTAAATCATTTTGTATTTGTAATCTTTCATATTTGGTTGTTCTTTTATATTGATATGTTTGATCACTCGTGTAATAACTTTGAACAATATTGGTATACAAGATATTCCTTGGTTTTGTGTTTTAATGATATTATACCTCATGCAACAACTTGTTATATGTAGACATTGCTTATATAATGATATACCTATCTTGTGTATATATAAATGTTCCGTTTATATGTTGTATGTAAAGCTACCTTGAGGGACAAACGTAAGTTTGTTCAAGGGTTTGAAATTAGGCGAAAAACCTATTTACCCCCCTCTAGGTACGCTTTAAGCAATTTAACCTTGTTTGTATACTTTCTGAGTCCCCCATCTTGTAATCAAGAAACCAGCTCACAACAAACTTTTTGGATCCAACATCCTCAGTCTTGTATTTCTGGTCTAACGACTCTTACAATTCTTTTGGCCATTTTCTTTGTACAGTATACGTTATACAGTGAATCTGACAGCCCATTTAGTATGTAGTTTCGGCACGGAAAATCCGAATGGTTCCATGCATTAACAACATTCATATATGAACATCTCGCTCTTAACCACTATTGGGTTTAAGAGCATCTTTAATCAAGAACCTAACTAGATTAACATCTTCTGCTGCCACCACTGAAGGTTCACATGACTCACATACTGGCTCATCACCGGATCTCCCATGTTTCTCATGAATGAGTTGATGGCCGGAGTTGATGTTGCCACACTTGGCCCCAAAATATGCATATCTCCCACAATCACTGAATTAACAACTGAAGTGTCTAGTCCGACAGTTGGATTAGCACTAGGAGTTTCAAGTGCAACTTGTGTTCACATTTGACTTATCTACCATAATATCAGGAGGAAATCAACTGAATTAATTTGAAATTAATTCTCATTAAAATAGGCAATATTAAAGTCAAATCAGTTTTGTTTTCGAAATCAAAATTTAACATTTCTATTAATCCAGAATTAATAGAAATAAATCATCATTAAATTGATAATTACAATTTTGAAGTTCAAAAGAATTGATTTTGACACTAATCACCATTTTACACATCCAACTCGTTACCACCATTGGCCTAATTAGGAGCCTCACGAGTTAAGAATCTCGCAAGATTCAAGATATAACATCTTTCGTTGCCATCTCTTGAAATTTAGACCATTGAATTTCTCCGGTTTCTCCATATGGTGCCGAAATCGGAGACACAAACGAATTCAATGTCGTGGTATTCATTTGACCCATAAAAGGGTTTACCATCAGGTCGGTCAACTGACCCACAATTGGGTTGACCAACGGAGTCTCTTGAGCCACGCTCGGATTCACATTTAAAACCACATCAAATATTTTAGAACCAATAATATATCACTACGATATATATAATGATATATCAAACACTGATATATCAAAATAGTATGTTAATATATATCAATTATAATATATAAACACACCGATATAATTTCAACCTTTGAAATATAAATAACCAGTACATATACTGATATTTATATAACTATAACTGATATATCAAACGAAGATATATCACACAATGACGTAGTATTGTTTATAAAATAATTGATATCAAACAATACAAAATATGAGGCAATGGTAATTTCTATATATCAAACCAGTAAGTATTCATCAACATGTCAAATATTGATACATAGTGTATTAGCACTTTAAATAGAATACTTAGTGTATTAGCACTTTAAATAGAATACACATATCTATAAACAAGTGCTACTCTTGGTGTAAGATTATATAATCTTATAATTAATGTACCAAAGTAAACCCGTTTTAGTTTCACAAAGATAGTACACCAAACACAGAATTAATAACCGGAACAGTGTGTTGATACATCAAACAAACCAGTATATTTAACAATATATCAATCAAAGGTTGTAAACCCACTAATATATATTTATATATACCCGTCTATATATAAACTGGTTTGTAACAAATTATATAATCATATAAAATTTTTATTCGGGCTGTTCCAGATATAGACTACAATTCTATATCTCTAAAATATCAAATATTTACACAATTCGTGTGTACAATCGATAAACTCTTAGAATCACAAAGATATTGTATATATAAATACATGACGGTATCGATAACAATTAGTTGACATCATAACGGAGAATCTACAAAAGATTCCAGATTTCACAATAGAAATCACAATCAATGTCTAGCAATATAAACCCGATTAACCAATGGAAATCACAATTGATTTCCAAATCAGTGTCCGTTAAACAGACCTGATTATCCAAGGTTAAACTAGTTATTGGTTTGAAATCAGTGTTTGCAAACAGACCCAATTTCCACAGTCCTTTATAGTTATTAAAACCAAATTCAAACGTGATGTTCACAAACACAGTTGGTTAAAACCAAAGTGGTCACAATCCGTTAAAAGTCTAGAAACCAGAAAGTTTGCAGGTAGAAGAAAATGATTTTGAAAGAGAGGAAATTGTCTTAAGATTGTTATTTGTACATCCAAATACAATCTGGTTTGAACTTGTAGAAACAGAAAGCGAAAACAACAATGAAACCAACACGTTAGAAAACCGGTTAGGGAAAATCGAGGCCCGTGTTTCACACGGTGTCCTTGATACAATTTTGTTGTATATAACACCGTATGTGTATAGTGATTGTCTTCCAGGATACAACGATTTAACAGTAGAAGTGCTAAGCACAAACCACTCTCAGCGAACTCAAACCGAGTTCAAACTTACCAAGCACAGAAAAGAGAAGAGAGAAATTCGACTACTATATTTTGTGTATTCTTGAATGAATTTTATGAAAAGAATACTAGGGTATTTATAGCCAAAATCAAAACACTAGGGTTTAGGGATTAATTCGGAAATATCTCGGTGAATATGTTTTTTATTTAATAAGGAAAATAATTTAATTAGATAATAATCTCCAAAGAGATTTACTTCTAATCAAAAACCGATTCTTTATTCTTAGTGATCAAGTAAGAAATCAGAATCCAAACAATTAAAGATTTCCTTATTCTTCACAAAAACAAAAACGTTGCTAGACTCTCACGAACCAATTGGAGCGACATTCGTGTCCGCAGGACGCGCCCACATACGAGTCGTGCATTCGAAGGTTCGAGGTCCATGATTTGCAAAAAATTTAAGACGGAGATGATGGGTCAAAGATGATAGTGAGAGATGCAAGAGAAAGAGAGCCAAAAATACAGAATTATTAAAGTTCGATATTTTGAGTTATAGTCATTTATTTTTTTTTCTTATATATTTTTAATTAACCCAATATATGAAAATTTTCGTTTTTAGGTTTTAAAAATCCAGAGATGGAATTGTAAAACTTTTTTCAGAAATGGAGATGTTGAGATGAATCGATGAGGATGGTAATGAAAAATAATAAAAGGAGGATATGTTGAAATTCATGACTTGGTAGATTTTTGTTGACATAGCAATTTATGATGTGGTAGTGTGGTGTTGGGTTTGTAAAACTAATAATATGGCGAAATTTGAGGCATGCCAACTCACCTCTTGCCTTAGATGTACCGAAGCATCTCTCCAAGTACGTCAATCAAAAACATTAAATGTGAAATTAATTTGAATTTAAAATTGAAAATTGAATTTTTAAGGATAATGCTTGGGTATAGAATAGCAATACACAACCATAAAGGAATGAACATTATATATATATAGGTTCTCCTAGGGTTTTGCTCTCTCTAAAACCCTAGTGTAGAAGGAGAAGGTTTTCTTGGGCGATGTTACTAGTTTTCGACGGCAACCCTATTTTTCTGATAGTTTCGGTGGCCTTGTTTCGTTCTTAGTATCAATAATGGATCAAGAAGAGATTGCAAGATTATGTGCGGCTCTTTCAATCAAGAGTAAGGAAGAAAAACTTTGGAGTGTTCAAGATACCTTAAAGGTGTCGGCGGGTAGAAAGCTTGATTTATGTTTAGTTGGTAAGATTCTGTCCAACAAACATGTCAACAGAGAAGTCTTTAGAGTTGTGATTCCTAAGATATTGCAAACACCAATGGAGATTGAGGTTGTTCAGGACAACACCTTTCTCTTTTATTTTCGGAGTCAGAGTGATCGTTATAGGGTTCTAGCTGGAGGACCATGGAGTTTTGATAATAGTTTGTTGGTTTTGGAGAAGGTTTCCGGTGTGGGGGATATTGCTAACGTCAGTTTTAACCGAGCGGAGTTTTGGATTCAAATCCTGAATGCTTCATTGCTGTGTATGACGAAGGAGATGGGCATTTTTATGGGGAAGCTTATAGGTGGCCTGGTGGATATTGATATGGGTGTAACGGGAGAGTGTTTTGGTAAATACATGCGCCTTAAGGTATCTATTGATGTTTCTAAGCCTCTTAAGAGATTCCTGAGGTTGGATTTGCAAGAAAACGGAAAGGAATCACTTTTATTGTTATGATATGAAAAACTCCCTGAGTATTGTTTCAACTGTGGAATTGTTGGTCACTCTTACCAAGTGTGTCTTAATGGTAATGTCGGGGATGATCGAAGAGTTGATATAGAATTCGAGTTTGGACCTTGGATGAGGGCTTCGAGTCCTCCAAGTCAAAATAGGAGTACTAGAAAACATCGTTCACATGGCAGGGTCTTGAACACAAAAGATAAGGGTCGAAAAAAAATTCAAATTTGGGGAATATAGATCAGAGTAGTAATAGTAGTTCTTAGAGACCAAGGAGGGCTGGAGAAGTCGAGCAGACTCAGAGTTCTTCTGTTCGTCCAAAAATGGAGATGGATAATGATAGGCAGACAATGGGAGTTGAGGTAAAGAGAAGGGTAATCAAGGGAAGGATCAGAAGTCGGGGGAAGTGGTTGTTGAGGTGGAAATATTATCAGGATTAGGGTCACGTCTGAAAACCAATCCATAGGCGGCTAAGGTTACCAAGTGTGTTGAAAAGGTGATCAGGTCGGTGTTTGAGACTTCTGCGGGTGGAACTGAGGGGATCTAAATGGATTACTGTGAAGAGGTAGGAAAGTTTGTGGGATCAGAGAAGAAGGTTGTGGAACAACAGGAAGATGGTGGGACTGTTGTAGTGAAAAATAGTCTAAAAAATGGTTTCCAATCATCTGGATGCATGGGTGCAAAGGTAAGGGCTGTTCAAAAAAATGGAAAGTGGAAACGGTGGGCACGAGAGGGTGGCTTGCGGGTTAAGGGACCTGTAGATGATGTGCAGGTGGAAAAAAAAAAGAATTAGTAGTGTTGTTGATACAGGTAATTCGTCAAAACTGAAAAAAATGGAAAGTGATGTTGCTTTTGGCTAGGAGTCAAATGAGATATCGGTGAGTCAGGCAGAATCCCCAGCTTGCTAGACTCAATGAAAACCTTGAGTTGGAATGCTCAGGGTTTGGACGGCAGTCGAGCGTTTCGAGTTCTGCATTCGCTTATGCAGGACTATCGTTTGAAGGTACTATTCTTGATGGAAACTATTAGTGATCACAATGCTATGGAATGTCTTCGTATTGAGTTAGGGTTTGATTCAAAATTGGTTGTGGATAAAGAGGGGAACACTGGTGGCTTATGCTTGTTTTGGAAGGTGGACATCGACATATCTCTTCTTTCGTATTCTCGTTATCACATTGATACAATGATTAAGTCACATAATAATAAAAGATGGAGATAGACAGGTTTTTATGGTAACCCGAGCACGGCTCAGAGGGTTCATGGATGGACATTGTTTAGAAGGTTGACAGACCTTTCGTCTCTCCCTCGGTTGATAGGTGGTAACTTCAAAGAGATCTTAAGTCTGAATGAAAAACATGAGGGGGGGGGGGGGGGGGGGGGGTCAGTTAGACAGTAGGTGCTTATGGATAACTTCCGAAATACTTTGGAGTATTGTGGTCTTAAGGATTTGGGCTATTCGGGTCCTATGTTTACTTGGTCAAATTGCAGTGAACCAAGTCAGTTAGTTCAGGAGAGGTTGGACCGTTACGTGAGTAGTGAAGACTGGCAGAATTTGTTCCCTCATTTTTCGGTTCTTCATCTTGATTTTATCAAGTCCGATTATCGTCCGATTCTTCTTTGTTATGATGATCAAGAGGTCATGCACCCTAGGAGGTGTCGGTTTCACTTTGAATGATGTTGGGCAGAGAAATCCGAGTGCCTTGAGATTATCCAAAGTAGCTAGGGGGGTGGTTGACGGTAACAAGATGAATGGGATGGTCAAGCGGCTGTCTTCTTATGCTAAGCAACTTCAAAGATGGAATAAGCTGAATGTGAGTGCCCTAAAAGAGAAGATTTGTGCTAAGAAAACAGAAATGGTGGGGATGTAGTAATCTTGGGGTGTTGGCTGACTGGAAAAAATGGAGAGTGGCTGATCGGGAGCTTGATGTTCTTTTAAATGAGGAGGAATTGTATTAGCGGCAACGGTCTAGGATTTCTTGACTTAAAGACGGTGACCGTAATACGAAGTTTTTCATGCTAAAGCTTCCTCAAGAAGAAAGAGAAATAGGTTGCATGGATTATTTGATGACAACAGTGACTGGAGAACGAAGGATGATGAGATGGAAGGTATATCTCTCAATATTTTTCTTCTATATTCACTGGTTCCCAGCCATCTACTGAGCAGTTTGATAGGGTACTTGGGTCGGTTGAGACTAGACTTCCTCAAAATATGAGGGATTTTCTTGATGGTTGTGTTTCTGCAGAGGAGGTGAAGGAAGCCTTATTCCAAATAAGTCCTTCCAAATCTCTAGGTGAGGATGGTTTCCCTGCGGCCTTTTTACCAAAATATTGGGGCGTGGTTGGTGATGATGTTACTAGGCTTTGTTTAGATTGTCTCAATGTAGGGTCATTCAGTGTAAATGATTAATCACACCATTCTTTGCCTCATCCCAAAAGTGAAGAATGTGGAAAGAATGTCTGAGTTAAGGTCGATTAGCCTCCACAATGTCCTCTACAAATGTATTTCCAAGGCTCTTGCTAATCGGTTATGAAAGGTGCTTAATTTTGTTATCTCTTCAGAGTGTGTTTTTGCTTAGTTGTCTTATTACGGATAATGCGATGGTGGGTTTTGAGTGCATGGATGCTTTCTGTCGGAAGGTTAATAGAAAGAAAAAGGGGTTCATGTCTCTCAAATTAGAAATGTCAAAAGCCTATGATAGGGTGAACTGGAATATTTTGGCAGGAATGGTGATTCGTATAGGTTTTTCTGACACTTGGGTTTCGAAGATTATGGGGTGCGTTTCCTCGGTTAGGTACTCTTTTATTCTTTGTAAAATCAAAGGGAATATCAAGCCTTCCAAAGGGTTGAGATAGGGGGATCCCCTCTCTCCCTACCTTTTTCTCATCTGTGCTGAGGGCCTCTCTAGTTTGATTGCTAGGTCAAAAAGTAAGGTTCACTTCAATGGTTTCCGTTGTAGTAGAGAGGGTCCAAAGGTGACACACTTTTTCTTTACAAATGATATCCTCCTTTTTCATGCGGGCGACTCTAAAGGAGTGTAATAATATTAAGAGACTGTTGGGGGATTATTTGCAAGCTTCAGGTCAGATTATTAATTTTAGTAAGTCTGTGGTCTGTTTTAGCAAGAAGATTGCTTGGTCCGATAAAAGAAGGTTGGCAGAGGCTCTAGAAATGATGATTTTGAGGTACATGAGAGATATTTAGGACTTCCTTGTGTGACGAACAGAAGTAAACATGTCCTTTTTTATGATATTAAGGAGCGTGTTTGGAAGAAGCTCCAAAATTGGAGTAATCGGTTTTTTTCAGGTGGTGGGCGAGAGGTTCTTCCTAAATCGGTCATACAGTCAATCCCAGTGTACTTTTATGAATTTATTTAGACTGCCCGGCTCTTTGATCCTTGATCTTCATCGTCTTTGCGTAAGATTTTGGTGGGGTGGTAATGGAGCGAATCGCAAGATGCACGAGTGCTCTTGGGAAACTCTCTGTAAAGCTCATGGTGATGGTGGGCTTGGTTTTCGGGACCTGGGTGTTTTCTACCAAGCGATGTTGGCCAAACAATGTGTGCAGTTGCTTAACAATTAGAACTCTTTAATTGCTCGGATTTTGAAGGATTGTTACTTCCCTGATACCGGTTTCCTTGAGGCTAAGAAGTGCAAGTCGGGCTCTTTTATGTGGAATAGCTTAATGTGGGGCAAGGAGTTGGTGGAGAAAGGGTCTAGATGGAGAGTGGGGAATGGACGGTCGATCCTGGTTTGTAAGGACAGATGGATCCCGCATGCTTCTACCTTTAAAATTGCTTCTCCTTCTGTGCTGGGTGTGGAGACCAGTAATGATCTGAAAGGTTGGATGGTTCCTAGAATGAGGATCTGGTGTGACAGAACTTTTGGGAGGATGAGGTGCAAGTTATTCTTGGTCTCCCTACTAGCAATTTTGTTTTGGATGATGTCCTGTTATGGCATTATGAAAATTCTGGTAGGTTCTCTGTTAGAAGTGGCTACTGGTTAGCACTTGCTTCAAATTCTAATCCCAGTTGCTCAGGTCTTAGCAGGAGTGTCTCTTGATGGAAATTTTTATGGCACCTCAAAATTCAAAATAAGATTAAATTCTTCATGTGGAAAACGTGTAACAACTGGTTTCCAGCGAAAGCGAATTTGGCAAATCACGGTATCAAACTTGATACGTTATGCCCAGTCTGCTCCTCCTTGCTGGGTGGCCCCTTCCGTTGGCCTTTTCAAAATAAATACGGATGTTGCTTTGAATGAAAGAGGCCAAGTTTTTGGTATTGGGGTGGTCATTTGTGACTGTGATAGGCGGGTGATGGCTTCTCTCTATAGTCAGCTGGGTGCTTGCTATAGTCCTGAAATTGCGGAAGCTTTAGCAATTTGTTGAGGTTTACGGTTGGCGTTAGAAACTGGTTTGGTCCCGATGGTTTTGGAATCGGATGCGATAGTGGTTGTTAATGCTATTGGTTCTCAAGATTTATCCATTTCTGATGTTGGTGTTATTATCCATGATATCTTGTGTATTCTTGGGAGTCCCTGTTTTAAGTCTGTTAGTTTTGTTCCTAGATTGGCAAATAAAGTTGTCCATAATCTGGCAAAACTCGCTTGATAAAACCCTCATATCAGATCTAAGATTTTATCACAATCTGTGTATATAAAATTTGATCTATAGATATTAAAATTTATCAATATCAAATTTTAATAAGTATAAAAGTTTTATCGACAAAATTTTATTGTTTTAATATTGATAAAGTTCACACTACTTTACAGATTGCCTAAATTTGATCTATCAATATTTTATCAATTATTATTATGATATTTGATCAATTATGCCAATATGATAAAATTATAAATTTCTTTAAAAATATTTAGACACTCAATATGGAAAAATATGAATTAACATTAACTAAATAATTAAGCATTCATGGCTATGCATCATAGCCCTAGCAAGTTAGTTCTTTACAGTTATGGGTACAATCCTATGAGAAAACAAAAAGGAAAAACAATGATAAAATCCGGGAAGTACTATCGAAGAAAATTGTCCTAATCCGCCTCCGTTAAGTCCAAGTTAAAGCAATCTCGAATAAGAAATACAATCCTATTGGTTTCAGAAATATTAACCCAATTACAACTAACCCTAGAGTGATAAGGATCAGCTATTTAATTGAATTAAAATACAAATTTTGGCATTCATTAACAGTCAAAACACAAAGAATTCGTCCAAGGCCTTCTCTCCAAGATTAGCAGCCCATAACGGATGGTTTCTCAAATTCGCGAGCAGAATTTCTGGACTGACCTTTGGGTAGTAAAATCGCCATAACTCACTCTAGAAAACTCAAAATTGTGAGCCGTGAAATTCCCCGTAAAGCTAACATCTGGAACTTTCCAACCATATAAGGCTAGACAGTCAATTCTCACTGAGCTGATACAGTTTATTCTTCGAACTTGACTCATCTGCAGAGGTAGACTTTTCGAGATTGATTGGAAATCTTCCATTTTCTTCCTTTTAGCTCCTAAGACTCGATTAACTGAAAACTAACAAAAGATACATAAAAAGCACAAGTTTAACACAAAACAAAGCAAGAAACTAAGAAAGAAAGGGAATAAAATATATGCAATTCTAACGTTATCAGTATCCAGTCTCCAAGAAATCTCTAGACTGCTTCGAAGCATCATCATGTGCTTTACTTACCACCACAGGAAGTCATATGTATATGTTAGGTGAAAACCAAAGCATGTGGGAATCCCTTGTATAATTCAAGCTGGTTGGAAACAATCGAATAATCCTCCCATCTTCGCAGCAGAAAACACCACATTCGCGAGTCATGTCAGTGATGTCGACATTCTTGAGATAGAAAATGCAATTCTTTTTGATCAAGTTGTCATGATTGGAATCTGTACTAGTACTCACTACTGTTGGGATAGATAGTGAAACTCTTTGTGAGATAAATAATATCTTGTCACCTAAGCTATCTAATTTAGTAGAACTAGCAGTAGCGCTGCTCATGTGTTCATTAACCTTGAATACTTCAAATTTACTCAGTTGGTTAGTCCTCATGTAATGGGTATTTTCAATGTTAATATCCATAAAAAGATACCCATAATTCATTATCTTGTGAAGAATCAATAATTGACCATTGGATTCCACCAGATGTGACGTAAAGGTGTAGTCGATCTTAGTCACCAACAACAATTGGGGTTCCATTACTGTATTTTCTCTTCCTGGTACTAAACAAGAAGCTGCATTGAAACTTATAAAATGATTGATTAGTTTGATAAAAACGACAACATCCTGATCCTGATCCTGATCAGGATCATCATCGATATGATCTCCCACCCTCATCGTGTGTGTCACCAAGGGAATCTCTAGATGTTCATCATCGAGGAAGACCAATGCATGCAGAATCCCATTAGAGAACAATACGTCCCTATCATTATTTTATGGTACTGATTGATGCATCTACGTGATGGTCACATGTTTGTGTGTTATCAAACGTCTCCAATTGAGATTGATTCAACATCCAGCTTTCGCATGTACTTATAATTAGAATGGATCAGCTGAATCACTTATCAAACGTTTCCAAGTAATTACAAGAACTTTATTATTTCGATTCAATTACCAATTTCTATATGGGACATTCTATTACATGTTGATATATTCATCTATGATCACTACTTATCATCATTATTTACCATTACAACTTGTAATTGGTCATTCACTTGCTCACGTTTTAAAGATATTTGATTGTGTAGTATATCTCCTTATTTCATCTCTGGCATAACCTAATATAAGAATTCTATATCATTTTGAGATTAATATTGATTTTGATTAAGCTCTATTAGATCATTTAAACTTTTGAGAGTTTATATTTTTATGGGCAATCTGTATATTATCATATTGATTAAATTCCAAATGGAAAGTTTCTCCATAAAGAGTAAATCAAAAGTTACTCTTATACAAAATAGAGATACCAGTTCGGTTCTCTATGTAAGATTCTTTATTTGTGTTGGCTTGATTCCATTACAAAACTCTCTTTATTTGTATTAGTTGTTGCTTAGGTGATTCTTGGAAGAAAGAAGTCTCAAAGGTGAAGAAGCAAAATCTCATGCAAATTTCGTCTTCAAGGGGAACATCGCATACTTGGATGCTAACGTATCAAGATTCTTCTTCCTCTTGCAAGGCGTTAGTGCACACACACACAATTCATACATGTGTGTCCCTGCATCATTGTTCAAACATTTGGTATAACACTTTCACACAAATTTAGTATGCACATGCATTTATCTCATTGTTGACAATCTTGTAGAATTGTATGTTTTCTCACTATCGCTTAGATATGGCATGCTTGTGTTGCATAGTGTTTATTTGTTTGTGTTTCTTGTGTTTTGGACTTTAAAATGATCTTATTTGATTCCTTATTGAGTTCCATTCATTTCGGTTACTCATTCTTTATGTTTCGAGTCCATACGACGTAGTTATGCCTCTTTGCATTCGAATTCGTTGAGTTGTCTTCATCGTTGTTATCCGAGGAGAATTCTCAACCTTTTATAAAAGTTTCATAGTCATCGTTGTGCATGAGGGAGTCATGGTTAGTAATCCAAAAATGGATTCGAATTCGGAGTTTGGAGGCCCGAATATGGTCGAAGAACGTGGGAGGTACGCGAGAGGGGTGTGCATGGCCAAAAGCCATGCCTTGGCCACCCCGTGGGGAGGCCGTGTGACCCATAGCCAGAGCAGCCCTCTGGTCCTGTAGGCCACACGCGCCCCACACGGGAATGTGATGGTCCACTTCTGATTCGCTCGAATCTTCCCTCCTTGAAATCTTTTTAAAGCCTTCCTCCTTCCCTCCATTTTTAACAACTTGAAGAAAACCAAAAATATGATTTTCTGCAGAATTCTTCAACATTTTTGTTTTCTTATTTTGATCATAACTCTCTCATACAAACTCGAAATTGAGTGATCCAAAAGCCAAAATTGTTGGTCTTGAAGAGAGCTACAAACCCAAACATTTTCAGAGTCATTTTAATTCGTGATTGTTCGTAGCAAGCTGTTCTTCATTCCGAGTTTCATCATTGTATGTTAAACTTCTTCTTCTCACTTCATCTTTTGATCTGCTCTTTAATCTTTCGATTTGATAGATGATTTGTGTTTGGAATGATGTTAGAACATATTCTAGGGGTGGTTGATCATTTGGTAATTGAGTTTTAGCTTTGTGATTTCACTTGAACATATATTTGCTAAACTTGATTAAACTTGAAATTGATTCTAGAAATGATATATGTGATGTGCTTTATGATATTTTCTAGGTTTAATTTCATGATCTAAGAACTAGGTTTTTAGTTTGATATATTGAATATTCATACCTTGTTCTTTTTTATTCACATACTTTGATTTCTAGATAGATTTTGTGATTGTGTGTTGAAAGCATATTCTACAATTTCTCTAAGCATGTTCGTAAAGCTTGATTGATCATGTAGCTTTATTTGTTTGTGATTTGCATCATTTGCTTCACGTAGATCATTGCCTTGTAATAGGTTGAAGTCTCTTGCAAAGTGAGTGAAGCTTTGTCTTAAGCAAGGAGTCTTGGCTAGGAATAAGTTCCGGATAGCCAAGCGAAAGTCTGAGCAAGGAGTTGCGTACTCTGGATGGTTGAGCTAGGGGAGCTTAACTAGGATCCAATTGATCTAGATTGCTAAGCGAGGAAATCTTCCTAGAGGCTTGAGCACCTTGGATAGGGAGTTGCTCTCTAGAGGTGTAGGACACATCTTGGATAGAGAGTAGGCTTTGTGAATCACTAGCCCGAGGGTTGATTAGGATTTGATAGCTTGAAGTGGATATCATAGTATTGATAGTTTTGAGTATGTAAGTCATTTTCGTATAGTGGATTTGCTTTGCCGATGGTTGTGATATCAACCCGTGGATGTTTCCTCTTTGAGGTTTTACCACGTTAAAATAACTTGTGTCTCATTTTCGCTTTATATTTCTTTATTTTCCATATGTTCACTTATATTGATTCTCTTCTATATTGATGATTCACATGTATTGATTCTTTCTATACAATTGCTATATCATTTCAAGTATTCATTTCACTCTTATATTCCGTATTTTTGAATATTTGAAGAATTTAGAGCTATACCTATTCACCCCCCTCTAGGTATAAAACACTATTGCTTTAAAGAGAATTTCAATTGGTATCAGAGCGGTTGTCTAGACACACTTAGATAGATCCTTTCTTTGTAGTGTTTTTATTTTATTTTTATTTGTGATAGTCATGATTAAGGAAGTGTGTTCCTATGTGGCTTCTTTTGTTGAACATATTGACTTAGATGAGAAAACGATCAATGATCTTATTCTTGAAAATGAATGCTTATCTAAAGTCAATGTGTCCCTCAATAAGGAGTTATAGAATCATGGACTAAGCTCAAAAGAATTTAATGAACTTAAAGACAGGATCCTAAGTCTTGAAATGAACTTAAAGGATAGCAATGATAGACTTAGCATCTTGAAGAAAGAAATTGAGCAAAGGGATAATTTTCTTGTTAGTGCTAAAAGGCTAGAAGACATGCTTAAAGCCAAACTTAGTGAGCACTTAACTCAAGAGAAAAAGTATAAACAATGGCTTAATAAATCAAGAGAAGATGTTAGGAAAAGTAATGAAATCTTAGAAAAATATGCCATTAAAAATAGAATGCTTAATGATAAACTTAATGAGACTAATAAGATGATTCACAAGATGTCATCTTGTTCTAACAAGGTTGAAACCCTCATTAAAAGTGGAAAGCATCCATATGACAAAAGAGGTTTGGGTTATATCAATGAGAAGGAGACTCCTTCATCTAACAAATCTATTTTTGTCAAAGCAAGTGTTGAATCAAATGTAGGTACTCTCTGTCAAGGTAAAGCAATGAAAGCTACCAGAGGTGCCTCTACATCAACAAAGATTTCGAATGGAAGATCACAACAAGACCGAAGTCAAATTGCATCTACTTCAAAGGCAAAAATTGGAGCATCAAAGGTTGCATATCAAAGAGGTAAAATTTTGAGAAGACCAAGTACTATAGAAGAAAATGCAAATGGTAAATTTCTCAAATTCATACCTATTTGTCATCATTGCAACATGATAGGACATATTCGACCTAGGTGCTTTGAATATATTCGAAAATGCAAACTTAATAATGCTTTTCATGATATATCTTTGAATGGTCCTAGGCAATCATCCATGTATGTATTTAGTACTAGCTCTAGGAAGACCTTGGAAAAGCATGTTGTGAAGAATCGTGTTGATGACTTGCTTGTTAAATCTTATGTTGTGCCTCACTCTACTATGCATAAGAAAGTTGATAATGCTTTGTTTGATATTTTTGAGAATGTGACCAATGAGGTCAAGGTACATGTTAAAAAGTCTAACAATGAATCAAAGCATGAAAAAGTTAAGAGTGAGAAGCATGTTATGAAAAGTGTGTGGTTAGAAAAGACACACCTAAATGTCTAGTTACACAATATGCTTTGTGTGTCAACTCCTCCTACTCTTGGTACCTAGATAGCGGTTGCTCTAGGAACATGACCAGGAACAAAGATTTCTTTAAGAATCTTGTGTTAAAAGATGGAGGGTGGGTCACCTTTGGTGATGGCACCAAGAAGCAAGTTATTGGCAAAGGAACTATATGTATCCCCGGATTGTCTAAACTTCGCAATACTTTGTATGTTGATGGGTTACAAGCTAATCTTATAAGCATCACTCACTTGTGTGACATCTTTAAGGAAGTTAGCTTTAATAAAGATGTGTGCACTATAATTGATAAAAAGGACAATGTTGTCCAAAAGAGTCAAGAGGTCTATAGACAATTGCTATTGTATTGAAGTAGATCCTCTAACTTACATCATGCCACATGAGTGCAACAAGCTTAGAGAAGTTGAAGGGATTGTTCTTGAAAGGGATAGGATCATCTCTAGTTTGTCTTTAGAAGGGTCAAGTGAATTGGTAGTTGAAGAGAAGCTCATAGAAGCATCACTTCCTACAAGCAAGGATAATGTCATTGTTGACGTGAAAGCTCCTAAGAAGATACATTCCAAGACCAAGAAAAAATTGAAGAACAAGAACAAGGTACCCCTTGAAACTCCTATTTGTGCTTCTCCAATCCCGAAAGGTAAAATTTCTCACTTTGTTCCCATATGTCATTTTTGTAATACCGTAGATCATATCAAGCACAAGTGCTTGAAAAATATTGAACATTGTGAAATAGGAAATGCATCTAGGGATATAGAGATTGAACTTCATTTGAGCATGCTGAAACGTTTGAGTATGAAAAGTATTTTAATGTCAAAAGAGCATGTTAAGAATGTCAGGATTGTGAAGAATGAAAACCTTGAAAAACTTGACAATGCATGTGTCACTAGAAATGTTGAAAAGAAGAGTATCATTGATATTCTTGAGTATCAAGGGATGGAAGAACTTAATTCTTGTTTCAACATTGTTGTCAATAAGGATCTTGATGATGTTTTTGTTAATTCACCCAAGACAAGGGTGAGTGCTCTTACCAATAGTGTAAGTTGCACATGTGAGTTAGCCTTGAGATTAGTGTCATGTTGTTAAGAAGCTTAGCTTGTTTTTGCTTTGTATCTATACAACTTGACATGAACTTGGCTATCTCACATTCTTTGCCATGATAGTCAAAATTTGTTGATTAACTTTTGAGAAGTTGCATATCATGATATCTATATGGTAATAATTCTTGTTAAGGCTTTTAGAGAAAGTCATTTTTTTGTTTAAGTTGAAATGCTTAGCCTTTAGTCTCTTGGAATCGACACACCTATAACTTGTAGTCATGAGGACATACAAGCCAAGAGGACTCATAAAAAGGGTGAAGGCCTTGCATTTGATAAAAATAGCTTGCGAAGGTATATCTAATATCACATTGCTTGCTTATCTATATTTCATCCATCAACTCATTGTTTTATCATTTCATGAAGCATGTCATACTTGAGAACTAATATAGTGTTTATATGGTCCTCGTTGACATTTGCTAATCTAAGATCTTTTGGTGATATTTGTTCACATTGATCTTATCATGATGTGTGTTATTGTATGTATGATTGTGGTCGAAAGTGGTTGAACACAATTTCTTTGGATGAAACAAATCCTTAAGGATTATGAGATAGAACAAGGAAAAATGACACTTTATTGTTGATGAGCGTCGTTTGTGTACTCAACAAAATGATATTTAAATGTGATCTTTTAGAAAACCGATTTTCACCACTTAGATAGAAATTTAGTAAAGTGGCAAGTAGGATTCGTTCCACAGGGAATTAAAGTGATTAGTTGAATAAATTAACTAACCTATATGAAATAAAATAAATCATAAAAATATGGATGAGTGAATGGGTTGTCAAGCCATCAAACATACATGCAAAATAAACCTAATAAACTAATAAAAGAATACTTAACAAATCTAGATAAGATAAATGGAATTAACAATTAAGAGAATAGCTAGGGAATTAATGAGATCACAAATGAATTACGGGAAATGCTTATCAAGCTACTTTAGTGAACGGATCTCATAAATGTTAACCAATTGATTTCTACAATGTGTTTGGGCCATTATTATAAACCCTAAACAACTTCCCACCGCAATGCCTAACCGATTAAGGAAAGGGGGTCACGGCGGGATCGATTTGTTACAATTAACGACTTAGATTATCGTGGTTGATAAACCCTCCGACAATCTATCCTATTCACTAAGTTCTCAATCCATCAAGGTTGTCAATCCAATCAAGATTATATAACAAATTATCCTAAGCAAGATTATAGTCAACTAGTGGGTATATATGTCAATTATATAATGCAAAGAATCTAATTATAAAATGAATAGAACACAAATAGAAATTAAAATATATTAAAGCTTAAGCAAATCCCAATCCAAATATTCTCACATCAAAACCCTAGAAAGGGGATTTAATTACACATATTACAATCAAAGGGAAGGCAAGTAAAAGATTAGGAAATCACCCATGGGTCTCCTTTTGTAAGCTTGATCCTTTCCTTGCCTTTGATTGCTCCTTGTGTGAAGAGTGGATGATGAGGATATGTCTAGATAGGTGAAGTCAAAGGGGAAGTGACTAAGGAGATTTGTGGAGAAAATGGGAAGAAAAGGAATGATTAGGGGAAGTAATCTAGATGTTAAGTTTAGTTTAGGTAGAAGAGAAAATGGAGAGAAAAGGAATGGTGGAGAAAGGAGGTTTCTTGGTGGTCAAGAGTTGTCTAAAAGAGGAAAAATAGTGATGTATTTATAGGTGTGAAAAGCTAGGGTATGAAATGGGTATGAAATGACAAGAATACCCCTCTTGAATGCCAACACTGGAATTCCAACGTGGTCGCCACTTGTCCTTCTAGGTCGCCATGGCGACCTCATGGCGACAAAGTGGCGACCATTCCCACTTTGGAATTCCTACGTTGGAATTCCTATGTGGTCACCATTTGCAAGTGAAGGTCGCCATGGTGACCTCAAGTGGCGACCCTCAAAATGTAAAGAGGTCGCCACTTGCAACATCAAGGTCGCCATGGCAACCATAAGTGGCGACCTTGCCTTGTTTGTGAGAGGTCGCCATTTGTACAGGTAGGTCGCCATGGCGACCCCCAAGTGGCGACCTACCTGATGCTTTTGGAGACTTTCTGTCGCCATGGCGCTCAAGTGGCGACCAAATGGCGACCTTCTGATGACTTGAAGAATCCTCTGTCGCCATGGCGCCCATGTAGCGACCTCCATATCTCTAAGTGGCGAAAATGCCCTGTTTCTTCCCATTTGTGAGCCTTTTTGCACCCAAGTCCTCATCTTCATCCCAAATGCTCTTGAAACCTAATAAAACCTGAAACACTTGATTTTACACCATTAAATCACTGGATAATGCCCAAGAATCAAGCAAAAGGAGAAGGAAATGAGGGCCAAAATCATACCAATTTTGGTTCGATCAATTGTGATAACTTAAGTGCCATTAACATCTCTAAAAATCCGGTTCAACACTCCCACACAAAGCACATTGATATTAGGCATCATTTCATTAGAGATCTTGTTGAACATTTTATTGTAACTTTAGAGCATATGCCTACTAAAAATCAACTTGCGGACTTGTTCACCAAGCCCTTGGACAAAGAGAGGTTTAAAACTCTTAGAATGTCCATTGACATGATTTGTGTTGATTGATGTGCTTGTGTGAATGTGGGTGGCTTGATGAGTAAAACTTTGTTTGTATATCAATATCTTTGAGAGCAACTCACTTGAGAAGTAATGATCTTAAGCTAATAACTCTTATGGTTTCTAGATCAGGCACTTGAGCTTGAAAATCTTGTTTTTGAAAAGTGCACAAATTCTTCTCTTATATGTTTTAGTTTTGAGTATATGTGTTTGAATATGTGTAGATAATGGATGCATTTAGAAGCCTATTGCTTAGTACATGATAAATGACCTATGATATGTATCTATTTTGCTTCGACACTACATAGTATTCAACGAGCACCCTCTTAGAAAGGTCTACACGCATTGGTTGTGAAGCCGCCCAATGTTGGAAAGGGCTACGCCTTTGTGTTGAGTGAAAGCCACCAAGAGGTGTATATGTTTTTGTTAGAAAAATCAAAGATGAGCTGAACAGAATCATTAAAAAAAAAAATCTTTGATTCTAAGCCTAAAAGAAATGAAAATAAAAAAAGGCTTAATGGTGTATAGTTGAGAATTGTGAAAAGCTCGGGTTGAGAAACAAAAACGGGAAAATGAGACACGCTCACATGTTGATAACTATTCTTTTAAAGCGAAAATACGGATGAATATCGGTTTGACCAATTTTTGGAAACGCTTTAGTTGGATAGGTGTGGAAATTATTTGCATGTTGATATCACAATTACTCCTTCTATATATGTGAGAAGCATTCACACACACACATATTTTGCCTATGTGCTTGATTCATTAGCAATGTGAGAATATTGTTGAGAGATTAATGAAAATCTATGATTCTCTCTTGGACTTTAAAAAGTGATGAAATATTTTCTCTTATTGCATGAATGTGTGAATGTTTGAGTCCCATGTGAACAAATCTACTTGGTGATAATATGTGGAGCATATGTTAAGGGGGAGCTTTAGTTTATTCAACTACGTTTTCTATACGATTTGTTTGCTTAATATCTCGTTCTTTATCTCTTGTGCCCTTTGTCTATTCCTTGACAAAAAGGGGGAGAAACTTCTCCATCATCCTTAAAAGGGGGAGAAATCTCTCTATCTTTATAAGGGGAGAAATCTCACCTTGGGGACCAGATAAGGGGAGAAATCTCACTATTGTCCTCTCTTTGTGCTTATTGAAGACTTTGTCTTAATGGGGAGAATTCTTGTCTTAAGGGAGAGAAAAGAACTCTTACCGTATTGTGTTAAGGATCTAAGGGAGAGCTTAATGTGATAACATTTATTCACTTGAGATAATGCATTTTTGTATGAGATAAGGGAAGTTTTTATTTTTTTATTTTTTTTATTTTGTTTATGTGATAATATCTCACCATTTTTCTTTGGAAGAAGATCTCATGTTGGTTGCTTCTTTTCTCATAGGTACTTTGAAGTTTAAAGAAGGGATTCTTGAAGACTCAAGAAGACTTGAAGACTTTTTAGTCTAGGGATCTCTTTGTAATGTGAGGATAAGAGAATGCTATCAACATTGAGTTTATTGGAGTGATCAATGTATGGTGAGGATGAGGTTCTGCCATGGAATAGCCAAAGGGGGAGATTGTAAGATCCTTTATTTGTGTTGGCTTGATTCCATTTCAAAACTTTCTTTATTTGTATTAGCTATTGCTTAGGTGATTCTTGGAAGCAAGAAGTCTCAAAGGTGAAGAAGCAACATCTCGTGCAAATTTCATCTTCAAGGGGAACATCGCATACTTGGATGCTAAGGTATCAAGATTCTTCTTCCTCTTACAAGGCGTTAGCTCACACACACACACAATTCATACATGTGCGTCCCTGCATCATTGTTCAAACATTTGGTATAACACTTTCACACACATTTAGTATGCACATGCATTTATCTCATTGTTAACAATCTTGTAGAATTGCATGTTTTCTCACTATCGCTTAGATATGACATGCTTGTGTTGCATAGTGTTTATTTGTTTGTGTTTCTTGTGTTTTGGACTTGAACATGATCTTATTTGATTCCTTATTGAGTTTCGGTCATTTTGGTTACTCATTCTTTATGTTTCGAGTCCATATGACGTAGTTATGCCTTTTTGCATTCTCATTCGTTGAGTTGTTTTCATTGTTGTTTTCCGAGATGAATTCTCAATTTTTTGTCAAAGTTCCATAGTCTTCATTGTGCTTGAGGAAGTCATGGTTCATAATCCAAAAATGGATTCAAATTTGGAGTTCGGAGACCCGAATACGGTCGAAGAATGTGAGAGGTGCGCGAGAGGGGTGTGCATGGCCAAAGGCATGCCTCGGCCACCCCGTGGGGAGGCCATGTGACCCATGGCCAGAGAAGCCCTCTAGTCCCGTGGGCCACATGCGCTCCACACGAGAATGTGATGTGGCCACTTCTGATTCACTCGAATCTTCCCTCCTTGAAATCTTTTTAAAGCCTTCCTCCTTCCCTCCATTTTTAACAACTTGAAGAAAACCAAAAATATGATTTTCTGCAGAATTCTTCAACATTTTTGTTTTCTTATTTTGATCATAACTCTCTCATACGAACTCGAAATTGAGTGATCCAAAAGCCAAAATTGTTGGTCTTGAAGAGAGCTACAAACCCAAGCATTTTCAGAGTCATTTTAATTCGTGATTGTTCGCAGCAAGCTGTTCTTCAGTCCAAGTTTCATCATTGTATGTTAAACTTCTTCTTCTCACTTCATCTTTTGATCTGCTCTTTAATCTTTCAATTTGATAGATGATTTGTGTTTAGAATGATGTTAGAACATATTCTAGGGGTGGTTGATCATTTGGTAATTGAGTTTTAGCTTTGTGATTTCACTTGAACATATATTTGCTAAACTTGATTAAACTTGAAATTGATTCTAGAAATGATATATGTGATGTGCTTTATGACATTTTCTAGGTTTAATTTCATGATCTAAGAACTTTGTTTTTAGTGTGATATATTGAATATTCATACCTTGTTCTTTTTGATTCACATGCTTTGATTTCTAGTTAGATTTTGTGATTGTGTGTTTAAAGCATATTCTAGAATTTCTCTAAGCATGTTCATAGAGCTTGATTGGTCATCTAGCTTTATTTGTTTGTGATTTGCATCATTTGCATCACCTAGATCATTGCCTTGTAATAGGTTGAAGTCTCTTACAAAGTGAGTGAAGTTTTGTCTTAAGCAAAGAGTCTTGGCTAGGAATGAGTTCCGGATAGCCAAGCGAAAGTCTTAGCAAGGAGTTGCATAATTCGGATGGTTGAGCTAGGGGAGCTTAACTAGGATCCAAGTGATCAAGATTGCTAAGCGAGGAAATCATCCTAGAGGTTTGAAAGCCTTGGATAGGGAGTTGCTCTCTAGAGGTGTAGGACACATCTTGGATAGAGAGTAGGCTTTGTGAATCACTAGCCCGAGGGTTGATTAGGATTTGATAGCTTGAAGTGGATATCATAGTGTTGATAGCTTTGAGTGTGTAAGTCCTTTTTGTATAGTGGATTTGCTTTTCCGATGGTTGTGGTATCAACCCATGGATGTTTCCTCTTTGAGGTTTTACCATGTTAAAATAACTTATGTCTCATTTTCGCTTTTTATTTCTTTATCTTCCATATGTTCACTTGTATTGATTCTCTTGTATATTGATGATTCACATGTATTGATTCTTTCTATACTATTGCTATATCAATTCAAGTATTCATTTCACTCTTATATTTCACATTTTTGAATATTGGAAGAATTTGGAACTATACCTATTCACCCTCCCTCTAGGTATAAAACACTATTGATTTAAAGGGAATTTCACTCTATATATAAATGTGTCTTATTTCAATCTTTGTATCACTCAAATACGAAAGATAATTGATCATCAGATAATTATTAATTTGTTACTTGATATATTAAAGGTAACAAGATTTATAAGTTGCTATCTCATAAACCCTGGCCGAGTGATTGTTCCTAAAGAACGATCTGAGTAAAAAGCATTAGATAAATCATCTGATACATAATATAATTCATAAGCTTATGAACCTTTTTGAAAGGTATTGTTATTGGGATCCTAATGTAAGCAAAACTCGAGTTATAAATAAATCCACTTTCTCTAAATCAACTCTGTAAGAGTATGATATATCTAATGAGACACAAGTCTATGAAATGACTAAATTCACTGAAATGGAATAAATCTCAACGGAGATATAAGTATATTGAAATTGAGAAAATTTCTATACGAGTCTATGAAATGACTAAATCCATTGAAATTGAATGAAATCTCAATAGAGATACAGCTATATTGAAATTAAGAAAATTTCTATAAAGTCTATATAGTGACTAAATCCATTGAAATGGAAGAAATCTCAACAGAGATTCAAGTATATTGAAATTGAGAAAATTTCTATAAATCATATGAGAGAAATGTGAAATCATAAGAAAACAATCATTGATGATGTATTTTTATACACAGTAGCGCTACTGAAATTATAAATGATAATTATGATATTCATAATATTAATGATTGTATACAAAAGACATGATTGACCTAAGTGAAAAGAAACAATTCAAGAAAAATTGACTTCATATGCCAAACATAATGTATTTAGACCAATAGTATCCCAGACATTTGGAGATGTCAAACTGGTTGTATATTAATGGATCTTTATACGGAAACGTAATGAGAAAAACGAGATCATGAGACATGACTCGTAGTACAAGATTTCTTACAGAAACTTGGTATTCACTAGTGATGAATACGATTATGTTCCGAATTTTAGATAAATTTGGCTGCCTTTACAAGGCTTGAAATACGTCCTCTAGACGTAGTAATCATTCATCTATATGATTCACTCAATGCAAATATTTATAATCCCGGAAGGATTTAAAATACTAGAAGCATGTAAATCGAGATCTCGTAATCTGTATTTGATGAACATACAAATATCCTTATATAGATTAAAAACAATCTGGATGGATGTGGTATAACCGTCTCAATGAATATCTGATAAAATAAGGGTATAATAATTATATTATATACCCAAGTGTTTTTGCAAATAAATCAAAATCCGAATTTACTATATTCACAACATATGTTGATGATATGAATTTAATTGGAGCTCTTGGAGAGCTCTGGAAAACTCTTGAATTTTTGGTAAATGAGTTTAAGAACGAAAGACATGGGAAAGAAAATATTGTCTCGACCTGAAGGTCAATCATAGATCAAATGGAATATTTGTCCATCAATCAGAATATATTAAAAAGATTCTGAAAAGATTCCATATGGATATTACTCCATAAAGCAAGTCTTTGCTTATACCCCCTCCAATCATTTATGATGTTATTTCATTACATGAAATAAACATCTGTATACCCCAGTTTAGCAATATAGAAGATTGCTTTAAAAGAACTTTTATCAAGGGGAGCGTCCCATCAGGGGGAGCATATCAAATGAAGTATATTAATTATATTAATTATATTGGGGCATATGTGCATTGTACTCTTTTTCCTTACAATCAAGTTTTTGTCCCATTGAGTTTTTCCTGATAAGGTTTTAATGAGGAAATTCTCTAAGCACACCAAAAAATCATTTGATCTACAAAATCAACATAACTATTACATTGATTCAATATATCATCGTATATATGTTATCTAGATCAAAAATATCATTATAAATATTACTTTGATCTTGCTAATCATCATATATATATTACCTTGATCCGAAAGATCATCATAAATATTACTTTAATCGGACAGATCAATGGATATCTTTGCTCAGATTTTTATCCCACTGGGTTTTTCCTAGCAAAGTATAAATGTGAGAAATGTCTTAAAGAAAATATTAACTATTGACATATTTGCATTGTACTCTTTTTCCCTTCGTTCAGGTTTTGTCCCTCTAGGTTTTCCTAACAAGGTTTTTAACGAGAGAATCAAGGGGAGCAAAGTTATGAGCGGACATATGTGTGCTAGGATTATGCTCAATAGCAAGAGTATAATATTGTATTTAACAATCTGTTTCATATTAATAAAGTGATTTCTGGTTTAAACAAATATTATAGCATTTATAGTTGAATATTATAATTGTTAAAGTAAATAATCATAAGGTCTAAAGACTATGAGAAAAGAAGAATTGTTCATACATCTGGATATGTATGTGGTAGACACAATTCTTTAGTTAGTCTTGAATATTGTTCACAACTTAAGTTAAAGGTTGGGCACCTTTATCTTGTTAAAGTTGTAGAATTCTTTTGCTAGCATTTGAGTGGGATCAAATGAGATATGATGAGTCTAAAATCATCGGAGTGTCTTCGAGCAAAAGAGTCTAGTGCACTAGGTGCATTGAACTGGATCAAAATGAAATACTTTATCTATAACCGTCAGTAGATAAATGTAATTTCATTATCAGGACAATCGAAGAGTCTATCTTAATCCTGAGATAAATGATGGACTTATGGTTGCAAGTGATATCATTTGAGTTATCAATGAGTACGATTATATCGCATAGTCTATCCTCGATAATTTTGGTGATATTCATTTGTTAATCGATAGAGGACTTCATTTATAGATATGGACATCGTGGCTCCATTTATCAAATGAGAGTATAATATCATCATATGGATGTTTTGAGGTAATTGGATATTAAATCTCAACGTTGAGTTTTCGATAGTGTCTATTGAAAACATGGCTTCTAGACAAGTTAAAATATCCAAGTTCAAAACGTGGTCATATGAGTAAATATGGTAACTTGGAGAGTTATAGGCGGTCTATGAACTCTTGGCGATTACTGATATTATTCACGAGGATACACTATCTCCAATATGATTGTCTAGGGTATGAATGAGGAAACATCTTCCTTTTCTGTCTTTATTTAAGAGTTCAATTTTAGCTCTTTAGTGGAATGAGTTAAAATTAATGGATCGGACCTAAGTGAATCATTTGTTGATTGTGATTATGTTATGTCTATTGAAGCTTAAATTTAGATAGCCCGCCAAGATCCCCAATCCACACGGACTTGCATGGATCACTTGATATATTCTACCGGACCAATTTAGGGTCCATCTAGAATTGCATTTAATATATTAAGAATATAATTTGCACATTATTTATGTAATGGGCTGCTCAATTATATTTATATATTAATGGATGACATGTGGGCTTGTTTCTTTTAGTAAGAATGGGTCTAGTTCACATGTGGGCTTTTTATTTAAAGTCCAAAGGATTAAATGAAATGAGAAAATAATATTTGGCCCAATAATATATATGGGGCGGCAAGGAGGTTATTTAACCTTAAATATTATTTTGTTTTCATTGTTTAATTAAATGAGAATTAATTAATTTATTAATTAATTATTTAATTAAGAAACAAATCTTTTCTCATTAGGAAATATGATTCCTAAAGGTATACTATTGGTAGTAGTATAATTAAATAGAAAGACTTGTTTGACAAGGAAATAAATAATTAATTTTATTTATTTAATCAAATAGGAAGTCTTTTTATTTTAGTCAAATAAGAGAATAAAAGATTTATGAGTTTGATTAGGGTTTGGAAGTCTTAAACAAAATAGGAATTAGGGTGCAAATCATACTCCTTTTTTGTAGGAGGATTTGCGGCAACCCTAGTTATTTTTGGGGAAAGAATTCAGTCACCCTAGGGTAAAAAGAAGAAGAAATTTGGCCACCTATATAAGGCCTCTTATAGAATTCGGCCACCTCCTAAGGCTTGAGTGCAGAATTTATTTCTTCTTCTTCTTCTTAACTCATAGAATGAGATTTTTTATTCTACTAAGGCAAAAAGGAAACATAGATTATTCTTTGATGGTGTACTATTTGCTTAATCATTGATAAGCTTGTGTATACAATATCGATCAAGGTTCACGCGAGTTTCGATCATTAGATTGAGAACTCAAAAGTGACCGGAATAATCTTAGGTTTCTTTTGATTGTTTTTGTGACTAACGAACAAGAGAAAAGTTTGTTTAATCCAATCACAGGTTTGCAATTCAAAGAAAGGGAGACCACGCTCCTAGGTGATCCACGTTCGTGCTAGGATTGAAGATCTTGCGGATTACCATCGACGTAAGTCAATCGGATCACGCGACAAGAGGTATTAATCTTTTGTTATATATATTATATATTTTTAATTGATTAAAAGGGTTTAAGGTTCATAAAAGGAAAAAATTTTAAAAGCTACTCAAACTATTTTTTTAGTCTCGCTTCCGCTGCGGGTATATTTTTTCCCTACAATGTGCACTATACTCTTTTTCCCTTCGACTAGGTTTTGTCCCACTGGGTTTTCCTGACAAGGTTTTTAACGAGATAGTTTTGAGAACCCACCATCACAAGATCCAGGAGATCATTGTATATATTTTACTTAGGTTTTATCCTATTGGGTTTTTTCCCTAGAAAATTAATACATGTGGTATAAATCCAAGGGGGAGTGTTATAATATATGTGTCTTTTACCACATGTGTTATACACACAAATATCACATAAATATCTCTCTTTAATATCTCCCTAAATATCTCCTATAATATCTTATATAATATCTCCTATAATATCTCATAATATCATTGCTTGATTTTTTGTAAAAGTCTATATATAAGACTTATGATTCTCATTTGTAAAGGTTGTTCAGCTGAAGCTCCAGATATATCAATACAAGTGTCTCTCAATTCATTTATTATGTTCTTCATATGTTCTTCATCTGTTCTTCATTTCTTTTACAACACTAATATATATATCTTCTTAATTCTTTCTCTGATTTTTTTTCCTTTTTTGGTATCGACGATCCCGGACTTTGTCCAGGCACCCATCAGCCTGTCCTCCTCTTACGTTGGATCGTAGGGTAGGACAGATAAGAAACCCCAGTCCACATGCACCCTCGGCCACACAAAGATGCAAGCGGGTAAATTAGTGTTGGATAATTCCATCATGTGGGGCCACACATGTAAATATTAAATGTGCTATGCTATCTTCAGTTAAGCATAAATTAAAATGATCAAATTAAGATTTAAAGTTTTAAGGCTTAAGGGTACAACTGTCTTGGAATTAATGTGTAGATACCATAGTGCTATATCTAATTTGATGAGGGGCCAAATTAGAAATTGCAAAACCTATAATAATCTCATTATTATATATTAGGGTTATGGTCCCCAAATTACACGATACTTTTTGGCTTGTCTGTATCCCCATCACCAGAACAAGAAAGAACACTTTAGGGTTCATAAAGATCGTGATAATTTGGAAGGTCACAACCCGTCCATCAATCTCTGGCAATGGATTCAGGTATGCTTCCGCTTTCTCTTATCTCCCTTTTCTCTTGAATTGACATGGGCTAGTAACATGTATTTAGGGTTTGATTAAATCATGATATAGAAACATGTTTATGTTAAACTTTTGGGTTAATTATGTGCCTATGCATGTTAGATTCGGTATTAATCAAATTCTTTACAAGTGGTATCAGAGCTACCCATGATCGACTCTTGAGAATTTTAGGAATTTTTGGAGATTTGAGTTTTGAATATGATGTGTTGGAAATTCAGATCAAAACTTTTTGATCTAGTAAGAAAATAAAATAAATTACTATTGTGGGTGCCCTGGGTCAGTTGAACTCGTTGTTTTACTTGGGTGATGCGTCTATGGTTGAGTGATTGACATTAACAATAAATGTCTTTGATTTCCTTGGGCAATACACCATTTTGTTTTTCTACCACCAACTCCAACACAGATAAAGTGATAAACTCTCCAGTAAATTCACTATTGAATTCTTTGTATTTTATCGAAATCCAACTACTTGGTTTTTTTTTTTTTCTTCTACATTTTTCTTGCTTGGAATAAAATGATTGTTGACAAGTTGATCATGCCTTAACTTTCCTCGATTATTCGAGTCTTTTTTTTGGAGTTATTAGATTCAAATTTGTTGTTTGTCAATTGTCTGTGATATAAATTTGTTAGGGCATTTTAATGGAAATTTCTATAGCTCATAAGCATATTTACAAACACTCGGTTAGCAACCTTTATTTAGTTGTCATTATTCTGACAATAAAATATGTTCTTTGGTAAATCAAAAATAAATTTGGTGTATCAGTAATTTAATTATCGCTGGTCTACGTTAGGGATCCGTAGATGTGGGTCGAAGGGTTGCGCTGCAGTGTGGTACCTTCAGGTGACGGATGGGTTGTTTATGAGGGGGCAGCGACGTGAACCTAGGGTTCATAGAGGTTGATTTTGCCTTAGGCCCTTCTCTTGAAAATTCAAAATTCTTGAGGGACTGTTTTGTAATTATTTAGGGCCATTGTGTTATTTTGATAAAGTTTTTGGGGCCAATGTATAATTAAAACTTAATGGGCTAGTTTGCAATTTCAAAAATATTTGGGGTTGAATTATAATTACTGAAAAGTTTTGGGGTCAGTTTGTAATTTTCAAAAGTTTGGGACCAATTTCTAATTATTGAAAATTTCTAGGCCAGTTTGTAATTATTGAAACTTTAGGGGTCTTTCTGTAATTTTGCAAAAGCAGGGACTGTTTTGTAAGTTTTAATTAAAAAAAATTTTAAAAATCAACTCAAATTCAAATATTTTTTTGTACATCTTTTATGGTTAAATAAAGTAGTCCATCATTCTAAATGGTAAAGTGACCTCTCTTGTATAGATTGTTCATGAGAGATGTTGGATGTTTGTGTGTGTGCAAATTCATACAGGTATTACCCAGCCCAAAGGAAGGTTAATACTTGGCCGAATTGCACACACACATGTGGTGGTAAACATGTGACAATAATAAGGTTTTACATGTGGATAATAAGTCGATCCAAAGATAGATTTATTATTTTGACTTGAATTATTGTCAATGGTTGATCACTACAACAAGAGTATTACTTACAGTTAATATTGTGTGTGTAAATTCATACAGGTATTAGCCGGCCCAAAGGAAGGTTAATACTTTGCCGAATTGCACACACACCTGTGGTGGTAAACATGTAACAATTATAAGGTTTTACATGTGAATAATAAGTCGATCCAAAAATAGATTGATTATTTGACAGCCTTAAAGGTGAAGAAGCAACATCTTGTGCAAATATCGTCTTCAAGAGGAACATCGCTTACTTGGATGCTAAGGTATCAAGATTCTTCTTCCTCTTGCAAGGCATTAAGGAACACACACACAAATCATTCATAAGTGTCCCTGCATCATTGTGCACCATTTATATAACACATTCACATGATTTTGTATGCTCATGCATGGAACTCAAATGCTCATACATTTTAGAGTTGCATGCTCTAAGACTATATCTAGGAAATGGCATTCATATGTGAACTTGTGTTTGTATGTTTGTGTTTCTTGTGTTTTGGACTTGTACTTGATCTTAATTGATTCCTTATTGAGTCCCGGTCATTTCGGTTACTAATATGTTAAGTTTCGAGTCCAAACGATGTAGCTACGCTACTTTTCGTTCTTATTCGTTGAGTTGTGTTCGTTATCGTTGTCCGAGATGAATTCTCAACCATTTGTCAAAGTTTCATAGTATTCGTTGTGTGTGAGGGAGTCACGATTCGTAATCTGAAAATGGATTCGAAATCGGAGTTCGGATGCCCGAATACGGCTGAAGAACGTGAGAGGTGCGCGGGAGGAGCACCATGGCCATCCACGTGTGGAGGCCGTGTGCCACATGGCCAAGCATGCCCTCTGGTCCCGTGTGACACACGCGCCCCACACGGGGACAAGGCTGGTTTGGCTTGTGTTTGTTGGACAAAAATGCCCCTTTTCCCTTTCCTTAAAATGACTTCTCTTCCCTCCATTTCCAACAACTTGAACAACATCAAATCTGAAATTCTTCATAAATGTTCTTGATTTTGGTTTACTTACTTTGATCATAATTTCTTCATACGAACTCGAAATTGAGTGATTCAAAAGCCAAAATTGTTGGTCTCGATGAGAGCTACAAACCCCAAGTATTTTTAGAGCCATTTGACTTTGTCATTTTTCACAGTACTCTGTTTTCAGTCCGAGGTCCATTGATTGTATGTGAAACCTCTTCTCTTGCAATTTCATTTGATCATCTTAATGATTCTTTCTAATTGATTGTTGAAATATGTTGAGAAGTATGTTAGATCATATGCTAGGGTTGTATGAATGATTAGTTAATTGAGTTTAGTTTTGTGATTTCTATTAAACATATTTTTGCTAGACTTGAGTTTGATTGAAATTGATTCTAGAAATTGATTTTATAATGTGCTTCATATTATCTTCTAGATTCAATTTCTTGATATAAGAACTAAGGTTTTTTGTGACATATATTGAATATTCTAATCTTGTTCTTATTATTTTGACATGCTTTGATTTCTAGATAGATTTGTGATTGTGTGTTGATAGTATATTCTAGATTATCATTAAGCATGTTATTAGAGTGTGTTTGATCTACTTACTCTATTTGTGTGTGCTTGCATCATTTGCATCACCTAGATCATTCCCTTGTAATAGGTTGAAGTCTCTTGTCAAGGTGAGTGAAGCCTTTGACTTGAGCAAGAAGACTTGGCTAGGAAAGGTTTCCGGATAGCCAAGCAAGAAGCCTTAGTTAGAATCTAGGTGATTCGGATAACTAAGCAAGAAGTCTTAGCAAGGAGTTTAATACTCCGGATCGTTGAGCTAGGATAGCTAAACTAGGATCTCTTGATCTAGATTGCTAAACAAGGAAATCTTCCTAGAGGCTTTTTAGTCTTGGATAGGAAGTTGCTCTCTAGAGGTGTGGGATACATCTTGGATAGAGAGTAGGCTAGGTAATTCACTAGGCCTTTGAGAGGTGATTAGGATTTGATAGCTTGAAGTGGATGTCATATTGTTGATAGCTTTGAGTGTGTAAATTCTTTTCATATAGTGGATTTGCTTTGCCGGTGGTTGTGGATTCAACCCATGGATGTTTCCTCTTTGAGGTTTTACCACGTTAAAACAATTTGTGTCTCATTTTCGCTTTATATTTCTTTATCTTCCATATGGTCACTTGTATTGATTCTTTTGTATATTGATGCTTACATGAATTGATTCATACCATACAATTGTTATATCATATCAAGTGTTCATTTCATTCTTATATTCCGCATTTTTTTAATATTGGAAGAATTTTGGGGCTATACCTATTCACCCCCCTTCTAGGTATAAAACACTATTGCTTTAAAGGGAATTTCATTATATTAAACTAATTTTATTTTATCAAATTTATTAATTTTAATTTATAATTTGCATGAGCTTTGACTTTCGATGAAGGATGAAAGAAAAATGATTTAAAGCCCAAAGATAAATATATGATTTTTTTTTTTTTGTTCTCGACACAACAAAATAGAGAATGAAAGATGAACTGAACTTAAATGTTTAATTTGTTTGATTATCAATTTTGATGTATCCTTAATATTTTTGTTCTACTTGCTTTCAATTTATATAAAATGTTATTGCTTACTTTTTTTTTTCCTAATCTATTTAAATATTGCTGATTTTGCATCATATTATGATTCCTTAGAAAATGAATAAAAATAATAAGTGTGTTAGCAAACAAACGTCACTATAAGCGCGGAAGCGTTGCCGAATAGAATACAAACAAACACAATAACAAAGAAAATGAAAGATGAAAAGAAGTAATTAAATCCAAACACACACAATATAAGAATTTACGTGGAAACCCAAATCAGGGAAAAAATCACGGCTCTCAGGACGATAAGAGAAAGTTCTAATATGTAGAAAATTGTTACAACCACACACTCAGGATCTCTCTCTAAATAATACTCCAAACCCAATTACACCCAATGCTCATTTTGAGATATCTCTAGTATTTGCTATTTTTGCTCCACACCTCTCCGGTGTTTTTCACACACCTAATAATCTAGTTATTATGGTCTATTTATATGAATTACAGAGTGTTTAGGCTAAAAGGAAATCCTAATCCTATACGTACAAGAATTACTTGTTCAACATAAATACTATTTCCTATTAATGACAAGTCTTCTTTTAAAGAGAAATCTTTTTCCTATTAGAACTTCTAGAAGCAACATATTTCCTCTTCCATGAATATTTCCTGATTCAACGCATGCTTGTGATTAACTACGATTCAAGTTGCGGTTGGCCACCCGCTTCCTAAACCGTGTTGATCTTGACCACTCAGAAAACCATGATCCATGCATCACATCATCGTCAACTGCTCTAGGGACCACTATGTAAGCCACAACGGTATCCACTGAAATTTGACTGTTTTTCATTGCACTGCGAAAATTCACAGCGACTGACTACCACTATCAAAGCCACAGCGGTAGTGATAGCGGTTTGCACTGTTCTTCGCCTCCAAACCTCCCTCAAACATAACCTTATACTCCCAAACGTTCTCATATCTCTAAGAAGTCTTCGCATTGGTAAATCATGTTTGGTAACTATTGGAATATTCAAGCCATATCCAACAATCCTCATTTATGGTGAGAATTCCAAAACTTGTCCTCAACTACAATCCTCATCACCAAGAATCAACATACCCACCACTAGGTATAAACACTTAGGAAACAACCATCCCAAGATTACTCCGACACATGTCGAAATTTACCTTGCTGAAAATTATGGTGCAACTTCTCACGTTAGGTTCTCAGGGAGTTCGCTCAGCCATGGACATCCTTGTCCACCACACACCTTGCATCACCTTCTAACCAATGCCCGTGCGCAATTGTGGACCCGCTATCAGCTACATCCTTTTCACGACAACTAGCGGTCATGCCATGAGGATGTTTATGCCCCTTTAGAGGGCATCACTGTAGTCGTCATACTCAAGAGAGGTGATTGCCGGATCACCCTCTTTGGAGCCTTTAGCCACACTTGTCTTCTTATTTTAATCCTTCCTAATATGTCCAGACTATCCACATCTCCAACAAGTGATTTTCCTTTTTGAGTTCCCCTTTTTCCTGTCAACCAAAAGAACAAAGTTATCAGAAGATTTACCTTCACTCTTTAGCCTTCGTTCCTCAGAGATAAGTTTGTTCACTACATCTCCAAAGCATATGGTTGAACTCTCATACATCAATATTGGCTTCATGTGTGCATAGGACGACGGAAGGGACCAGATAAGTCTAAGACCTTTGTCTTCTTTATCAATATTTACTCTAATCGACTCTAATTCTGAAACTATTCCAATGAGCACTCCCAGATGATCAGAAATTTTCATACCTTCAGTCATCTGCAGCATGTGAAACTGCTCTTTCAGGTAGAACCAGTTGTAGACAGTATTCAGTTGATACAATTCTTGAAGCCTCTCCCAAAGTTCTTTCGCTGAATATGATCCATGAATATTTGTAAGAATGTTCTTGGCTAGGCACAATCGTATCGCACTCACAGCTTTCTCATCCAAATCCTCCTAATCATTATCGCTCGTCTTATGTTTTCTATAACTAGTACTAGCCGTTTCTTTACTAGAATCTCCAGAGCCTTCAGGGTTCGCAGGGGTTGACTTGCCCTTCAACACCTTGTGTAAACCATGTTGGATTAATATATCTTTGACTTTGTTGACGGTGATTTTTGGATTACCACATTTCAACAATGATATTTAATTAAATAAACAAAAAGAGAAAATAAATCAATACATGCGAGACCAAGTTTACGTGGAAAACCCTTTAATGGGAAAAAAACCACGGTGCCCCTAAGGACAGAGAAATAACACTATCGATTATCGTAATTTTACACACTTAGATCTCTTAGACAATTGCTCTCTCTTTTCTCAGATTCTGACTACCTTCATGTGAAGTACATGGTTCTATTTATATGGGTCTAACTAGGGTTTCCCCTCGCCTACGCTGTGTTAGTAGGGGAGTTCCTATTTTGATTTGTACGAGGAATCTGGTGTGGTAGATAGTTTTAGGATTTGTTTCCTGTTTGGACTTCTCTGTAAAGAACAGTTTGTGTCCTTTTTGGAGTGAAATACATCTTCGTGCCTTGTATCTGGTCGAATCCTTGTTGAAGGAGGTATACTGAAATAAGGTGTTTTCTAGGTGGCATAAATCTGGATGAGCAAACTAAGTTGGCGAGCACAATTTCTATCTTCCTGGTCAGCCTATTCTGGTGAGCACGTTTCTGATTTAGATTGATTCCAGATGACGTGGCCGGTTGGCGCGCCATTCAGCCAATGTTTCCCTTCGTTTGACTGGTCAAAGGGTGACGTGGTCATACTTAGTTCTGCTTTTCCTGCATGTTCTGCTGATGTGTCTTTTGGCCAAATATATACATACAACAACACCCCAATGAATACTTCGAGCCGAACAAAATATGTTGGGCCCCCTGACTTCTTTGATTCTGCGAGCAGTATTCCAACTTTTACTTGAGCCTTTGTCCCTATTGGGTTGGTTCTTTAAGAGTTTTTATTATCATTATTACTTTTTTTTTAATAAATGGGATGCACGCTTGGTTTTAATGCGTGATGCTTCCAGGGGAAGCTTTCGTTCCTAGCCACAAGATCCCAAATGCTTGGACTTGACATGATGTGGTGAGACGACATCACGCCTGTTAGACATCCCTACGCTGCCACATGTTCTTCGTTTGGTGGAAGTTATCATCACTGCCCTTTTCACAGGCGGTTCATCTTATCAACGCCACCCGTTTTTCGAATTTCGAATATTTTTCTCTCTTTTAAAGCAGAAACTGTCATGTTGCCTATCACTTTTCTTCTTCCTCCGTTTGCAATTTCCCGATATATATATTTTAGATTTTCGGTAAACTCTTCGTTCAGTATGCATTGGGGTTCTAGTGTTTCTTCCCCTCATTCGTTTGGTGTGCAACTTCTTCAAAACTGCTATACCTTCTCTTTCGGTGAGTTCTTCATGGATCCTTCTCAATGTTCTTTTCTTTTTAATCAAATGATGCAAGCTCTTGAGCTTGGTAACAAAGAGGTTGCAAATAAAATTGAGTCATATTTGCGTAATTTTGACCCAAATTCCCCTGTTCCAATCTCCCTTTATATCCCCATTGCTTTTGAGAAGAGCGTGCCTGATATTTCTGCCTCTCCATCTTTTGATAGCGTTTCTCCACATATACTTCCTTTTATAACATACCAACTATCATAGGAATGAGTATAATGTATGTTATTGTTATTTGAATTTTTATCAAGCTAGTTTGCCTATTGAACCTAGACCATGGGATCTCCAATCTGCTAGGTTAGGTTTCCGCCTGATTCAACTCATTCAATTGGCTTTAAACCCATTCCCCTTAATGTCAACTTTATTTGCTCTTTTGGTAGGCCTTTTGTCAAAGGATCTGCAATATTTTCCTTTGACTTCACATATTGAATAGAAATAATTTCATTTGAGAGCAATTGTCTGATGGTATTGTGTCTACACCTAATATGCCTTGACTTGCCATTGTATACAGTATTTTTGGCTCTAGCTTGAGCAGCCATATTATCACATAGTATACATATTGCTGTCACAGGCTTAGGCCATACTGGAATGACCTCCAAAAAATTTCTTAACCATTCTGCTTCTTCAGCAGCCTTATCTAGCACTATGAATTCTAATTCCATTGTTGATCGTGCTATACACGTCTGCTTAGAGGATTTCCATGAAACTGTAGCTCCACCTAATGTAAATATATATCCACTGGTTGATTTGGTTTCTGTGCTGTCAGAAATCCAATTTGCATCATTGTAGCCTTCTAAAACCGGTGGATAGTTAGTATACACTAATCCATAGTTTAAAGTATATTTTAAATACCTTAACACTCTGATCAATGCTGTCCAATGATCATGTCCAGGATTGCTTATATATCTACTAAGCCTACTTACTGAATAAGCAAGATCTGGTCTGGTAGAATTCATCAAATACATTAAACTGCCAATTATTTGAGAATACTCCAATTGAGAAATTGCACCTTCTGTATTTTTCTTTAAATTGCAATTTACATCAAATGGGGTCATAGCAGGTTTACAATCAAATTGATTAAACCTTCTTAATATTTTTTCAACATAATGGGATTGAGTAAGGATATATCCATCTTTATTTCTTTTAATTTGAATTCCTAAAATGACATCTACTTGACCTAAGTCTTTCATGTCAAATTTTGAATTCAACATCTTTTTTGTTGAATTTATAGCATCCTTACTAGTTCCCATTATCAGCATATCATCTACATACAAGCATACCATCACACAAGAATTTTTCATATTTTTAATGTAGACACATTTGTTAAATTCATTAATTTTAAATCCTTGTGTCAGCATTGTATGATCAAATTTTTCATGCCACTATTTTGGCGCTTGTTTAAGTCCATACAGTGACTTAACAAGTGTACAGACTTTATTTTCTTGATCTTTTACCACAAATCCTTCTGGTTGTTCCATATAAATTTCTTCGTCTAATTCTCCATTTAAAAATGCTGTCTTTACATCCATTTGATGTATTTCCATTTTATATAAAGCAGCAATTGAAATTAACATCCTTATTGATGTTATTCTTGATACCGGAGAATAGGTGTCGAAATAATCCAACCCTTCTTTTTGCTGATATCTTTTAGCAACCAAGCGTGCTTTATATTTATCAATTGTTCCATCGGCTTTAAGCTTTCTTTTAAAATCCATTTATAACCAATGGGTTTATTTCCAGGTGGCAAATTAACCAATTCCCAGGTACGGTTATGCAAAATGGATTCAACTTCACTGTTAATAGCTTCCTTCCATAAAGGAGCTTCAGGTGAAGACATTGCTTCTTTGTAGGTTTGTGGTTCTGTTTATGTTAGGAAACTAATAAAGTCTGGTCCAAAATTCTTTGGAATTTTTGTCCTTTTTCCTCTTCTTGGTTCCACATTTTGATTTTGGACACCAGAAGTGGAGGGTTCATCTTGAGTATCATCATATACTCTCTTTTTAGATGAAATGGACATATTTTCTTTCTAAGGAAAAATTCCCTCAAAGAATTCACCATCTACAGATTCTATAATAGTATTAACATGCATATTAGAAACTTTAGATTTAATAATTAAAAATCTATATGCTGCACTATTTTTAGCAAATCCTATAAACACACAATCTACAGTTTTAGGTCCAAGTTTTGTTCTTTTTGGTAAAGGAATTAGGACTTTTGCTAGGCAACCCCACACTTTAAGGGTTTTATAAGTCGGTAACCGTCCTTTCCATACTTCATAAGGAGACTTATTTGTCTTCTTAAATGGAATTCTGTTTAATATATGACTTACAGTAAGTAATGCTTCTCCCCATAAATTATGTGGGAGTCCTGAGCTATTCAACATGGAATTAATCATATTTTTTAATGTTCTATTTTTTCTTTCTGCAACTCCGTTTTGTTGTGGAGTATATGGTGCAGTTGTTTGATGTATAATTCCATGGTTTGCACAGAAATCAGCAAAAGCAGTGGACTCATTCTCCACCCCTATCTGATCTTATTATTTTTATTTTCTTGTCTAGTTGATTTTCAACCTCAACTTTATATGTTTTAAACATTTCAAAAGCTTCATCTTTATTTTTAATCAAATAGACATAACAAAATTTACTGCAATCATCAATAAACGTTATAAAATAATTTCTTCCACCCCTTGTAGGTATGGACTTGAAATCACAAAGATCAGTATGAAATCCAAGTACTTCATTTGATCTTTCTTTGACAATTTTAAAACTTTGCCTAGCAAACTTTGATTCAACACATATTTCACATTTGTGTTTTAAATCAATATCACATTTTGGCAGCAATCCTAAGAAGACCATTCTATGAATTAATTTATTATTAACATGTCCTAATCTAGCATGCCATATATCAAATGAATCAGCAATATAAACGGAAGCATTATTCTTATTCATTGCATTGGAAACTATTACATTTAATTTGAACATCCCATCAGTAAGGTACCCTTTCCCAATGTACATCCCTGCCTTAGTCAATACAAACTTATCAGATTCAAAAACAAGTTTGAATCCTTTCTTACTAAGCAGTGGATCAGACACTAAATTTTTCCTTATTTCAGGAACATATAGTACATTAACTAGGGTCACTATTTTTCCAGAAGTGAATTTTAGCAGCACAGTTCCTTTTCCTTCAACAATAGAAGTAGAGGAATTTCCCATGTAGAGTTTTTCTCCACCAGTAATTGGTGTAAATTCAAAAAATAAATTTTTATCTCCACAAATATGCCTTGTTATTCCTGTGTCAACCCACCAGCCCTTCACATCTAAAATCATGTTGATTTCAGATATCACAGCAACCAAATCAACATCCATTGCAGTGACATTTGCTGCTTGATTATTTGGGGTAGAATTTGCAACATTTCGGGGAGCATTCTGGTCTTTGCGGTGACTAAAAAAGTTTTAACTAAAGTATCTCCAAACAGGCTGTGCCAAAATGCATCATGTACAAGGTCACCACCACGATCAGAGTTTTATGGTTTTGAAATGATACCTGATGCAACAGCCGTGTTCGCATCCTTGTATTGCCAAAAAGTTTTGCAAGGAATTGCCAATTCTATTAGAGAGACACCTCCTCAGTCAAACCCGTGGCAAAGCCTTCAAGCATAGCATGATGCGTCCAACCAAGGCTTAAATGCCCCATCTTCAAAAGACAAATTCTGGAAAATATATATATCAAATTAGTAAATCAGAAGAAAAAAAGAATGATCATATGCATCTGACACACATACATAGGAGGCACATAAAATGCACGGGCGCTAGCTCAATAAAGATCAAACTGGAAGTCCCATCTTCATGATTGATAGCAAACTTACATGTGGAATCAGGATTGTTGAACCGCCACTGCCCCATCTTACATAGAATTATCATTAAATTAACTTCTTTTTTAACCCCACATACCTCTCTCCTAAACTCTGCTTCATCAAAGTCAAGCCGAGTGATGATCTCTCTTTCTTTATATTTTTTGGAGGAATAATATAATTTCTAAGCCCACCAGAAATACTATGTATTTTAAAGCAGATGTCTGCTACATTATTTTCACAGTGAGTGCCCATGTTATTAATAAAATCAGATAAATAGCAATATCCCAGTACAAAAAATGAATTTTAGCATTTCATTGAATAGACCACCAACTAGCAGTTGACAGACAATCAACTAGGGTCTAGGGATTTATCAACGGTATTCTAAAACTCTAAATGCTCATCCACCATACCTGAATCTGATTTATCGGCCAAATCTTGATTTTTTTATTAATGAATCCAATATATAAGCAACCTTCCACAAAATAACTCTTCTTTGCATACGAGGTTTGTTTATCGAACAATTACAAAATTACACTAACAATCACCCAGAGCTCACTATTTGAAATGAACCTGACCTCACTAGAGTGTAATTGAGAACTTATCTTCTCCTACAAATCTACGTCTATTTTTAAGGCTAGGATAGAAGTGTAGGGAGTATATGTAGAGAGAGAAAGAGAGAGAAAATTGAATCATACAATACAATGATCTAGACCTACAGGAGTAAATTAAAGGTATTTTTAACATGCAATAGCCAGTAATTAGACATACTAAAACACATAATTTCAGGGTAAGAGCTAATAGTTGCTGATCCCAAACTCATATATCTTAAGCAAATTCTTTCATTCTCACTAATATATGTTGAGTGCATATTCCCATTTGGTAGCATTAATTGACAGTGGACGGAAATCACATATTATGCAATCAATACAAAATGGCAAGGTACTGGGTGAACTTAAATAATCAGAAAAGGTTATGAATCTGAAAGAAATCCTCACCTGCAACCAAAAGAAAAATCCACGTAATAATTTCAAAACTCTACGCCAATCACGAACTTCATCAATCTTTTGGGCAAGATCTGCAAGATAAATAAATAAATAAAAGACAAATAATAAACTTAACATCAATGTCCTAAATATCACACCATACCAAATGACCAACCTGCAGGGTCTGAAGATGGATGCAACACTCAATTCAATACAAGCTTAAAAAGTATCTCACCAAAAGACCTTAAAGAATGATTGCATTAAAACCAAAGCAATCGCATTACACAAACAAGGAGCACACGTGGACAAAGGCTAGAAAACTAAAACCCCATTGATTACCTTGATTTTGAGTCAAAAAGAAGAAGAAAAAATACATTCTTTTGTTTTTCAGCATTATTTTGTTCATTTTCAACCTACCTTGTTAAGGGTGCTCCATAATTCTCCATCACATGTTTGCTAGTTTAATCATAAGATCCTACCATCAGATTCTATACACTACTATTTTTAAGTCTATCCAGGTTGTCTATCAAAATCCAAGATCAAGGATTCTATGATCTAATGATCATGATCACAATTTTCAAGCATTTCAGTTTAATTAATATGATGCTTGAATGTTGAGTTGTACATCAAATCTGTAATTTAATCAGATCTATGTCTTGCTATTACTAGTTAGGTAAGATGAACCTGATAAAATGTCAATCTAAGAAAGCATATTCAGTTTGTTTGAAAAATGGTATTTGCAAGCCTAAGAAAACCATGCATATTAATAAGCTTACCTTTGTACTCATCAAGATATGATTTGCCAAGGGACTTGAGTGTACATGTTTTTGTCACTCCACGCAATTCTCTAGAAAGCTTCTTTGGCCTTCGCCGAGACGCTTCTCGCTTAAGATCTTTAAACTCCTTGTGGTCATAAGGTTTTTGAAGGATTTTCATGAGCTTCTCTCTGAACTGAGATTCCTTACAAAGTCTACCATTGGATCCATCCCCATCTACATCAACCTTTGTGTTTGCCAACATAAATAAAACAAACAACACAGAGGAAAAGATCCAGTAATCAGAAACAAAAAAAATTAATTTTTCAAACTAAAATAAGTATAGGAGAGAGAAAAAAAAAAGTTGTAGCAGGAAATGATACATACACATAATTTTGATTGCACAAATGGAGTATAATTTCCATTAGAATATGGATTATCATTCAGCATAATTATTTCAGAATCTGAATCACTTGATTCATCCTTCTTATATGCCAATTTTTCACCCCCTTCAATTGCATGTACCAAATTTTGACCAACTTCCTCCAGAGAATTCAGAAATACTTGGTAGCTTTCATCCATCAAATCAGAATCGCGATCAATTGTTGCACAATGAAAAAGATTTTCAGCTTCCATTTCTACATTCTTCTCAACCACTGGAGTCTTTTTATCTATCATCAGGACATTCCTTAATGTTTTTTGACCTTCCGTATTTTTTTTTCTTCGGGCATTTCTGAAAGTTCTTGGATTCTCTGTCTTTTCTCTCTTCGCTACATAAGGCAGATTACTCAAGGTTTCATCCTTTTCTCTCCTTGAATCACTCCTCAAAAACTCTTTTGGGCTCTCTATTTTTTCTCTCCCTGAACTACTCTCCAAAATCCTTCTTGGCCCCTCAATGTTTTTTCTTTCTAAAAGACCCTTCAAAATATTGTCACCTTTTATGTTCTCTTTGACTGCAAAGCCCTTCAAAGTTTCCAAATTCTCCAAATCAGATGCATCTTTTTTCTCATACTTAACAACTAGAGGTGTATCACCACCGAAAGGAAGTGTAAGCACATATGAGTTACCATCTGCTTTTAAGTTGTCCAAGAACATCATGTAATGAGGTTCCAAGATGTCACCATCATCACTTTGAAGAAGAGTAAGTGGGACATCACAATTAACATTGTCATCTACACTATGCACATCATCAGCAACAACTAACTGTTCCATATCATTAAAAAAATTCTCATAATCTGAATCAATAGTCACTATTTCCATATCAATGTCATTTTCTTTGTTACTCGTTATTATGGTTTGCTTTGGAGCATTATTCCTGCGAGAATGCACCTTACGATTCTCATGTGCAATGCACCTTCTGTTACATCGCCTAGTCAACCTCTGATCATCATATGTGAAATCAGCCTCTATCTCCACAACAGCCACAAGCTCATTCTTAATCCTCGGAAAATGTCTCATTCTATTATCTAATAAGAAAACACAATGTTTCTGCTTCTACAAGCTACACAAGAGAAATAAAAACACACAAAGTTAGACATTACATTATGATTTATTTTTCAAAATAACAATATACCTAAAATAATGTTTGGCTGCCGAGATTTTGTAACAAACAAATACAATCGACCATATAAAAATTTTCAAACTAAAGGCTAAAAGAGACAACGTAAGAGCTGTAGAAACAAAGAAAAAAAAAAGACAAATCATAAATTCAAAATCATTAAAGGTAACACAAGTAGTAACCACTGTTGATGTATTAATTTGCAGATGTTATAAGGTCAAAACCCTAAACAAAATCCATAAGACAGAATTTTTTTAAATTTTTTTTGTATTTTCCCGGGAAACAAACGGAGAGATGGGGGGATAATAAGAGTTAAAGAGTGGTCACCTTAGCAGATATCTCGAATAAAAATCGATGCTCGAATCACGACTCGATAAAAATTAAATGAGCTCTGGAAATCGCAGAAAAAGAGTGTAATGTGAGCGTCAGATTGTCGTAGTGTGGGAAGAATAAAAAGAGTCGATGTGAATGTGAAACGATTTACGAGTCTTAAAGAGTAAGACCAAAGACTTATTAGGGTCGGGTATTCTAATAAGACCCGAATGTTTTGGCGGATCCAATTTAGGGTTGTGGGTCCCTTCAAGTTACATCATAGGTTAGATGTTCTCACTGTGAGAACATCTAAAGTGAGAATCTCACTTTCTTCAGTTTTCTTATTAACCAAACACCAAAAACCATCCCAGAAATTCTTAGAAAAAACTTCAATTACCCACAAAAGAAATAACAATGCATGCAATACTTGATCTCGGGACGGACAGTGTTCGATAGTTGATACAGATGCCGTTTTTCGTCATATTATTTGAAATATAAAACTAATTAGAAGTGTATAAATAATTCACTGAATATATAAATATTTCAGATTCATCAAATACTTCGCATTGATTAATTTATCAAAAATAAGAAGAAGAAAAAAGTACCTAGAGAGAGAGGTGGCAAATGGGAGAAGAGAGAAAAGAAAGGGATGTTTCGTGGGAAGAGGTAGGATTCCGGCGGTTAGAGAGTGAAGGAAGACGAATAGAGCAGCACAATTGACAATTGACGGGTAGTGTGGATCGTGATGTTTGGTTTTTGTCTTTTTTGGAATGGCAATTAATCTATGGGATTTAATAATCCCTCCCCCACCCCCACTGTTCACCGTATTATGTTCACCGTATTAGAAAGGTGAGGACAAAGTTTCTCTACTTTAGAAAGGTGACCCCCCAGAACAAATTTATTTAACAAAAACCCCCTTCTGTTAGAAAAATCATCAACAGTGAGGATTGACCGTTACTGTTGGGGGGCAATTTCGTAAACTCCTCATAGGAACAAGACTGCCAGGTGGAAATTTCTGGCGATGACAAAAAGAAAGGTTTTATCTGGGGGTTCCCACTTCAAACAAGAGGTGGAAGAATATATAGTTGGTTTTTTGTGAGCGGCGAGTGGGGCAGGGATGTCCTTGTAGAGGCTCGTCGCAACCTCAGGGCGAGGAGAGTTCTGAGGCATTTCACTTCGCCTGAGTCTTGGTCAAAAACACCCCCCATCATGACCGATAATGAGATCTCTCACGTTGCAGAGGCTGCTGTTACTCGGCTGGCTGAAAAGGGTCGAGAGTATCTTTTGGATGAGGATAAGATGATCACTCGGTGACTTTTCCCTCGTTTGTCTGCTAGGCATCATCGATGTGAGTTTCCTGTCATCCTTCTTTTCCCCTTTTATACTCCTTGCTAGTTCATCGTGTAATGCTATATTTCTTGTTTGTAGTGAGTGACTTTGATGTTGTCTGCGACGAGTAAGCTCGCGCAGTTAAGAATTCCGAAGCTGCCAGCCAAAGGCATGCTGCTGGGTTAGCCAAGGAGGGAGTTGCTCCTCCAGAAGGCAATGATTCTCAAGGCAGTGAGGATGCTAGAGATGAACCCGTTCGTGGCATGATCAACCTCAGGGTGGCGAAGTCTCCCTTAGGCCTGCCCCCAGCCGAAAAGGGAAAGAGAAGGTTGGGGTTTCCGGGGAAAATGAGGAGATACCTGTTTTTTATGCCCATGTACCGAAAACCCCTGAAGATCTCACTTGTGATTTGAACCCCAGGTCTATGAGAGGGAAGCGCCAAGCTGAGAGTACCCCCGACCATGCTGTTCGCCCAATAAAGCGGGCTTCAAGGGTGGTGCAATATGTGCTTTCTTCTGATGAAGAGGGAGATGGCGGACCTGCATATGCTGAGGTTCCTTCAACTGGTGGAGTTGGCTCGGGGGTTCCTACTGGAGAAGAGCAGGTTGCAGGTTCAGCTCTTCAAGTGGAGGCAGTTGGTGATCGGGGTACTTTTCCTGCTCATGGGCTGTCTATCCCCTCGGCGGGTACTAGTGCGTAAAATGCTGATACTCCGGCTGCCAGGTCTGGAGTTTCAGCTCCTTTGACGAGCGTTGGGGGTCAGGATGCCACTACTCCAGTTGGTAAATATGGGCCTTCAGGCCCTTCGACAAGTGCTGGGGGTCAAGATATCGTAGCTCCAGTTGATGTCCCCGGACCGTTTGCCCTCGCGCCCCCGGAGAGTACCCACGAAGGACCCTATGTGCCTTCAGCTGACCCGGGCGAAGGGTCTGGTTTTGTTTCTTTTTCTGATTTTAGCCCTACTAAGATTTTGTCTTATTTAATAAATAATGACGTCTACATCGACAAAGGTTGGGAGCCTGTGAAAAGCAAATCCTGCAACAAGAAGATGAAGTTCTTTTTCAATTGCCAGTCCCTGGTAAGTTATTTTTCTTTGACTTTTCTACTACCTGGTTATGCTTTCGTTATTCTAAAAGTGTTTTTGCTCAGATGATGTCCGAGATGGCAAACAATTATAGGCACGAGAATACAATCTCAGCAGAAAATAGGCATCTGCGGGACCAAGTTTTCCTTGCGGTGGCTGATAAGCTTTCTGCCGAGGAGTCTTATGTCCAACAACTTGCCCAATTGAGGGAATCTGCTGACCGGTTTCTGGCCGCTCGGATAGCTGCTGAAGAGAAGTTATCAGCAGCTGAAGAAGAGCTCAAGTTGTTGAGAGAGCAGCTGAAGAAGAGCCAGGACTCACTTGCAGCTCGCATAGAAACGGAGTGGTTGGCTGAAGAGGCTAGAGAGAGAGTTGAACGAGAATCTAGGGATTTGCGGAATTAGGCAGCTTCAAGGGAAGCTATCTTTGGTGACCTAAAGTCTGAACTGGAGGCTCAGGTTGTGGATCAATTCAAGAGGTCTCCGGCGTATGATGCGCTCCTCCTTCGCGAGTTTGAGCGGGGCATGCGATAGTCAAAGAAGTTCTTCACCATGAAGGACCATTCAAATGAAAAGGCCCTAAAGCGCTTCGACAAATCCCTTAAGTTGCATATGGACAGTGCTGTAGGCTCGATCAAGGAACAGATACGGCGGTGGAAAGCTCACTATCGCTATACACGGACATAACTTCATCTGATGCATCTCAAAGTTCCCACAAAGCGTGCTTTTAACACCTATTACTCTGGTCGAAAGGGGAGTCTTACCAGTTCTAGTGACGAGCCAGACTTGGGTCCCGTTTCTGGCCATGATTATAGGTCTTTTATGGCTGAAGGAGATGAAGTGATTGTTTGGCCATCGGAGGATGAGATAGATGATGAAGAGGATGACAGGGATGATCCGCAGGTGAGCATCTGATTTTTTGCTGATGTATTTGATGTCTTTCACTCATGTAATATTTTTTGTAAATGTACTTGATATTTATTTATATATCAGTTTTTATCTTTTTATCTCTTTGTGCTCGACTCCCTTCACCTTTTGTTCGCTGAATTTTGATCATAGGTTTCTCTTTTGTTCAGCTGTCGTTGTTGAGTTTCTGGCTCAGGCTTAAAGCCTATTATTACTTAGCTATTATCGCTTAGTTTTTGTTTTGCCCAGTGTTTGTCAGGACGTGTAAGACCATACACCAGGTTTTTGTAAGCATACTGTTGGGATGTCTCCCTATTTTGCTTACTGTTTTGGTGCTAGTTTGTTCAACCCCCAACACTTCTTTTCAGGGTGTGTTCCTGCGTGCTGTTTGTTGAATGCCTTTTTCGCATTTCGAGGGGTTATGCCTCATTGATGATGGCGAGTGCCATCTTTATGGCATCTTTTTCTAGCTCATGCCATATAACATGTTTGTTCTTAGCCTACTATGATGGGAGGTATTCCCCCTTTAAAAACTCGTTGTTTGTGCACCGACGAACAAATTGTCATGGCTGATTGCGATGTGGTTCAATGAGGATATTAATTTTAGTAATACATTACTCTTTATTGAATATCTTCTGCAATCTTGACATCAAAAAATGAATAAACTCTAAAAAGATAAAATGAAGAAAGAAAAAATAACAAAAGACTTCCGGGATAAAAATATCAGGGGTAGTAGATTTTCAGATATTGAGCATTGCATGGTCAGGGGAGCTCACCGGCTCCTATTCGGGCAATATGATACACCCCATGGCCAGCTATGTCTGTGATGTGGTATGGTCCTTCCCATTTGTCCGCGAGCAACCCTACATATCTGTCTTTGGTTCTTGGGGCCACCCTTTTTAGTACTAAGTCCCTGAGTGCGAATCTTCTAACTCGTACATGTGAATTGTAATACCTGACTACCCTCTGTTGATAGGCAGCATTCCTTATTTGAGCGTGTTCCCTTCTTTCTTCTAGCTCATCTAAACCATACTTTAACATATCAATGCTAAGTTCAGGCTAGAAGAGTTGTACCCTCAATGAGGAGAACGCTGTTTCTATTGGGATAACGGCTTCAATTTCAAAAGCCATGGAATAAGGCGTCTCTCTCGTTGAGCTTCTTTCCGTTGTTCGGTACGCCCATAGCACCTGTGGTAATTTTTATGCCCAACTTCCTTTCTTGATAGCGAGTTTGGCTTTCAAGTTATGCTTAATGATCTTGTTTACTGTCTCAGTTTGTCCGTTTGTCTGTGGGTGAGCTGGAGAGGCATAGTAATTGTTGATTCCATATTTCTTGCACAATTCTCTGAATTTTTTGTTATTGAACTATGTTCCGTTGTCAGTGATGATGGTGTTTGGTATTCTAAACCTGTACAAGATGTTATTTTTCACAAAACCGATAGTATTTGCTTCTGTTATATGTACCAGTGGCTCGGCTTCTACCCACTTTGTTAGCATCTTTGAGGGCTTTCCTATTTCTACTAATTTTAAGGCGTTGCTGCTTACGTTTCTAGGCATTCTAAGCATCAAGCTTCGTCCCACTTGTGGCAATTCTGCCAAGAACAACTTGCAAGTTCCCATTGCTAACACCGCTATACCAAACCGAGGAAACAATCTTCTTACAATCTTCTTCTTCAGCCCAGCAATTTTCAAAGAAGAACCGCCTCTTAGCTGAATGGATAGAATGATTTTACTTGTTCATGAACTCTAACAACAGCAACCGGTGATCCGAACCCCAAAAATCAAGGTGTTTGATAGAGAAGATAGGGAACAAATTTTTCCAGCCCTTATTGCAAAACCCCCTATCAAGCCTCTCAAGAATGTGAGCCCCACCTTCACGCTTGTTGCTCCATATAAATTTAGGCCCCCTGAACCCCATATCTTCCGGGTTGCAATCATTGACAGCTTCTCTAAACTCTACCAAATCCCTCCACTTTTTGATCGAGCCATCGGACTCCTCATTGTCCCAAAAGACTTCATTGAAGTCACCCATACAAACCCATGGGAGGTTATTCATGCCTGAAAGACATTTCAAAAGGGTCCAACAGTGCTTCCTTTGAGCCTGAATTGGGTGCCCATAGAACTCTGTGAACCTCCAACTCTGATTTAAACTGTGCCGTATCCTGACATCTATGTGATCCTGAGAGTAAGTTAGAAGATCCACAGAAGTACCATCTGCCCAATACATACAAAGACCACCCGATTTACCTACACTGTTAACAACTAATTTAGAATTGTAGCCTAATTTGATTTTCCACAACTCAAGTTTCTCATGCTGACATCTAGTTTCCATAAGAAAAATAATTTATGGTTTCCAATCCTGCTTGTGAGTTAGCATGATGTTGAACGCCCGAGCACTTCCTAGCCCCCGAGCGTTCCAGACAAGAATCCTCATTGGACCCGGCGGATCGGTAGAGACCGGTCGATCGATGGAAAGTCGGAATCTAGAGACAAAACCTCTTGGGAGGTAACTGACACGAATTGTAGAACCACTTGCTGAGTACCTTCCTGATCTTGAACTTCAATTGTTTCAGACCCCACAACTTCATCTTCTTCAATGCCGAGACTGAACTTACTGATCTCTGAATCTTGAACTCTCTCTGCTGCCTGAATACTTCCAGAAACACACTCAATTAACCCTCAATTGGCTTTTTTTGGTACGAATTGACTCTCTTCCACTAGCTCTGTAGACCCTCTTTTACCTAGAGAAAGATTTTCCCCCAAATCAGAAATGCCTCCCTTATTTCGAGCTACTATTTTCCACTTTTTCCCATGTAAGGACGAAGTGGCTACCATATTATGATCTATGGACTTGATTTGTTGGGCTGGAACCCCAAGCAGGCCTAGACTAATAGACTTCCCCCCACTCATGTGTTTCACTTGGTTTAACTCTCCAATCGAGCCCGAATCAGAAGGCTGATCCACAATCTTGTGATGCATTTGGGCTGTCTCCCCCATTGGGCCTGAGACAATGGGTTGATACATTTTCGATTTACTCTTCAAATGAGCCTGCTGTTTTGCTTTCTTCTTCGTCATGATGGCTTCCTTTGCTGTCTAAGCTTGATTTTCCTTTCTTGCTGTGAAATTGACTTCTACAGTCTTGTCTCCCCACAAGGCATTGCTGCGTCTTTTCCCATTAAGTTCTTATAGGGCTCAAGGCTCTGCAACTCTCCCACTTGACCTATCTTCTTGATGACGTTCTCATGATAATGCAACTCTACCACTTGACCTTTATGTTTGCTGACATTTGAATTTCAGTCAACGGAATAGCTCTCCGGTGTTTTTTTTCCTATTCCTTTCCATCGGGTTCCTGGTCTCCAGTTTCCTTAATCAGCTCAATTATAAGATTTGCCACCCTGGTTGGCACAACTTTGCCTCTTGAAGGGGTTGCTTCTATGGTTGAATCGCTTGGGAGGGCTCTCTATTCTGAGCCAAACATTTAATCTTGCCATGGCTTCAGTTGCATCTTCTCTACCGACTCCAGGTTCTGTGCATTCATTGAAAGAATGACCCAGTATGCTGCACTTAAAACAGTAATCTTGCAGCCTTTCGTATCTAAGGAGCATGGTTGTTACCTTCCTCGTTCCAAGTAGATCAACTCTCAAACTTCTCATCAGTGGATCTTCAGTAGAGATAACAACCCTGACTCTAATAAAACGGCCACCTATATGTTTAGCAGCTAAGAGATCCACGTCTTTTACTTCTCCAATCATAGTATCTAAGAAATTACATGTATCCTCTGTCATACACAAGAGGGGTAGGTTGTCTTTTGAGAAAAACTTGAAAGAATTTGGATTGGAGTCTCAAGATTGAAGAAAATAAATAAATGCTTGTTCTTGTGTTGTTGACAATTTTCATTTCTTTTAGGCTTAGAATAAAAGATTTTTTTATTTTATTTTTTTTAATGATTCTTTTCAATGCTTCTTTGATTTTTTTTTAACAAAAACATATACACCTCTTGGCGGCTTTCACTCAACACAAAGGCGTAGCCCTTTCCAACATTGGGCGGCTTCATAACCAATGCATGTAGCCCTTTCCAAGAGGGTGCTCGTTGAATACTATGTAGTGCCGAAGCAAAATGGATACATATCATAGGTCATTTATCATGTACTAAGCAATAGGCTTCTAGATACATCCATTATCTACACATATTCAATCACATATACTCAAAACTAAAACATATAAGAGAAGCATTTGTGCACTTTTCAAAAACAAGATTTTCAAGCTCAAGTGCATGATCTATAAACAATAAGAGTTATTAGCTTAAGATCATTACTTCTCAAGTGAGTTGCTCTCAAAGATAACACAAGCACATCAATCAACACAAATCATGCCAATGGATATTCAAAGAGTTTTAAACCTCTCTTTGTCCAAGGGCTTGGTGAACAAGTCCGCAAGTTGATTTTTAGTAGGCATATGCTCTAGCGGAAATTCTTAACATGCTTTGTGTCATTAAAATGTTTTTTATATTCAAAAGCTTTATCATGCTTAAATTTAAGAGCAATCTCTCTATTCCTAGATGCATTTTCCATGTTGCAATATTCAATGAATTTATAGCACTTGGGCTTAATATGACCTACGGTATTGCAAAAATGACATATGGGAATAAAAGAAGAGATTTTACCTTCTGGGATGGGAGAAGCACAAGTGGGAGTTTCAAGGAGTACCTTGTTCTTCAATTTGTTCTTGGTCTTGGAACGCCTCTTCTTAGGAACTTTCTTTTCAACTATGACCTCACTTGTAGGAGGTGATGCTTCTATGAGCTTCTACTCAACTACCGCATTACTTGAGCCTCCTAGATTCAAATTAGAGATGATCCTATCCCTTTCAAGAACAACCCCTTCAACTTCTCTAAGCTTCTTGGCAATAGCATTCTTTTCACCCAAGAGCCTCCGAGTTGTTGAAACAAACTCATCCACTTGTATCTTGATCAAATCATTCTTCTCATCCTCCTCACTTAAGGCTATCTTCAAACTATCTTCAAGACACTTCACCTTAGCGAAAAATTCACCATAGGTAGGATTCTTACTTAAGCACACTTGATGATTTGTATAAACCTCGTTGTCCAATGAATCTTGACTAACATCATCTAGAGATGAGTAAGAGGCCATGAAGCCAACAAAGTTACTCACTAGCTCTTCTTCACTTGAAGACTCATCACTAGAGTTATCATAATTGACCCATTTGGTCTTGGGTGTACAAACACATAAATCATCACAATTATTTCTCAAGGCAATATCATATTTAGAAGATAAATCATTAGGATTATGAATATGATCATGTGAAACAACCTTTTTCAACCAAATCTTCTTGACATTCTTCTTCACATGATTATCAATATCATGCACAACATTCAAAGAGTTATCATTAGAAACATGTTTAGAAGAATGAATAGGAACATTTTTCACATCATGCTTGGATTTGCCTCTTAGAGCATATTGTGCAACTAGACATTTAGGTGTGTCTTTTCTAACCCACACACTCTTCATAACACGCTTCTCACTCTTACCACCATCATGCTTTGACTCAATGTTAGAATTTTTAACATGCACCTTGACATCATTGGTCACATTCTCAAAAATATCAAACAAAGCATTATCAACTTTCTTATGCATAGTAGAGTGAGGCACAACATAAGATTTAGCAAGTAAGTTATCAACAAGTTTCTTCTCAACATGCTTTTCCAAGGTCTTCCTAGGTCTAGTTCTAAATCCATACATGGATGATTACCTAGGACCATTCAAAGACATATCATGTAAAGCATTATCAAATTCGCATTTTCGAATATATTCAAAGCACCTAGGTCGAATATGTCCTACCATATTACAATGATGACAAATAGGTATGAATTTGAGAAATTTAACATTTGCATTTGCTTTCAAAGCATTTGGTCTTCTCATAATTTTACCTCTTTGAAGAGCAACCCTTGATGCTTCACCTCTTCCATTTGAGGTTGATGGTTTTTGAATTTGATCTTATTGAGTTCTTTCATTGAACTTCCTTGTTGATGTAGAGGCACCTCCGGTAGCTTTCATTGCTTTACCTTGAGAGAGAGTACCTACATTTGATTCAATATTCGCTTTGACAAAAATAGATTTGTTAGATGAAGGAGTGTCCTTCTCATTGATATAACCCAAACCTCTTTTGTCACTAAGATGCTTACCACTTTTAATGAGGGAATCAACTTTGTTAGAACTAGATGACATCTTGTGAATCATCTTATTGGCCTCATTAAGTTTATCATTAAGCATCCTATTTTTAATGGCATATTTTTCTAAGAAGTCATCACTTCTCCTAACATCTTCTTTAGATTTACTAAGCCATTGTTCATACTTTTTCTCTTGAGTTGAGTGCTCACTAAGTTTGTCTTTAAGCATGTCTTCTAGCCTTTTAGCACTAACAAGAAAATTATCCCTTTGCTCAATTTCTTGCTTCAAGATACCAAGTATATCATTACTATCTTTCAAGTTCATTTCAAGACTTAGAATCTCGTCTTTAAGATCATTAAAATCTTTTGAGCATATTCCATGATTCTCTAACTTCTTATTGAGAGACATATTTACTTTGGATAAGCATTCATTTTCAAGAGTAAGATCATTAATCTTTTTCTCATACAAGTCAATATGTTTAACAAAAGAAGCTACATAGGAACACACTTCCTTAATCATGATTATCACAAATAAAGCACAAACACTACAAATAAAAGATCTATCTAAGTGCGTCTAGACACTCGCTCTGATACCAATTGAAATTCCCTTTAAAGCAATAGTGTTTTATACCTAGAAGGAGGGGGGGGGGGGGGGGGGGGGGGTGGGGGGGAGAATAGGTATAGCCCCAAAATTCTTCCGACATTCAAAAATGCAGAATATAAGAATGAAATGAACACTTGATACGATATAACAATTGTATGATATGAATCAATTCATGTAAGCATCAATATACAAAAGAATCAATACAAGTGAACATATGGAAGATAAAGAAATAAAAAGCGAAAATGAGACACAAGTTGTTTTAACGTGGTAAAACCTCAAAGAGCAAACATCCACAGGTTGAATCCACAACCACCGGCAAAGCAAATCCACTATACGAAAAGGACTTACACACTCAAAGCTATCAACACTATGATATCCACTTCAAGCTATCAAATTCTAATCAACCCTCGGGCTAATGATTCACAAAGCCTACTCTCTATCCAATATGTGTCCTACACCTCTAGAGAACAACTCCCTATCCAAGGCTCTCAAGCCTCTAGGAAGATTTCCTCGCATAGCAATCTAGATCACTTGGATCCTAGTCAAGCTACCCAAGCTCAACCATCCGGAGTACGCAACTCCTTGCTAAGACTTTTGCTTAGTTATCCGAATCCTCTTGTTGATCCTAACTAAGGCTTCTTGCTTGGCTATCCGGAATCCTTTCCTAGTCAAGTTTTCTAACTCAAGACAAAGCTTCACTCACTTTGCAAGAGACTTCAACCTTTCACAAGGCAATGATCTAAGTGAAGTGCACACAAGCAATATGATGCAATCACAAACAAATAGAGCAAGTTGATCAAACACATTCTATGAACATGCAATTAGAGAATCTAGAATAAAGTTATCACAACTCAATCACAAAATGTATCTAGAAACCTAAGCATGTGAATTAACATCATTCATATTACTTTTCATCAATCAAATAAGAAACTTAAAGAGATGATCAATAATGAAAGTAAGAAGAAGATGAATCACTTACAAACAAATAAAGCTAGATAATCAATCAAGCTCTATGAACATGCTTACATACATTCTAGGATATACTTTCAACAATCAATCACAAAAATACCTAGAAATCAAAGCATGTATATCAATAAGAACAAGGTATGAATATTCAATATATCACACTAAAAAACCTAGTTCTTAGATCATGAAATTAAACCTAGAAAATGTCATAAGGCACAACATATATGTTATTTCTAGAATCAATTTCAAGATATGTCAAGTTTTAGTAAAATATACTCAAATGAGATTCAAGACTAGAACTCAACAAAACAATCAATCATATAACCCTAGCATGTGAGTTAACATCATTCATATTATCTTTCATCAATCAAATAAGAATATTAAAGAGATGATCAACAATGAAAGTAAGAAGAAGTTAAATCACTTACAAACTCAAATCTTGGACTGAGATTGATGCACAGAAGAAAATCAGGAACTCAAATGGCTATGGAAATGCTTGGGGATTATAGCTCTCGTCAAGACCAACATTTTTGGTCTTTGGATCACTCAATTTCAAGTTCATATGAAGAAGTTATGATTGAAATAAGAAAATCAAAAACATGAAGAAATCTGCAGAAATTTTCAATTTGATGTTCTTCAAGTGGTTGGAAATGGAGGGAAGAGAAGGCATTTGAAAGGAAGGAGAAGTAGGGCAATTTTGTCCAAACAAAAGAAGCCATTTCAGCCTTGTCCCCATGTGGGGCGCGTGTGCCACATGGGACCAGAGGGCTGGTTGGGCCGTGTGGCACACGGCCTCCATACGTGGTGGCCATGCCATGTCCTTTGGCCATGGTGCTTCTCCCGTGCACCTCTCATGTTCTTCAGCCGTATTCGGACATCCGAACTCCGATTTCGAATCTGTTTTTGGATTTCGAATCTTAACTCTCTCACGCATGATGACGACTATGAAACTTTGACAAATGGTTGAGAATTCATCTCGAAAAACGACGACAAACACAACTCAACGAATGAGAATGAAAAATAGCGTAGCTACATCGTTTGGACTCGAAACTAAACGAATGAGTAACCAAAATGACTGGAACTCAATAAAGAATCAAATAAGATCATGTTCAAGTCCAAAACACAAGAAACACAAAAAAAAATAAATACTATGCAACACAAGCATGCCATATCTAAGCGATAGTGAGAAAACATGCAATTCTACAAGATTGTCAACAATGAGATAAATGCATGTGCATACTAAATGTGTGTGAAAGTGTTATACCAAATGTTTAAACTACGATGTAGGGACACACATATATGAATTGCATGTGTGTGCTCTAACGCCTTGCAAGAGGAAGAAGAATCTTGATACCTTAGCATCCAAGTAAGCGATGTTCCCCCTTGAAGACGATATTTGCACAAGATGTTGCTTCTTCACCTTTGAGGCTCCTTTCTTCCAAGAAACCCCTAAGCAACTACTAATACAAATATAGAGAGTTTTGCAATGGAATCAAGCCAATACAAATAAAGGATCTTACACTGGGAAAGTTTTCAAGGCCTAGGAATAAATTAGTTTGGGCATAAGAACTATTCTCAAGCCTTAAACATTACTCTCGGGCTTAACTCATCCTCTGTTTTCAAGATCAATAACAGCAGCCCCAACCAATAACTACAGCAATATCAGCAGCCAGTAATCCTAAACTTATTTTGGTTCAGCAGCCAACAACAAAAACACAAACAATTATACATACACCATACACCATCACAAAAAGTCATACAAAATAACATTTCTAATGAACACAAATGATATATAAACCTGTTGAGGTTGGTACACTAGTGTACCGCACAAACAAATATACATACATGCACCATAAACCTTCAAAAAAAAAAATAGGTTAACAAGTTCCCTACAATAAGATCCAATGTTCACATCTCCAGGTCACAGCCAAGACACTTAGATGACTGTAGGCCCAGCGGCTTTCTTTTCATTCGTGTCAATCAAGGTAGGTTCAGGTGGCTTGTCCGGGCACTTCAGTCTGGTGTGACCTTCTTTCTTACAAATGCTACACGATCGAGCTTTTTTGGGTGGTTTACTTGTGCTAGATGATGGTTTTGGACAAGTTGTTTTATTGTGTCCTTTTTTTCCACACTTTGAACAAGAAGGTAACTTTCTTTTCTCCCCGGCGGATGGTATCCTCAACTTCTTTGGTCTTCCTGGCAGAATCTTTTTCTTCCATGGCAATACGATACAGTTCAAGATTGAATCAGGAATGTCCCAAGATTCGGGATCCGGAACAGGGTTGACACACATTTCATAAGCATGTTTAAGAAATCCTGTTGTGTATAGCTCAGAAGCCATTGAGTTGACTGACCTACCTTTGAACCTAGGCCATAACACACCAACAAACACAAATTAAAGTTTGTAAAATAAACCATAACAGATAAATGTACAACGGGAAGCATACCTAGCAACCGTCATTGCATGAGAACAATCTAAATCCCATTGACGGCATGAGCAAGAACTATTATCAAGGTTGATGGTTTTAGGAATCCATTTGTCGTCTACCTTAAATGTATTGAAGTGAAAGGGGTGAATCTCAGACTTATTCGTTGTATCTATCAAATCTTTGATGTGCTCGTCCGTTAACGTTGTCAAGTATGTAGACATTTCACCTGCATTTATCCGATGATCGTAGAACCACCTTTGCAACAAATCTCTGATACATTCCGCCATTGCGATGATCGGCAGTTTTCTGACCGCAAGTAGACAAGAATTCATGGACTCAGCAATGTTGGTGGTCATAAAAGAGGCCCTATTTCTAGGGCTATGTACACGTGAAAGCTTCTCTACCCCAATGGCCATGAGCTCATCGTACACCTTTCGACATGTTTCTTTCAACTCACTCATTAAACGGTCAAACTCCTCGATACGATATGCATACGTAGCACCATAGTAAAGCCACATCACATCATCCCTCTGCTTGCAAAATCTTTTCAGATTTTGTGCCAAGTGGTACGCACAAATCCCATGTGCTGCATCTGGGAATATGGTTTCAATTGCATTAAATATACCATTGTGCCGATCCGATATTAACATCACACGTTTCGGATTTTGGATCCCTTTACGTAGTTTCTTCAAAAACCAAGTCCAAGACTTTATGCATTCAGAGTTTACAAACCCAAATGCCGAAGGGTATATCATCCCATTTCCGTCTTTGCACACCGTAACTAACAAGACACTCCTAGTCTTAGCCTTCAAGTGGGTAGCATTGATGTAGATAATCGGCCTAATAACAGAATTGAACCCCTCTATAGAGGCTCTAGTTGCCATGAATGCATATTTCAACCAGTTTTTCGAGTCCATCTTGATATTTGTTATAGTCACGGGGTTCAATTGTTCCAAAACATAAAAAAAAGACGGCAACCTCTGAAAGGATTCCCACGGATCGCCTAATACCTGATTCAAAGCATGCTTCTTCGACCTGTAGGCTTTGTTGTAAGAGAGGTTTATGCCATGCTGCTCCCTCATCTCATAAATTACATCTTTAGGACAGATGATGTGCTTGGGATCGCGATATTTACTTGCGTACAAATCCCCTTTCATGGCCGCACTTACACGTTTAAATTCAATGTTGTAGTTGTCATTTCTCTCACATGTATGCTCATTAACGAACACTTTCACATGCTAATAAGTCCCCCTATTCGACTTCCATGCTCGAAGAACCCATCCACAACCTCTTTGAGTATATTCGGCAGTGAATCATGTATTCGAATATCATGAAACCCTGTACTCAAACCTCTCTGCAAATGCATACGACCCTACAGCTTGCTTCAATGTAGTCTTGTCCTTGAACATCTGTCCTTTGTATAATGGACATTGATTTGCTGAATTGTCAAACACATCCATAGATCGAACAGTTTTAATTGAGTAAAGCTCTGAGCCTGATACTGTCCACCGTGTGTTCATGGAAGGTGAAGAACTGTTGGGTGTTCCACTAACCCCTCGTTCTTCTGTTCCAAGAACTGTTGCCACTTGCCCACCATCATCATCATCACCACTACTATCATCTTCTATATCAATGGTTTTTGAACTATCGGACCTTCCGGAAGTATCGATGCTTTCGGAACTATCATTTTCACCCACAAATGCATGCTTGGTAGTAAATGCTGGTGTCGCTTCGTCATTGCCTGTTGACATAAATCTGGGTAAAGCCTGAGATGCCAGCGGATTATTGCTTCTACTAACTGATTTATAGTTTGGAGTAGCCGCCGGAGACCGTGGAATATCGGTGGGTTTAACAGGGGATACCGTACACGCTAAGTTGATTGGATTTGGTGGAGGTTGAAATTCAGGTTTGTTGACAAATTCAACATCAATTGCGGGCCAACCTTTTTCCTTATGAACAATCACGAACTCTACATCGTCGTCACTCATAACAGACAATGTAACTTTACCAGCTCCCGTTTCCACATGCAAAGTTAGCTTTAACTCAATTTGGTATCTACTAACTCCTATCCTCTGGTATATCGTTTCCACCAATTCATCTTACGCTCGGTTGTCTTTTTCTGTTAGACGTACTGAAAACGAAATGCGTCCAGTAAACGCTTTACCCTTCCAATGCTTACAGCACTGAACTACCAGTCGAGACATGATATCCTTAGACCCTGGAAAAAAAAACATGATTTTTGTCAAAAAACAGTAATAGTATAACAGTTTAGGTGAGTGTCTAGGAACAATCTTTAGGCATAGGAATGGTTCCCAGGCCTAAAACATTCCTTCTGGGCTTAGCCCCCTTTCTGTTTTTAAAAGGATTCCATAACACCAGCCTAATAACACCATACATACACCATCAACAAATATACATACACCATCAGCACAAACAAAATTTACATACACCATCAACACAAACAAATGTACATACACCATACATATACCATCAACAAATATACATATACCATCAGCACAAACAAAATCTACATACACCATCAACATAAACAAATTTACATACACCATCAACACAAACAAATGTACATATACGGTCCCCTAGTATGGCATGATCGTAACACAAACCCCATATACATAGACCACCAACCCTCAAAAAATCACCTAAAACTATTCCCTACCAAACCATAGAACAAAATACTTGGATTCTTAACTACAACAGTACTGCACCTCTTAAAAGCTTGATGTGGCATTTCATCAAACACCTTAACTAAACCCAACAATACTACATACACAAACCCCATTTCATGGGCAACAAATCTAAAACCATCAATCCCTCATTCTATCAAAAACGTCTCAAACTTAAACAACAGTAAAAGACCGAGATATTCAATGACATTGGAAACTTAAGTGTCCTCACGGGACTTACATTGACTATGTTTGCTCGATTTCAAACTTGACAGTGAAGCTAGATTGAAGGAAGTGGCGGTCGAGGACGATGTGATTTGAACAGATTACGGTCAGTAGCACAATCGGGTCAATTACGGTCGAATTGGATTTCGGTCCACATGAGAACGATGGAAAAGATGACCCAAGTTCAATGGCCGATTCCGGTAGACAGAGAAGATGACCCAACTTCTGAAATGGAGAAGATGACCATGTACCAGGAAAGTTTTGGTTTTCTTCAGTAAACTGAAGGAGATAAAGGAAGGGCAGTTTTGTCCTTACACATTGTTAGAAGGTAATTAAGTCATTTTGCACGGTTTAATTGTTGAGGGCATTATTGTCTTCAAAAGGCTATTTCCTAAAAAGTCAATATCTGAAATGGCCAGATATGCACTTTTTTTCCCAATGGGCTATTTCCTTGAAAGTGGATGTTGGAATGGGCTATTTTTGCAAGGACCCCTATTAATTTTAAGATTTTTTTTCTTGAAATCTATCCCAAATGATGACGTGGTATAAAGATTATTAACATCATATCACTCACCGTATAATTTCAAGATTTATAGAATGTCGATATCTCATATACCACATCATTTAAGAAAATTTTTAGAATACCTAACATTACTCTAATTTTAAACTTTTATAAATATCATTCATCATGTTATATCTGATCAACCTGATCAACATTCACAGTATTTTTTAATATTCTTCAGACTCATGGAGTACACTGCCTAATTAAAGGTTATTGAAACATAAATTAGAGTGGGAAGCATAAATTGAATTGATCAACAACAACAAACGTGATATTTCCTTTCCTTTTTTGTTCAGAGCATAGTCTTGTTTGTTTCCTATTTTCAAACCTGTAATAATGACTATAGTAATAAAATATGATTTGACATATCAAAGCAATTGTTAAATCATAAATGATGTCCAAGTCCACTTTGAAAAGATTAACCTATAATATTATTATTATTATTATTATTAGAAAGAACAAATATTATAAACCAACCAGCATTGGGCGATCACCCAAAACAAAAGAAGAAATACTGGGAGAGAAATCCTCCTCCCAAACAAAATTAGAAACGAAAGACAAACTCAACTTAGCAAGGGTATGCGCAACCATATTGGCTTCTCTAAGAGCAAACACAACACTGCAACCTGAGGCAGAATCCAGCAGAAGAAGAATATCATGGATAACTAAGCCAATATCAGTATTAGGAAGCCAACCATTATTGATAAGAGTGACAACACTCAAGGCATCGGACTCCACTACACAAGGAACTAGACCCAAGGAAATGCCAAGCTGAAGACCTCTCAGGATAGCAACTGCTTCAGCAACCTGCGCCGAAAAACCAACTAGGATTGGCTAGGAACTAGTGGCCAAAACATCACCATCTGCATACCTAGCAATGACACCAATCCCCACCTTCCTGTTAATACCATTGACAGTCACATCTATATTGATTTTGAACTCCCCAAGTGAAAGGGGTTTCCAACACGCCACCCCCTCTCGCCCATCCCTTACACTATCCTTAATGGCAAGGTTGGCTTAGCGAAAATCTGAGATAAAAGGGACTAAATCCTCATCAAGAGAAGAGGCAGAATCATGCACCCAATCATTTCTATGGCGCAATATATGCCAGATAATGATACAAAAGGCCTCAAAATCCTCCAAAGGAAGACGATTATTGCAAGCATTAAGGAAATCAAAGAAAGGCAGCTCATCTACTAATTTCACTCCATTCATGAAGGGGCACAAGGACCTGATAATTTTTAAGGAAGGGCATCCCCATAATGCATGAGAAGTGGACTCAACTCTAGAGCAACAAAGTGGACACAAGCTGCTGACATTAGCCAGGTTGGCATCGGAAGGAATCCAATTGTGACAGGCCTTCCACAGCAACATTTTCACCTTCGAAGGGATTTTGGTGCGCCACAAGCATCTCTACCACGAATCCGAGCCAAGAATCCTAGAAGTGCTCGAGGTCTGCAATAAAGAACAACCCACCATATAGTCGCTACAAACCGAATACGCCCATAGATTTTCATAATGCCATAACAGGCTATCCCCTAAGGAAGAAGAGGTGAGAGGTAGGCTTAGAATCTGTGACACATCATCCGAATTAAAAGACCTACGCACCAGCTCCACTTCCCAACCACCAGAAAGCTTGATCAAAGACTCAACCTTAGTATTCAAACCTAGAAGAGGTGGCGACAAGACCTTAAAAGTCAGAGGTTTGAGCAACCAGCGACCATTATAAATTGACACCGAAGCCCCATCTCATATCCGCCATCTTGAGCCCACCTCAATCAGCCTTTTACCCCACATTAGACTTTTCCAGAGAAAGGAGCTCGTATTTTTACATCCCGCCTAAAGCACATTAGAATTAGGAAAATATATGCCTTTAAGGACTCTAGTGGCCAACGAGGACGAATGAGAAATCAATCTCCAAATTTGTTTAGCCATGAGAGCTCTATTAAATATTGAAAGGTCTCTGATCGAGCCAAAATTGGTATGATTTTGGCCCCTATTACCTTTCCCTTTTGTTTGATTCTCGAGCATTATCCTGTGATTTAATTGTGAAAATTAAGTGTTTTCAGGAATTTATAGAGTTCAGGGGCATTGGAGTAATTTTGGTGAAAAAGGGGCAAAAGTGTAAAATATGGAGGAAGATTAAAGTTATTGTGATATTAGAAGAGAACAGGGGACCATTGTGTAAATTGCCACGCAAAGAAGAGAGGGTGCCACGTCATTAAATGAAGCTGTGCGTTTTGATGAATGGGTTTGGGCTTTTAAGTACACCCCAGGCCCGTCCTAATTGTCCCCCATATTAGACAATGAAGGAAGCTTCTAAACGCCCCCTTGCCTTTTGTTGAATTCCCCCCCTTTGAAGTCAATCAAGGAGCAGCTGTGTGCACCCCTACGTTCTTCTAAACGGGCCCCCTCTTTGGTCAACTTATAGCTGCTGTGCGCAGCCCAAACTACTTCTAATTGCACCCTCCTTCTAGGCAAGCACATCTAATGTACGCACCCCATGCAGTTGCTAAGCGTCCCCCATCTTCTCCAACTTCACCTCCTTCCTTCATCTCACGAGCAGCCATTGATGACCTCCAAGCACAACTGCACGTCTCCGGAAAGAAGCCTTCCCGTTCCCATTTCCGGCCGATCTTCTCCCCAAAATTACGGCCAGGTCAACGGAAGACTAATCGGCGACTTCTCGGCCCTCCTAGTAGCCGAAATCCATGGCATCAATTCCGGTTCAGCCGTGTGTGTCACTTCCCGGTTCAGCGTGCATCACTCCCCGGTTCAGCCATGATACTCTCTTGAAATGGTCGCTCTTTGTCGTTCGATGTCGCCATGGCGACAGGGGGGTGATTTCCACACCTGATGAGGTCGCTACATTGTCGCTCCAAGGTCGCCATTTGAAGCAAATTGCAACTGCCTCTCTGTGCATTTCTGATTGGGTGTGCAAATTACAAAATGCACCCCTCTGTTGGACTAAATGGTAATTTGCCATGGTCAGGGGGTGTTTTGGTAATTTGCCACCCGTGACCTAATTTGAAAATCCTATAAATTCATCACATTTTTCCTCTTTTGGACAACTCTTGACCACCAAGAAACCTCCTTTCTCCACCATTCCTTTTCTCTCCATTTTCTCTCCTACCTAAACTTAACATCTAGATTACCTCCTCAAATCATTCCTTTTCTTCCCATCTTCTCCACAAATCTCCTTAGTCACTTCCCATTTGACTCCACCTATCTAGACACATCCTCATCATCCACTCTTTACACAAGGAGCATCAAAGGCAAGGAAAGGATCAAGCTTACAAAAGGAGGCCCATGGGTGATTTCCTAATCTTTTACTTGCCTTCCCTTTGATTGTAATATGTGTAATTAAATCCCCTTTCTAGGGTTTTGATGTGACAACATTTGGATTGGGATTTGCTTAAGCTTTAATATATTTTTAATTTCTATTTGTGTTCTATTCATTTTATAATTAGATTCTATGCATTATATAATTGACATGTATACCCACTAGTTGATTATAATCTTGCTTAGAATAATTTGTTCTATAATCTTGATTGGATTGACAACCTTGATGGATTGAGAACATAGTGACTAGGATAGATTGTCGGAGGGTATATCAACCGCGATAATCTAAACCGTTAATTGTAACAAATCGATCCCGCCGTGACCCCCTTTCCTTAATCGGTTAGGCATTGCGGTGGGAAGTTGTTTAAGGTTCATAATAATGGCCTAAACACATTTTAGAAATCAATTGGTTAACATTTGTGAGATTTGTTCACTAAAGTAGCTTGATAAGCATTTCCCATAATTCATTTGTGATCTCATTAATTCCCTAGCTATTCTCTTAATTGTTACTTCCATTTATCTTATCTAGATTTGTTAAGTACTCTTTTATTAGTTTATTAGGTTTATTTTTCATGTATGTTTGATGGCTTGACAACCCATTCACTCATCCATATTTTTATGATTTATTTTATTGCATATAGATTAGTTAATTTATTCAACTAATCACTCTAATTCCCTGTGGAACGAATCCCACTTGCCACTTTACTAATTTTCTATCTAAGTGGTAAAAAATCGGTTTTCTAAACGATCACATTTTAAATATCGTTTTGTTGAGTACACAAACGACGCTCATCAAAATTGGCGCCGCTGCCGGGGAATTAAAGCGGTTGTTGAATCAATTAACTTTTCTTTGTTTAGGTTTTATTAATTTTTAGCTTTTTAGTTGTTTTTAGTCTTTTAGTTTCTTTTTTACTTCTTTGGTAGTTTTTGTTTCTTTTGTTTCAGGATTCTATGGATTTCTTCATGCAAAATCAAGGGCCTAGCTACGAGACTCATGGGAATGGCTTCAATGCGGATTGGTGGATGAACCAAGATTCCTTCTCATCATGCCAATCAAATGCCATAGATGATGAGAGGAAAAATTTCATGGAGGATCACTTTCGGGAGATTGAGAGCATCCATGCTTCTCAACGAAAGACCATGGAGTTATTCCAATCCGCACAACGAGCACATGAGGAGAGGATGTCCAACCATGTGATCCCTAGTTGGCCGAATCAATCAATAGAATCGGTGTATCCCAAGCAAGGGAGGACAAGGAGCCGTGTACACGCTCTTGTACAAGTATATGAGAATGGAGCGGAAGTTGTGGAAGAACCGCCAAGGAACCAAGAGCAAGGCACGGAATTGGAAGAACGATTAGCTTTACTTCAAGAGAGATTGGTGAAAACCTCCCAAGGGAAGGAAGAGTTGGAAAGAAAAATACAATTCATGGTAAAGGAGTTGGAAGAAAAGGAGGCCTTGGGGAAGGTGAAGATTGAAGAGCTTGAAGTGAAAAATGAGGAGCTCACTCTTGAAGTAAACATGCTCAAAGAAGAAAATGCTACCTTACGAAGGAAGGTAGGAGAAGTCTCCAACAAGAACAAGGAGTTGGAAATACAAGTTGGGAGACTTGAAGTTGAGAGGAATTCCACATCAAAGGAATTCAAAGACCTTGCAAGGCTATTTGAAGAATTCGAAGAAGAATGCGCAAGGAAGACAAGGAAGATGCTTATGGAAGCGGAGCGGAAGGCAAAAGCTTTGGAAGAAACGAAGGAGGCACTTGGTAGGAAGGATGAAGCCCTCAAAATAGCAAAAGTGAAGGAGTGTGACTACATTGTCTATGTAGACAAGGTGGAAAAAGAGGTCAAGGCACTACAAATGAAGCATCATCAAAGGCCACATAGTCACCACCCAAGAGGGAGTTTTCTAAACCATCCTCCTACTTGCTATTTTTGCTTTCAAAAAGGGCACTTCAAAGCTCAATGTTTTAAATTCCATAAGCATGAAAAATTGAGAGAGTCTAGGAATAGGAAGAGTCCACCTAGAATTAAGCAAATTTGGGTAAGAAAAGACTTGGTTGATCAAGTTAGACCCAAAGGAAAAGAAAAGGGGAAATCAACTCAACTTGTTTGGGTTGTGAAAAAGAACCAATTTCCAAACTTGGTAAAACCTCCTTTAGTTGATGACACCCCTAGCACATGTACATAATGTTGAAAATTCTTTTTGTGCATTTTATTTTTTTTATGCTTTATTTGTTTAGTTTATTTCTTTTGAATAAATGGTGTTCCAAACTCTTGTTGTCAATTGCATGTATTGATTATATTTTGCCGGAACTTTCTAATGTGCTTAGTGCTTGTGTAGTTTTCTATTGCTTCTTAAGGAAGCAAATGGTGTGTTGCTTGTACGATAAGCAAGGTTCTTTATCTCTTGGGAAGAAACAAAGACAACTTGCAAGTCTTGGAGGGACAAGCAAGCCAAGAGTGCTCATAAAAAGGGCGAGAACCTTATCCTAAGGTAGCAACATTGTGAGAGTTCAATGTGTGGGAGCACCATGCCACGTCTTGCCTAGACGTTAAATCGTGCGCTTGGTGGGAGGCAACCCACTTAGGTACATTTCTTTTCCTAGTTTAAATTTTGTTTTTGTCTTTATTTTATTTTTGCTTAGAATAAGGTTGTGAGTTGTTTGTGATGATAACTCTTGATGAGCTTGCATTGATATATCTCTTGAGTTGATTAGGAGCATATAGGATATTCTTGAGCCACTTGATTTAAATCTTTGGGATAATTTTTAAATGGACATTGAAATGTGTTTTTAAACTCTTTGATTGAGGATGTGTTGCGCCGAACTTACCGGTATATACCCCAAAGACATTGAGGACAATGTCTAATTTAGGTTTGGGGGTGTGTGCGCAACATCGTCTCTTGTTTGCAATTGTGTGCAAAAACATTTTGAGCCTAAAATTTTCAAAATTTTCGAAAATCTTGTGAAAATGCCATGCTTGAGCATACTTTGCTTGTTGAGATTGTGCCGTTGTGTGTGCAAGTAAGGAATTGTGTATATTTGCCTTGCTTAGTTTAGATTAACTTCATGCCATTTAGGGTTGCATTGCTCAAAGCGCGCTAGTTCTTTTCTCTTGATGTTAGAGTGGATATTCAATTGTGCTTGAAGGTTAGGAATTAATAGTGGAGACTTCCCGTGAGGTTCACAAACACGGCCTAAAAAGCGCATTTTGAGGGAAAGTTTTCACTCTTTAAACACTCATTCAAACACATGTTATGCATATTTTAAAATGTCTCATTCGCACTTAAACGTTGTTTGCCATAGAACATATGGACTGCTTGTGGATGCCTTGATTGACTTTGTGGACAATCCTTTAGAAATGATTTTAGGCAATGCATGTGAAAAACCACCAAATTGGCCTAAATACTTCCTATCCCTCTATGTGTGTGCTCCATAGCCCATTTGAAGCCAAACACAATTAAGCTTTTCATTCATGAACCACATCAACATAAACCATATAGCCTAAACACTAGACTTACCTTTTACCAAATGGTTTGCTAAGGCTTATGGGTTGAATGTAAGCTTTGAGGTGTATTAAAATGTAAGTCGTGTACTTAGGCAAATATGTATGTGCAAACACATGGAAAAGATGAAATGCAATGCTTGAAAAGAAAAAGAAAAGACAAGCAAAGAAAAGAAAAGAAAAGCATAGCAAAAGAAAGAAAGAAAAAGAAAATGATGAATGAGGCACAAAATGCCTAGATCAATTTTGTAGAATTAAATGAGCTACTCAATGAAAATTATGAGTAGAAAAAAATTGCACAAAGTAAATTGTAAGCCTAGACGCCTAAGTGTGGAATATGCAAGTTGTAATGAGTATGTTGTGCTTAATTAGAATGTATGCCTTAGTGTGACCATTGAGTGTTTGAAATCCATTTTTCCTATTTATTGACTCACCATTCACCTTTGGCCCCATTACAACCAAATGAAAAGACCTATTTGATCTTTAGGGATGTCCACTTTGAAAATTTTGGTTGATGCATGTTCTTTCCGTTCATGGTTTTCAATTCCATTCATGAGACAAATTTTTAGAAATTGTGTTTTTAAATGATCATGTGCAATTATATTTGATATCTTGAACATAAACTTATATTGCATATGGATTGTGAGTGAAGCCTAGGAATCCGTGTGAAAATGAGAAAATCCGGTGAGGATTAGATGTCGAGGCGAATTATATTCTTATCCTAAAGGCACCTTAGTTTTGAAGCTTAAGCATCTCGAATGTGGAATCGCGTTGCGTGCAATGTGTACTTAGAGTGGCATGTCTTTAATCTTTATTTAGCATATCTTTCATGCATTATTTCCTAATGAGCATAACGTTGGTTTAATCTCTTCACTTTTGGTTTTGCAAGTCGAAATATTGGCTTTTGAGTCTTTTGCAAAGAGTTGGTGCTTTAATGTGATTATTTGATTTCTAGATACATGTCCATTGTGTGCTTATGTTTGTTTTGCTCGAGGACGAGCAAAAGATAGGTTTGGGGGTATTTGATCGAGCCAAAATTGGTATGATTTTGGCCCCTATTACCTTTCCCTTTTGTTTGATTCTCGAGCATTATCCTGTGATTTAATTGTGAAAATTAAGTGTTTTCAGGAATTTATAGAGTTCAGGGGCATTGGAGTAATTTTGGTGAAAAAGGGGCAAAAGTGTAAAATATGGAGGAAGATTAAAGTTATTGTGATATTAGAAGAGAACAGGGGACCATTGTGTAAATTGCCACGCAAAGAAGAGAGGGTGCCACGTCATTAAATGAAGCTGTGCGTTTTGATGAATGGGTTTGGGCTTTTAAGTACACCCCAGGCCCGTCCTAATTGTCCCCCATATTAGACAATGAAGGAAGCTTCTAAACGCCCCCTTGCCTTTTGTTGAATTCCCCCCCTTTGAAGTCAATCAAGGAGCAGCTGTGTGCACCCCTACGTTCTTCTAAACGGGCCCCCTCTTTGGTCAACTTATAGCTGCTGTGCGCAGCCCAAACTACTTCTAATTGCACCCTCCTTCTAGGCAAGCACATCTAATGTACGCACCCCATGCAGTTGCTAAGCGTCCCCCATCTTCTCCAACTTCACCTCCTTCCTTCATCTCACGAGCAGCCATTGATGACCTCCAAGCACAACTGCACGTCTCCGGAAAGAAGCCTTCCCGTTCCCATTTCCGGCCGATCTTCTCCCCAAAATTACGGCCAGGTCAACGGAAGACTAATCGGCGACTTCTCGGCCCTCCTAGTAGCCGAAATCCATGGCATCAATTCCGGTTCAGCCGTGTGTGTCACTTCCCGGTTCAGCGTGCATCACTCCCCGGTTCAGCCATGATACTCTCTTGAAATGGTCGCTCTTTGTCGTTCGATGTCGCCATGGCGACAGGGGGGTGATTTCCACACCTGATGAGGTCGCTACATTGTCGCTCCAAGGTCGCCATTTGAAGCAAATTGCAACTGCCTCTCTGTGCATTTCTGATTGGGTGTGCAAATTACAAAATGCACCCCTCTGTTGGACTAAATGGTAATTTGCCATGGTCAGGGGGTGTTTTGGTAATTTGCCACCCGTGACCTAATTTGAAAATCCTATAAATTCATCACATTTTTCCTCTTTTGGACAACTCTTGACCACCAAGAAACCTCCTTTCTCCACCATTCCTTTTCTCTCCATTTTCTCTCCTACCTAAACTTAACATCTAGATTACCTCCTCAAATCATTCCTTTTCTTCCCATCTTCTCCACAAATCTCCTTAGTCACTTCCCATTTGACTCCACCTATCTAGACACATCCTCATCATCCACTCTTTACACAAGGAGCATCAAAGGCAAGGAAAGGATCAAGCTTACAAAAGGAGGCCCATGGGTGATTTCCTAATCTTTTACTTGCCTTCCCTTTGATTGTAATATGTGTAATTAAATCCCCTTTCTAGGGTTTTGATGTGACAACATTTGGATTGGGATTTGCTTAAGCTTTAATATATTTTTAATTTCTATTTGTGTTCTATTCATTTTATAATTAGATTCTATGCATTATATAATTGACATGTATACCCACTAGTTGATTATAATCTTGCTTAGAATAATTTGTTCTATAATCTTGATTGGATTGACAACCTTGATGGATTGAGAACATAGTGACTAGGATAGATTGTCGGAGGGTATATCAACCGCGATAATCTAAACCGTTAATTGTAACAAATCGATCCCGCCGTGACCCCCTTTCCTTAATCGGTTAGGCATTGCGGTGGGAAGTTGTTTAAGGTTCATAATAATGGCCTAAACACATTTTAGAAATCAATTGGTTAACATTTGTGAGATTTGTTCACTAAAGTAGCTTGATAAGCATTTCCCGTAATTCATTTGTGATCTCATTAATTCCCTAGCTATTCTCTTAATTGTTACTTCCATTTATCTTATCTAGATTTGTTAAGTACTCTTTTATTAGTTTATTAGGTTTATTTTTCATGTATGTTTGATGGCTTGACAACCCATTCACTCATCCATATTTTTATGATTTATTTTATTGCATATAGATTAGTTAATTTATTCAACTAATCACTCTAATTCCCTGTGGAACGAATCCCACTTGCCACTTTACTAATTTTCTATCTAAGTGGTAAAAAATCGGTTTTCTAAACGATCACATTTTAAATATCGTTTTGTTGAGTACACAAACGACGCTCATCAGTCTCCGAAACCCATACCCTCATCATCTTTATTCCTAAACAGCCTAGGCCAAGAGCACCAATGTAACCTTCTCTTATCCCCCTCTAATCCCCGCTAAAACCAAGCACAAAGCCTATGAAGATCCTTAATAAGAGGATGCGGCAAATGAAACAGAGACATCGCCTAAGTGGGGATAGCCTGAACGACAGCTCTCAGGAGAATTTCTTTCCCACCTGCCGAGAAGAACCTATATTGCCAACCTTTCACTCTATTCCAGACACGGTCTTTAATGTCCGTAAAGATTTGCCTTTTATTACGCCTAGTGAAGCTCGAAAGACCTAAATATCTCTCATGGCAGTTGACCAATTTCAAGCCTAAAATCCTAGCCAAAGTGGTAGCAAAAAACCAAGGCACCCTTTTACTTACACACAAAGCAGATTTTTGATAATTCACAACTTGACTAGAAGCCTTCGCATAGCAATCTAACACCTTCCTATTGGCCACACAATCCCTTTAGGTCACGCTATAGAAAAGCATGCTATCATCATCAAATAAGAGGTGTGAGATTTTAGGACCCCCTCTACTACACGTAAAAACCGAGAGATCCTTCCTCTACTCGGCCCTTCAAATAAGGCAAGACAAACCTTTGGCACATAAAAGGAAGAGGTATGGTGACAAAGGGTCTCCTTGATGAAGTCATCTAAACGGCTTTAGAGCACCACAAACCTCTTCATTGATAAGGAAGGATAAGGAGACTGACGAAATACAATTCATAATTCTATCAATCCATCTTCTAGGGAAGCCAAGACTATCCTTCATACCCTTGATAAAAGCCCACTCAACTCGGTCATAAGTCTTGGACATGTCAAGCTTGACCGCTAGAGCCCCTTTTTTCCCTTTTTTTCCTAGTCCGAAGCGCATGCATGCACTCAAACCCCACAATTGCATTATTAGAGATAAGTCGACCATGGATAGAAGCACTCTGCGAATCCGAAATCACCTCCCCCAACACAAGCCTGAGGCGGTTCGCAAGAGATTTTGCCATGATTTTGTAAATCACATTACATAGACTGATTGGACGGTAATCAGCCATCCTCTCCGGTCTCTAAACCTTTGGGATCAATGTGATGAGAGTCTAACTGCCTCCAAAGAATGACCCTCATTCAGAACCCCTAAGAAAGCCCCACAGTGGACCAAACTTCTGGTAAAAAAACATAGGTAGACCATCTAACCCGGGGGCTTTAGTCGGGAACGTATCAAAAAAACACTTTTTTCACATCCTCCGCTGAAAAATAAGTAAGTGAAAAATTGAACCACAACACTAGTAACTCGTATTTTTCCTCCCTCCACACTCCCCCGCTGTCAAACACCCCCTTAATTTTGTTTCGAGCTTGTCTATTAGTCGCTTGGCTATGAAAATATTTAGTATTCTTGTCCCCATTTTTTTAGCCAAGTAGCTCTAGATCGTTGCTTCCAGTAAATTTCTTCCTTGTCAAGGAGAACTTCTAACTCTCTCTCAACCTTGCGGATTTTCTGCCATGACCTAGCCTGGATGTTTATAGATGCAAGCTTCAACTCCTGTTGCTTGGCCAAAATATCCCTCTGCATCTCCTTGCGATTACGAGCATTCCAACCAGACAACTTCCCTGAGCACCGTTTGATCACCTCCACCACCTTATCCTTACCAGAACACTGCCCAATACCACTCAAAGAAGATATAATTAACTATGTGCAACCTTTCGAATTGGACCAGCTCTCCTCAAAATGGAAGCGCCAACTTCTTCCCACTTCAACATGAATCCTATTACTAAAATGTCTAACCTTCAACAAAATGAGAAGGTGTTCGGCCTTCCAAAACTCCAAATGGCTGACCATAGAGCCTCCAAAAGTGTTCTTCCACTGCAAATTGCACAAGCATCTATCTAATCTTTCCTGAACCATATCGATTCCTTCTCTCTTGATGCACCAAGTAAAATTCAACCCCAAGTAGCCCAAGTTTTCAAGATCATAGTCATCCATGACATCATGAAAGTTCTGGATTTGAGACTGAGAATGTTGAGACCCTCCAACTTTCTCCATATTACTAGTAATTTCATTAAAGTCACCCACTCATAGCCAAGGTAAATCAAACATACCTGGCAATCATATAAGAAGAGGCCAGCCATGGTGGCGTTGGGAGGCTTCCGGGTAACCATAGAAACCAGTTAGTCTCCAACGAGTTTGCTGATGAGACAAAACATGAACATCAACATGGAATCTTGAATACAATAATAAACTGATATCAACAACATCAGACCAAAACAAACATGAACCCCCACTTCTACCAACACAATCCACAACCAATTTTCCTACAAAACTGAGTTTTATTCGAATATTTTCCATCCATTTGTGAGTAGCCTTTGTTTCCATAAGAAAGACAATTTCCGGCTTATACACTTGCTTAAAACTAAGTAGGACCTGGAGTGCCTAAGTGCTACCCATCCCTCAAGCATTCCAAAATAAAGTTTTCATTGTGACCGGCCGGCCGGTTGAGACCGACCTGCCGATATATTAGTTTCAGAGAAATCATCATCCAAAACCATTTTTGTCTTTTTCCTATCACTGATCCCCCCATCAGAGGCCTCACCACTTCCTATCTTACACAACTGAGACTCATTTCAACCACGATTAACTGTCCCACTTAGCCCCCTAGCACATTTTTTTTCACCTTCCAGACAACCCCCTAAGCGGATCAGTCATTAGGCTTAAACAAACCCTATCTACAACCTCATTAGTCTCTTTCACAGTAGGCCCAATGCATTCATCTACCTTAACCACCCCTTTACAAGGCATAATGCACTCTTCAAGGTCTATTTGGGTAAATGAGACCAGCTCTATATCACCAACAGCTACGGGCCGTGTAGAGCCCATACCAGTCAGTAAGGATGGGTGTGGGGGCCTAATGGGGTGGGGGAGGGTACGCCCAACCCCACCCACCATTCCTCAAACCTCCCCCTACCACCTCCCCTAAAACTCATTTGGGGGGACTGAGGTTGGGGGCAGGTCCCCCCTCTCCCACACCCAAAACCCATTTCCCCCGTTTCTTTTCAATTTTAATTCTAAATTTTCAATTTTCAATCTGAAAATCAGAATTCAAAATTTAGAATCCAGACATTCGAATCTTTAATTTGACAATGTTAAAATATTCAATCTGAAACAAATAACACGGTGTGATCTAATAATAATCTAGAGGGGGGGGTGAATAGATTTTACCAATTTTACCCAATTTTCGCGTTTAGTCAATTTACGAAAATGCCCCAAACTAGTCAAAACAATAACAAGTGTAATATGGTGCGGAATTATAAAAGACACTTGATATTTACGTGGAAACCCTCACGGGAAAAACCACAGGCTGTTTAGTGTGCCACACTCGAACCTTGAATCCACTAAATATGTTAAATGATTACAACCTACTCCCGGAATATAATCACACACCTACCTAATCCCAGTATGAGTGAACCTAGTCCAATTGCTTGCAATCTAAGCAACCTAATCCAGGAAGCTACATGCAAGACTTACTTCTCAATGAAGAGATTACAACCTATGTGAATATATAATGATATTCAATGAGCAAATAAAGCTAGGTAACCTTAGATGCTTATCTAGAATGATTAGATAATAATAAATGCAATCCTAGATGTCAATAGCTAAATGACATGTCATAAAGCTTAGCAAATCATAGATAAAATAACCTAGATGTTGCTATCACAATACAACACTCAAATATGTCATCACAAACAATCTCTATCTTGTATTTAGCATATTATCTAAAAACATACAAGTAATAAAAGAGATGTCTTATTATGAAAAACACTAAAATTAGATGAGATTAGTGAAGAACATACCAAGAAAGATGTGATGATGCAAAACCATGCATGGATGCATCCTATATGGTCATGGATGATCCTAGATGAACTTTGATGAACAAAGGAAATGCTTTTAGTGTTTAAAGGTGAGTTCTTGAGAATTTTTTACTTTAAAAATGTTCTAAGTAAAAGATATGAATTTTTGAACTCTTGAGACTGACCTAAGACAAAAAAACATATATATAGGGTGCCAAGATGAAGTGACATCGTTTTGAAAAGTGGCACAAATTTTTGCCTTGGGCGCTCTACGTAGGGCGCTTTGTATAGCACTTTTCTGGGAAAATCATAGTGTTCTTCATTTGGACGCTCTACGTAGGGCGCTTCTGAAGAGCGACCCAACAGCGTTCAATCTCTGTTCAGAAGGGCGCTCTACGTAGGGCGCTTTGTAGAGCGCCTGTGTACAGCGACCAAATAAATGTATCAGGTCTGTACAGCGCCTTTCCCCAGCCTCATCATGTCAATATTTGAGCACTCCGAAATATGACCAAACGATATCAAAACCTTTCATATGATATATCGTTGGAAAGGTATGGAAGTCTACTTTCTACTCGTTTTTATAGATTGACATTTGAATGTCTGTAGAAAAAGTTATGGTCAATGGAGTGACCAAAGGACAGAAACGGACAACAACAGAGTTGCCCTATTTTGGTGGTCACTTTGGAGATTTCAAAACCAATCCAAATGGTCATGAAATATTACGAATAATATACCGTTGGAAAGGTATGGGTGTCTAGTTTGTACAGAAATTTTCAAAACTCATTTTAAAGCTTTGTATAAAAAGTTATGGTCACAAGACCATACAAAGGTCAGTTTTGAAAAATATTTAAATCATTGAAATTCAATCTTTTGAAACTAGACATAGTACTCCAAACAACCAAACCAAATCTACACTTATCCAAGAGAAGAATGAGACCTTCTCAAGTGGTCAACCATCGTGCTTAGACAAGCATACCATCGTGCAAGCACGGACGTTTCCGGTCACACAAACGGAAACGAATTACACCACACTTAAGACTAACAAACATGAAGTGCAAGTGTGGGATGTGAATGCATCCTAATGCCTAACATGTCATGACATTTTAATCCTAAGATGCAATCAATAAAATATGCAAGAAGAGATGTTTAAAAAACATGAATGCACACATATAAAAACACACAATAAACACAAGGTATGGATATGCATGGAATGTGTGTGTGTGCAACTGTATCTCTTCAAAGCAAAGCAAGCACAAGAAATTTACCTTTGGTGCTTCTCCTCTTGAGGTCTTGAGAGCCTCAGCTACCCTTACAACAACCCCAACTGTGGTTTGTCCACGAAATAAGCCAATTAATAAATGAGACCTTACACAATCCAAAAAGTAATAAAAATATAATCCAAAATACAATACAAAATAAATTTTTTATATAAAAATAAAAATAAAAATAATATATATTTTTTATTTTGAGGAAATGGGGTTTTGGGTTTGGGGGTGGGTATCCCCACCACCTCCCCCAAAATTTATTTAGGGGCAAAGTTTGCCCCTACCCCAACCCCCAAAATCCATTTAGGGGCAAAATTTGCCCCCAAAACCCTACGGGGGGCTGTGGGGGATGAGGCCCCATGGGAAAACGCCAATCCCTACTAGTCAAGCTCAAAACGGGTTGCCCAACAAAAGCCCCATAAGAATTACCAAGCAATTTTTCTCCCACGTGTGCTGTTATGTGATCCCGCTGACTTTTAAATTTAAATCCACCAAAACTAGGCAAGTCCTGATAGCAAGGAGACATAGGCCCCGTTTGATTTTTTGTCTGAAGACTGAATAGTGCTGAATGTTACTGAAGACTGAATAGTGACTGAAACTAAAAACTGAAAACTGAAAAACATGTTTGTTTTTTTTCACTGAAAACTGAATATAAGTGATAAGTTGTTTGTTTTTTTAAAGTTATAAATACTTGAAAATAAATATTTTTACATTTATGCCCTTCTAACTATTATTTGTTATATATTTACATTTTAATATATTACAGACAACTCTAACATATAAATTAATTCTAAAATAAATTTATTTAGTTATTAATAATATTTCAAATTTATATTACTGTATAGAATTTAATAATTACTAAGCTCTTAGCTAGTGACATTATAAAACTAATGGGCTAATTCATGTGTATATTACGGACAAAATGAAGTTCATCGATATGTTCTTATTAGCAATCTACTTCATGTGTATAATTTATTCTTTAATTGATTTGGAATAACTTGGATAATTATATACTTAATAGATTTCATGCATATATATATATATTATAGAACAAGTGGTTAGTTTTGGAAATAGATTAAATTAGTGAGGATAGTTTTGGAAGTAAAACTTTGCATTAAATTCGACCGGATTAGTGTTAAGTGAAAAGTGAAAAATTTTCACTTTTCAAAACAAGTGGTTTTAGGGGTTCATTAAGTGATTTTAACACTTAAAAAATCAAACAAAATAATTGAATGAAACACATTAAGTACCATTCAATGTTAAGTGGAAAAATCAAACAAGGCCTTACTTCCCTTGGAGTTCTTTTCTTTATTATCAATCCCCATTTTAACGTTATCAGTCGCAATCTCCTTTCCTTTTTGAGTTACTTGCCCCGCACTCCTGTCGACTTTGCCCAAGATCACCCCCAACCCCCCCCCCCCCCCCCCCCAATAATCTGAGACAGTTTCTAAGCCCCAACCCTAGCCACTGGTGCCTGTGTATTACCATAACTGCCCTCTCTACCGTCCCCAAACTGTCGGCCAACCCCGTTATCAGACCTGTATTTTCTTCTATTCCCTTAATAGCTCAATTTCTTCGCAGGAGCAGAAGCTTTAAGCTAGTAACCAAAAGCAAGCTCACCATTACACATTTCATCTAATCCCATAATTTTGTCAGGACATTCCTTAGTCATATGCCTTAAAATAGCACAACGAAAGCAGAATTCTAGGAGTCTTTCATATTTTAGAATCATAACCGACTCAACCCCATCGCCTAGAACATCAATACGTGAAAACCTCCTAAGGGGTTTGTCTATATCAATATTCACCCAGACACGCAGAAATTTACCCATGCAAAGGCCAGCCTCTCCACCATCTATCTCTTTTACCTCTCCAACAATGCTTCCTAGAAACCTACCTTTCTCCGCCGTCATACAAAGCATTGGTACATTATGAATCTGCACCCAAAACTTAGCTTTGTTAAACTTCATACTCATGATGTCACCTCTTCCCTCAGGTTCTTCAAAAGCGATGAGAGCATTATCAAAGCTCCATGGCCCCCCGGCCACCACATTCCGTTTATCCCTTTGATCCTTAAAATGAAAAGCAAAGGTATTATGGAACACCGACTCGATATCCAACCTTCCTTGAACCCGCCAGATCATCGTCATGACTGCCATGAGTGCTTCACGGTTCACCGGTTGGTTCATAAGGATTTTCCCAACCAGGCTAGATGACACTATCTGCAGCCCTGCCACCTTTAAATCATCCTTCAGCTTTCTGACCGGGCACTCCCTTTCTTTTAGCGTCATGGTTGCACATAATTTGGCAATCTCTTCTGTATCCATCTCCCCGCCTTTAGCCTCCCTAGATCTCAAACCAAGGAAGAATAACGACTGCCATTCTACTTTTACTCTTTAGGGTTCAGAGAAACCTAGAGAGAAAAGACTAACATGAATTGTGATACCTATAATATTAATTACTAACAGCATTTTAGAGTTTTTTAAGTCGTGATCCCATCATCATTTCTATCTGATACATATCAAATTTGACAACAACAACAACAAAAAATCCAAATCTCCCATGATATTATCTAAAATCAAGTGTACATTCATTTTATGATCAATTAACATAAAATATTTATCTCACTCTCTATCTTCTTTTTAATTTTACAATGAAATGGATTGTAGTTATCGGAGGAAATAATTAGAAATGCTCTTATAATTCAAATTACATTTTTTTTCTTCTTGATACAAATAAACTTTAAAGCAACAAGACAACAAAAAATATAATCAATTTAATGTCATCACATGGCTTCTTAATTTCTTCTTTGTTTCAAATGTATACGTGATTTTTTTTTTAATCTTTAAGGGCTCGTTTGGCACACCATATTGGATTATATTGGACTATATTGGATTGTATTATATTGTATTGGACTGTATTATCATTAATACAAACCTGTGTTTGGTGATGCACTGTATTATATCGTATTAGGTTATTCCTATATGACTATTATATCGTATTAGGTTATCCCTATACGACTTTATTGTATTTTATTATATTATAAAAATATAATATTTTTTTAAATACTTAATAATTAATTTTAAATATCCTTACCATAAATAAATCAATAAATATTTTTATATGAAAAATCAATAAATATTTATTTTAATTGAAACAAAAAATTTAAATAAAATTTTCCTATGTATTTTGAAATTATTAAAAAAACAATTTGTCAATATTCCATATTCATTGAAAAAAAAGTGTTTTTTCTAATACAATACAACTTAATACCACCAAATATAATATATTAGTTAATACGGTGTTTGCTGTATTAGGCAATTAATATGTATTGTATTATTTTAGTACATTTTAATGACCTAATATCATACAATACAATCAAACAAACAAGGCCTAAAGGTTTAAATTACTTTAATAATGAAATGACTCTAACCAAAACTGGAAATCGACAATGAAACTCTATTAATTACATGGATCAGGTTAAAACAACTTAAATTTATGACTTAAAATTTTGACTTCAACATCTTAATTACCAATGTGCTTTTAATCCAAGAGTTATAAATATATTCAAATATCAACCATTAGATTAAGAGTTGTTGAGATGTTGAAGTCAAAATATTAAATTACTGATTTAAGTTGATTCAGCTTGACACTAATTATATTATCAGCAAATACATGAGTGGTTAGTTTTCACTTTTTTTTTTTTTTTTTAATAAAAAACTTTCATCTTTTGTTTTAATTTTTAGGGGGAATTGCACAAACATTCCTCAAGATTTGATGAAATTGCACAAATATGGCATTTTTTTGGATATATACACACAAACTTCCCTCAACATTTGAAAATTGTTGCACAAACATCCCCTGCCGTTAGATAAATCTGTTAACCAATGGTCAAAAGTGTAAAAAATCTAAAATACCTTTTATTTTTATTTTAAATAAACTAAAAAATTAAAAAAAAAAGATAAAAAAATATATATAAATAAAAATTTAGATAACATGAATGTATCTTAAATCTGAAACTTGGAAAAAAAAAAAACCATCTTTATAAATAAATAAAATAGTTTTTTAAACAATTTAATAATAAATAAATTTTAAATTTTAAATTTATTTTAAATCAAGGGGGAATTATAGAATTTTTTTTCCAACTTTCTGATTTAAGATACATTCATATTTTCTAAAATATTTTTTAATATTTTTTATCTTATTTTTGAATTTTGAATTTTGTTTAAAATAAAAATATAAAGTATTTTGGACTTTTTACACGTTTAACCATTGACTAACGGATGAGAATGTTTATGCAACAATTTTCAAATGTTGAGGGAAGTTTGTGCTTATATGGTCAAAACTGCCTTATTCGTGCAATTTTATCAAACCTCAGGAGATGTTTGTGCAATTCCCCCTAATTTTATTAATTTATTCGACTCTTGAAAACACAACTCTTGAAATAAAATCGGGTGGATATAGATACAATGTTAGACTTAACCAAAGACTATAACCCTAAATAAAATTACCTTTCATGTGTGTAATTAACACTTAATTAACTGAAAAAGAAAGAAAGAAAGAAAGAAAGAAAGAAAAAAAAAAAAAAAAACTTTATTCAAAAACCAAAAAAAGTGTTGGGTTCAAAATTACCTTTTCTGGTAAGTAATACTTAATTAAGAAAACTTCCTAAAATAACAAAAATCTCTAAATCACGTACGCCTAAAAAATGAAATGAAAAAAAAAAAAAAAAAAAAAAACCGAGAAGAACACTAAAATTAAACTATAGTTATAAAATTTAAATTTCTCATCAAGGGTTTTTAAATACTAGAAGTTAAATTATAACCTATCACAAGAAAATGTTGCATTACTGGACTGAATAGACACTTTTTACCATCATCAAATCACAAATGGCGCCAATAACCTCTTGCCAATGTGGTTAGAACCTTCAAGTGAGTCATCTACCACCACGGTTCAACACCTTGTTTTATATTCAAAAAAAAAAAAAAAATCACAAATGACGGTTTAATTTATAATTTTTCAAATTAATAGATAAATACAGATTCACATGTAATTAGACCAAATCTTGAAATAAAACAAGTGTTTTGTGAACCTACTTATTATGTACGCGAGAGAGAGCAGCCATGTAAGGTCCAATTCCATAAATTCTCCCAAGCTCAGTATCCAAGCCCAAACCTAAGCCTAAATTCAAACACAAAAGCTAAACCAAGTTCGGCCCATCACATTTGAGTTTTTTTTTTAAAAAAAAAAATGAATTGAATTGAAGCGGCAACCAGCTGCCAGGTGGAGTGTGTATGAGTGTGGTGTCAAGTGTGGAATTGCAAGTGTGATTAGAAGAAAAAAAATATATAGAATTTATAAAAAATAAAAAAGCTAAAAGATAGAAATGAGACTCGGCTAAGCTAAGAGAGAGACAGAGATTTTGACCAAGATAGAAAGCAGAGAAAAGAAAAGAAAGAAAGAGAGACGAGGGGCGAGAGATTGTAGTATTGTTAGTACAATCATATGGTTGGTGATGTATTGTATTAGATTGTATTAAATAATACAAATGTTTGGTAAGTTATTAGATAGTATTGCATTAAATAAATATTAATGATTATAAATTAATAAATTTATTTATTTTTTAAATAAAAATATATAATTAAAAACTCTCATAATCGACCAGTTGACCACAAATTCACATTAAAAAAAGGGTTAATAGCACCAGTACCCCTTAATATATAGTGAAATTGCATAATACCCCCTAAATTTTTTTTCCTTGCATTAAACCCCTCGAACTCCCATAAATAGGCAGAAATGGATGGAAAAGGGACGAACGTCAAAAGCAAATTACACTTACACACCCTGATTATATGAATAATTGTATTAAAGCTGGAAAATTATAATAATATCACACAAGCACCCTACAGTTGGGGGTAAAGTTGGTAATTCTGGAATTTTATAATGTTATAAAAAAATTAATTGTACTTTAAAAAATAGAAATAAAAAATAAATAATAATAGTAATATATATATTAAATGCATTTAAATTAATAAATTAAATTAAATTAAATAATTAAAAATTAAAAAATCAATCAACCCTAACAAAAATTAAAATTAAAAAAAAAATTAACTCTCTCTCATCTCTGTTTTCTATCTCCCCAAACAATTTCTTTTTTCCAGATCACTTCAAGAAATCTGGAAAAAATTTCCAGATTTGAAGTTTATACAAAATAATTTTTTTTAATGTTAATAATAAAAAAATTAGAAATAAAAGAATTTAAAAATAAAAAAAAAAGATCTCCACATATTTCGTTTTTTTTTTTTTTTTCAAATTTCAATTTTTTTGAATTTTCCATGAGCAAACCAAATCAAATTAACATCAACACCACCAAACCAAATCAAAAAATTCATCATCAAAAAATGAAAAAAATAAATAAAACTAATATTAAATTATAATTAATTAAATTTAAAAATAAAACTAATTAAATTTATAATTAGTGAACTAATTAACCCTAAATTTAAAGGATTTTTTTTTTATTAGGTGGAGATCCAATCTGGATCTCCACCGTCCATCACATGAGATGGATGGTGGAGATCCAATCTGGATCTTCACCTAATAAAAAAAATAAATAAAAAATAAAAATCACCCAGCAAAGAATATTCATCTTCATTCTATCAAACCCCCAACCAATATTCAATCAAACCCAAAATCAATCCATCACACAAACCCAGATCCAAACCAAAAATCTTCTTCTTCTTTTTCGACAAACCAAAACTCCCAAGAAAAAAAAAATCAAAAATCCCTCAAATCTTCTTCATCTTCTTCGACAAACCAAACCAAAAATCCCTAGAAAAATAATCCCCAATTTTCCCAATTGTTTTCTGAAATCCCTAACTCGACCACCACCACCACCTCCTCCTCCTCCTTCAGTCCTCTTCCGCCTACCCACCACTGTCCAAAGACCAAGACCTAGCACGTTCAATCCAGAAACCCTCTTCTTCACCCAGAAACCCCTTTCACATACGATGTCATTTCAGGAGTCCCGCCGCATTTGCTTCCTAGTACGACATTGTTTTGGTGATTTTGGTGGGTTAGGTTGGTGGTGGCTGGTGATTTAGGTGTGTTAGGGTGGTGGTGGCTGATGATTTCAGTGGGGTTAGGGTTGTTATGGCTAGGGTGTGATGAAAATGATAATGATGATGAGATGTGGGTTTTGTTAAAGATGATGATGATGAGATGTGGGTTTGTGATGGGTTTGAAACTGAAACTGGGTTTGTGCTCGGTTTGGATGAATGGTGCTGGTGGTGATATGATGATGATGATGGTGATGGTGGTGGTAAACTGGTAATGTTGAAGTTAGTGATGTTGTTGGGTTTGAAACTGAAACTGGGTTTGTGAGCACTAAAGAATTCAACTAGGTTTGTGATGGGTTCTTGCAAATCTAAAACAAGAGAAGAAAAAAAAATTTTAAAAAAAATTTGTTTTTTAAATTTAAAAAATGAAGATTTTTTTTTTTTATATAGTTTAGTTTTATTTTATAATTATTTTAATATTACTTTTTAATTATGGTGGTGGGTGTTTCACTAGTGTTAATTCACCGTTGAAATTCGGTTCACTAATTATAATTATAATTAGTTTTATTTTTAATTTTAATTAATTATAAGTTTAATTAGTTTTATTTATTTATTTCATTGATTGTGAATTTCTGGATTTGGTGTGGTGTTGATGATAGAAAGAATTTGGAGATTAGGTGAGAAAATGATAGAAAATTTTGTATTCTTAAATTTTTTTAAGTAATTTTTTAAATAAATTTAAATTTTGGGTTTGAAGGTGATGTATTAATAATTTAATGTATTATTGATTTAATATTTTGTTAAACTAATTTTGTTTAATTGGAAATATGGGTAGTTTAATTGTTATTATTATTATTATTATTATTATTATTATTTTAAAAATATTAACATCATTATTATTTTTATTTTTTTAGACATTAGTCAAACAAGTTAAAGGGTATTTGTGTGATATTATTATATTTTTCCAGTTGTAATGCAATTATACATATAATCAGGGTGTGTAAATGTAATTTGCCTTTGATGTCCGTCCTTCTGCCGTCCATTTTTGCCTATTTATGGGAGTTCGAGGGGTTTAATGCCAGGAAAAAAAATTCAGGGGGCACTATGCGATTTCGCTATATATTCAGGGGTACGGAAGCTATTAATCCAAAAAAAAAAAAAAAAAAATCCCTCTCTGCGGTCTGTACAAAACCAATCCCTCAAAAATCCAATCTCCATTGATATATATCTCTCTCAATCTTCAAAATCTCCTCGTGACCTCGTCCTTCAAAATCGTTTTACAATTCTTATTCCAATTTCAATTCCAATTCCAATTCCTTTTCTTCTTCTTCAACCAACAACGATTTCGACATCACCACCACTAAAAAATCCGCTCCGCCACCTCCTCTTATTCCACCTCCTGGCGATCCACCGTCCGCGGCACCAACAAATCTTCTTCGATTGTGTTGTCAGAATTTTCAAGAAACAGTGACGGTTTGGGTGTGGATATGGTGGTGGTTTGGGTGGATTTGGTTATTGCAAGAAGAGAAGAAATTGTTTAATTTTTGGATTTGGGTGGTTTGGTGTGGATGTTTCTGGGTTTGGGAAGATGAAGGTGAAGGTTGGGTTGTAGAAAAAGAATGGTAATACCATACAAATAATGGATGTTTCTGGGTTTGGGAAGATGAAGATGGAGGTTGGGTTCTAATACAATACATCATAATACCATATGATATTATGTATTAGCTAGTACAAAGAATGGTTTATTATGTGTAAAATTTTGTATTAAATTAATACAATACAAATAACCCCAACTGAACCCCAAACATAGTATTGTATTGTTTTAATACATTTTAAAGGGCTAATACAAATAGTACATGCCACCAAACATGGTCTTATTATTTTATTTTCTCATGAGAATGCTTGGTAATTTATTGTGTTGCAATAATTTATATGCATATGGTTATGTATGTTGGCACTGCCCAAGCCGATGTAGCATAAAAAAATGAAAAATGGGCCTGTAGGCCCAATTCAAACATTTTTCAATCTTTAAATCTTTCATTTTTCTTCTATTTTTTTTTACTTGTTTTTATTATTTATTAATATATAGTATTAAAAAACTTTAGAGATGATATCTTTTGTAAAATGTGGGGTGTTCTTACATGTTATAATATTTTAAAATTTTTATAAGCCACTGTCTACTTTCAAAGCCACAAAATCAATTAAAGGTTTTGAAATCCGTACAAATAAAAGCCTAAACATGATATTGGTCAAAAAAAAAATTGTTAAAAAGAGCTTTTGGCTAAGAGTGGTGCAGTGGTGCTATTGACAAACCCTCCAATGATGTAACAATACCTCATTTAAAAAGAAAAATAGATTTATAAAATTTAATTCATTTTTTTCCCAAATGGTGGTTTAATTTATAATTTTTCAAATTAATAGATAAATATAGATTCACCTGTAATTAGACCAAATCTTGAAATAAACAAGTGTTTTGGGAACCTACTTATTATGTACGAGAGAGAGAGAGAGTGCAGCCATGTAAGGTCCAGTTCCATAAATTCTCCCAAGCTCAGTATCCAAGCCCAAACCTAAGCCTGATTATGATTTCAGTGGGGTTAGGGTTGTTGCGGCTAGGGTGTGATGAAAATGATGATGATGAGATTTGGGTTTTGTTAAAGATGATGATGATGATATGTGGGTTTGTGATGGGTTTGAAACTGAAACTGGGTTTGTGCTCGGTTTGGATGAATGGTGGTGGTGGTAAACTGGTAATGTTGAAGTTGGTGATGTTGTTGGGTTTGAAACTGAAATTGGGTTTGTGAGCACTAAAGAATTCAACAGGGTTTGTGATGGGTTCTTGCAAATCTGAAACTAGAGAAGAAAAATAAAAATAAAAATATAAAAAGATAAAAAAAAAATTTGTTTTTTTAAATTTAAAAAGTGAAGTTTTTTTTTTTTTTTTTTAGTTTAGTTTTATTTTATAATTATTTTAATATTACTTTTTAATTATGGTAGTGGGTGTTTCACTAGTGTTAATTCACCGTTGAAATTCGGTTCACTAATTATAATTATAATTAGTTTTATTTTTAATTTTAATTATTTATAAGTTTAATTTGTTTTATTTATTTATTTCATTGATTATGAATTTCTAGATTTGGTGTGGTGGTGTTGATGATAGAAAGAATTTGGAGATTAAGTGAGAAAATGATAGAAAATTTTGTATTCTTAAATTTTTTTAAGTAATTTTTTAAATAAATTTAAATTTTGGGTTTGAAGGTGATGTATTGATAATTTAATGCATTATTGATTTAATATTTTGTTAAACTAATTTTGTTTAATTGGAAATATGGGTAGTTTAATTGTTATTATTATTATTATTATTATTATTATTTTAAAAATATTAACATTATTATTATTTTTATTTTTTTAGACATTAGTCAAACAATTTAAAGGGTATTTGTGTGATATTATTATATTTTTCCAGTTTTAATGCAATTATACATATAATCAGGGTGTGTAAATGTAATTTGCCTTTGACGTCCGTCCTTCTACCGTCCATTTTTGCTTTTTTATGGGAGTTCGAGGGGTTTAATGCCAGGAAAAAAATATTCAGATAGCACTATGCGATTTCGCTATATGGTTATGTATGTTGGCACTGCCCAGGCCGATGTAGCATAAAAAAAAAAAATTAAAAAAAAATGGAAAATGGGCCTGTAGGCCCGATTCAAACATTTTTCAATCTTTAAATCTTTCATTTTTCTTCTATTTTTTTTTACTTGTTTTTATTATTTGTTAATATATTGTATTAAAAAACTTTAGAGAGGATATCTTTTGTAAAATGTGGGGTGTTCTTACATTTTATAATATTTTAAAATTTTTATAAGCCACTGTCTATTTTCAAAGCCACAAAATCAATTAAAGGTTTTGAAATCCGTACAAATGAAAGCCTAAACGTGATATTGGTAAAAAAAAAAAAAAAAATGTGCTATTGACAAACCCTCCAATGATGTAACAATACCTCATTTAAAAAAAATAAAAATAAAATAAAATTAGATTTATAAATTTAATTCATTTTTTTCCCAAATTACCCTTATTTGTTTTCTTTGTTTTCCCATTCCAAACTTCGCACACCCCACCCCCGGGTATATGCTCACCTTCTAAGCAACCTCTTCCTCAATTTTTATTTTTATTTTTTTCTTTTGGTATCTTTTTACCTTCTGTTAGTGTTGATTCATAAAACAATCATCTTGACTTCTTCTTTTTCGAGTGCGTAATCCATGATCATGGCTTCTTCTTCTTCTTTTTTGAATTTTTTATTTCACTTGGTTATATCATAAAGAAGACAACAATCATTGGAAGTTAGCAGAAAAAGATGCAACTATGATTGCGTTCATTGGTATTCAGAAAATAATTAGAATTAAAAATCAGGATTACCCCATCTACATATTAAAGGAAACCACTTTGGTCCTTTTGATGATTTTGAAGTAGCGTGATCCTTGTATTGAAACCATGAATTGCACCAAGCATACCACCAATACCAGAGCCCGCCTGTGAAATTGATATTGAAGAGTTTTTAAAAAATCAGGAATGGGTACAAGACAAATGTAAAATCATGAGAAACTCTTTCAATTTTTTTTTTTAAAGAGAGAAATAGACATACAGAATTAGGGTTGATGGCAGCCAGACAACATGCCCTGGTCAGAGAAACGATCTTTGGTTGAGAGTACTATCATCGAAATGGTCTCCAAGATTGCGCGAAACTGGCATTTGCGTGGGATCAGTGGAGAAGAGAAGAGACGAGTGAGCATTGCTCTGGAATTTGTGATGAAATTGAATTGAATGTCTATTCAAGTAATTTTAGTAAAAACATAAATATAATATTAAATAATTTTCAAATAATGGGCATTATTAGTCTACCGGAGGTGTGTCAATAGCACATTAGCACCACCCTTTGGCTAAAAAGGTAATTTGGGGACCAAAAATGCTTTGGATCAAATAGGTCTTCGCACAAATGGTATGGGACAAATATTTTTGTGCCCAAAAAAAGTTTCAGCGCCAAATGTTTATGCATCGCCTAAAATAAAATAAAAGGGTTATTGGCACCAATCCCTCCTGAACTTTAAATGGGTTTGCATTTTAACCCCTAAACTTTTTTTTAGACATTAAACCCTCTGAACTCTCATTAATTGGCAAACCGTTTGGTTTATTACCCTCTGAACTCTCATTAATTGGCAAACCGTTTGGTTTATTACCCTCTGAATGCCCGTTTGAAGTGGTATTTACAATCTTGTTTTGCCAATGAATGAGAGTTCAGGGGGGTTTAATGCCTAAAAAAAAAAATTCAGAGGGTAAAATGCAAACTCGTGTAATGTTCGGGGTGGGGGGTTCGCCGGTGCCAATAACCCAAAATAAAATAAAATGTTGGAAGATTGTACTGTAGCTTGAACGAACATTAGAGCATTAGTAAGGGGTATGCCTGATTAATGACAAAACCACTAGACAAATCTCCTTTTTTGTCTAAACTTAGTGGACCATAACCAAAGCTTTGATCGAAATGCTTCCCTTGACCCCTAGATATCACAACTTCTTTTAAAAATGTATTCCGTTCTAAAAATCTACTATTAACTTAATTTCCCATGATGCAGTCAGTCTTTCCCTTAATCTATTCCTTTAGATTAAGAGATGCAAGCAATGGGATGTTGTCATCTTTACACATGATCAGTACAAGGGTGTCCTAAGATGTGGGTTTATTAGGCATGTATTTGTGGAAAAGAACAAAAAGGAATAAGCAAAAACAAAGCGACCCTTGGTTCAACTTCATCATAACTCACATATATGGCTACATAAAAAGTGATAGGGTCAAGATGCTGGTAATTGAAGTTTTTTTTTTAAAAAAAAATCTAGTTGTTTTCATTCAATTTGGTCTTTGACACATACAAACAAATTGAAATAAAAGGAATCCAGTTCATAACTTGATAAGAAAAATCAAAGTTGATCGAGCAACATTACTCCACAGTTAAAAACAATTAAAAGAAGGAAACAATTTGGTTTGAACAGTGTATTTGCAGCATGCAATCGAAATTAACAAGGAAACTCTCATTGTGTGAGAGATTACAACTCTGTTCTTTCCAGAGTGGGTATATTAGCATCAATATAATCACAATTTAGTTCCAAATCCATGGACATATTAATTGAAGCTTCCATTTGCATTTCTAACTAACCCAATGCAGCCTAAGATGCAAAAAATCGTATAAAACATCGATTTTTACGAAAAAGTCACTAATTTAAAATGACAGTGCATAATTGACAACTTAAAAGTCTACAAAAGTGAATCACACACAACGAGCAATCTCAACTACAAACAGCATGATAAAATAATAATAAGAGAAATCGAAATAGAATCCGCAAATGAGAAAATACATAGTCACAGTGGGAGGTTTTGATTAAATTTTATATCTTCCATTTTCAAATAACCAGTCAAAAGGTTCAAAATACATGCTAGCGACTTATCTCTGTTCTACCCAAAAAAATAAAAAAATAAATAAATAAACTGTCTGTCTAAAGTCTAAACAAAGGAAAGTCTAAAAATGTTACCAACATTCAACAGTTTAAAACATCACAACAATTTCAAATTTCAAAGAATGAATCTAGAGGCAGGTCTATATAGGGTGGAGTAGTGGACCATCACCATTCACCATTCACCATTCACCATTCATAGAAGAGATAGAAAATTAATTGTGAATAGATCTTTTTCTCTCTATTATCACACTCACTTCTCTTTAGATGACTTCTGATCTGAATTTGTTCAAACTATATAACTGATACCAAACACAATAACCACCTAAAAGAATCTTGGAAAACATAAAAGCCATGAGAATTGCCATAAAAATAAACTGTACCTTACATTTGATCCGATTCATGATAGGAGATTCCTCAATTGCGTCTGCCCAATTGCGCGTTTTATAGTCTGATGCTCAGACAATCTGATGTCTACATTGCCATCTTTAAACTCCATCGTAACCCAATTGAGGCTCTACAATCAGAATCCAATGAAAGATCACATGTTTGGTACAATTCAAAAACATCGGCGAGAAGTACCGGTGGCAACTCACCACACCCGATTCAAGACGCAATATATATACACAGAGAGAGAGAGAGAGAGAGAGAGAGAGAGAGAGAGAGAGAGAGAGAGAGAGAGAGACTGGTCAAGGGAACAGAAATATAGAATAGGTTCGGGCTCGGGCTCGGGCTTGGGTTCAGGTCCGAATCCAATTGGGCTGACTGGCCCATCTCATCTCATATTGGGCCGAAAAAGATTTGGATTTTTTTATAAAATAAACTCTTTTTAATTTAATACCATATCATTAGCTCTATTAAATACTAAAAGAACATGCTCTTAAATACTAAAAAAAAAAACGCACCAAATCTCTATGTAATTTTTCACCTTCGCTTTTCAAACGCCACATCTCTATTTCAAAACAGTAGTTTTATTCTATATGAGATTCTAATATATATACCTCACTTTTGTACAGCTAGTTTTTCAAGGATTTTCATATGTGAGCAGCATTTGTTTAGGCTGTGAACAACTTTAGTGTTCTTTTATGATGGAATGGTTTTGCTAAAATGGTGAGTTAACTGTAGCCTTTTTCGCAAGCAATAATCTTTCTCTTAAAGCAAGAAACTCACCCATCTCAGCCTCAAAGAAACCAGGTCAGGATATGGGATTGGGTTATTGTTAGGGTCATCATGTTTGATGTTACTATAAACCGTTAGCAAATTAAATAATCAGCTTCTCAGCTGTTAGTGTGTGTCTGATGTAGGGAATCAATTCTCATGTGTCCATGATAATTAATGTGTCTTAGTGTAAGGAAACATTTCCAATATGGTCATATCCTAATTAGTGTGAGGGTAACAGCATTTTACAATCACAATCAATACAACAAATATTTCCTAACTAATTTCTATTCTCTCTCTGTGACAATCTCTCTCTCTCTCTCAAATTCTAATCTATTTCTCTCTCCAATCTATCTCTGCTTCTTATCTTCACAATTTCTTCTTCAGTTCTTCAATTTCCAGAATATCTTCAATTATCTGCAAAAATAAAACTCAAAAACAAATCAGAAATTAACTTTAAAATGCCCAGGGCATGACAAAGGTATGGAGATAGCAGCAACCATATGGCCTGAGGGTTAAAAATTATCATTTTGCAATTAATTTGCACTATTCTCCACTTTTATCTCTTGTTTAAAAATGGGATGAAAACCCCTCTATAAATTGAATTGTTCTCCAAGGTCTCCCCTATCCAATCACCTTTTCAATTAAAAAGGTGATGTCAAACACTTTCAGAGGGTTAAAAGACTAAAAGGACATTGAAGCCATGAGCTCTATTAAATTTGGCATATTTAAGCACATTAATTTGTAAGACCAGCAAGCCTGATATATGGGACAAGCTGAATAGATTCAAAGGTAGAACAAATAAAATACAATTATGTGGGGGTCCTGAAGCCAGTAGCTCTATTAAATACTAAAGGAACATGCTCTTAAATACTAAAACAGGGGACATGGAAACTTTTCAAGCATTTTAATATTTAAAATTGTGTTATTTATTTCTTCTTTTTTTTAAAAAAAAATTATAACTCTTAAATACATAACTTATACTTACACGAGCTGGGTTTTGCGCTAATTTTATTTACTAGTGTTAGATTAAAATAATAATAAGGCAATTGCCTTTGCTGCAAAGACCAATAGCATTAAGGTTTATTATTATTATTATTTTTGAAGTGAATAGTAAGTTAAATGCCCAGAATTTGTTTCAAAAGTAAATACCCAGAATATACAGATGTGTGTGCAATGTGCTTGTGTAAAAGGCAATATTGCCAGTACACATAGACAAAGCAAGCTATGTATGCCGCTGGTGTGTAAGTGTGTAACACACAGGTGACAGGTACAGCAACAACAACAACAACAACAAAAAAGGCAGAACCGTAGAGATTTTTTTCTCTTCGTGAGTTTTTGCATTGTGAACCGATGAAACTTTTCGAATTCAAGATTATCTTCCTACCCGAAAGTGATTCCAATTGGTAATTAAAATTAGTATTTAGAAAAAATGTTAGGGTTTAAGAAAATAGAAAGGGATATACAACATAAGTGAAAATCAAACAAATATTAGGAAATAATTTGATGAAATTTATCTTTAAAAAGAAAATAGGAAATAATTTGTGTTATGGGTGTATTTACAAACTATTTAATCATTTTAGTCATTTTACTTAAGGGTAATATTGAAATTTTAAAAATATATTAATTTGGGATGTAAATACCCTTTTTGAGAGGTGTAAATATCGTCAATCATACAACATTCAAAGCACAAATTTGTAAGCCCAACTTCCAACTTTAAAATATTAATTTTAAAAAGCCCACCGCACATGAATACTTCTAATAATAAAAAGAAATTTTGAGTTACTTACCCTTTTTATTTTATTTTTTATTACAAAGATGAAAACTGAAAATTTATCTCCTTTCAAAAAAAAAAATAATATGAAAATTTATCCTCTCTCTCCAACGATGGAAATTCCTCTGTGAGCTCGTCCTTCGTACTCTCTCTCTCTCTCTCTCTCTCGCAAAAAAAAAAATTGCAAAATCGCTTCCCGAGAAATTTCCAGAAGCCGCGACAAAACCTCTATCTCTTCGTTTTGTTTTTTTAGAAGGGATCTCTATTCACACGAGCTCAGGTTCCAAATGCAGTAATTGCAATCAAAATGACACTTCATAGGTACCTCCCACAACTCCACTCGGTTATCGAAACCGAAATCTTTATGTTTGATTAGTGCAATTGATTGTCTATTTTGGTTTTGGTTGAAATTTTTTTGAGTGTTGTGATCTAGCTGGTTGAAATGTTTTGTCATTGTTGATTTTGTGAGTGATATAGCTAGTGTTTGCCTGTTATTTGTAAAGCCAAAAACAATTTGGTTTGAACCTGTAGAAACAGAAAGCGAAAACAACAATGAAACCAACACGTTAGAAAACCGGTTAGGGAAAATCAAGGCCTGTGTTTGACACGGTGTCCTTAAGACAATTTCACCGTATATAACACCATATGTGTATAGCGATTGTCTCACAGGATACAAAGATTTAACAGTGGAAGTGCTAAACACAAACCACTCTCAGCAAACTCAAACCGAGTTCAAACTTACCAAGCACAGAAAAGAGAAGAGAGAAATTCGGCTACTATATTTCATGTATTCTTGAATGAATTTTATGAAAAGAATACTAGGGTATTTATAGCCAAAATTGAAACACTAGGGTTTAGGGATTAATTCGGAAATATCTCGGTGAATACGTTTTTGATTTAATAAGGAAAATAATTTAATTAGATAATAATCTCCAAAGAGATTTACTTCTAATCAAAAACCGATTCTGTATTCTTAGTGATCAAGCAAGAAATCAAAATCCAAACAATTAAAGCTTTCCTTATTCTTCACAAAAACAAAAACGTTGCTAGACTCTCATGGTCCAATCAGAGCGGCATTCACATCCGCAGGACGTGCCCACATATGAGTCGTGCATTCGAAGGTTCGAGGTCCATGATTTGCACCCCCACCCCCTGTGCGCGCGAGAGAGAGCCTTTATGCCACACACATTTTTTTACCTACTATCACACATTTACTTATATACTACATATGAGCTTCTTCCCTAGCTAATGTGGGATGTGCCATTTTCCCCCATATTTTGGGCTCACCTTGAGACTCAATTTCTCATTCACCCATTAATCATTTTGTGAATTTGAGTATACTATTTTGAAGCTCTCACAGAGGAGAATTCAAATCCACTTTAATCTTCCATTTTCATGGAATTAATCATACTCAATTTGTGCTCTCAAATTAAGAGTTTATCACAAAATTTCCAACAATCCCCCACATGAATGAAATTGACATAGGAGACAAGATAGATGATTTTTTTAGTAAGCTCAAACGATCGAAACCTGCATAGGATAGGTAGGTGTTGCCCTTTGAACCTTCCCTTGTAAAGGTATGTTTACTTTACTGGCTGATCAGTAGATGTGATATCCTTGAACTGCTCTGCCGTTTATGTAAACGATAACATATCTCACACATGCATCTTCCATACCCGATTTGGTTCTCATTGTTATGTTCGTTTTGGCCATGAACATGCGCCTAGTTCGGTGAGAGTCGCTGGAGAATATAGCCCTTCACTATTCTCTTTTAGAAGTGGCCCCACTTCTCTCTCACATAGGTGATTTCTTAATTAAGAGTAATCCGCATTACTCTGCTCAGATTTTCATAGCTTGGAATTTCGACGCATAAGAATCATTAAAAACATGGTTTAACCTTTTCCCTACGGGCATCACCGTTTCATCATGGGAATGGACTCGAGGGTAACCCCCACAGTGATCCAACTAAGTCTTACAACTTGGTTGTCCCATTGAACCTAAATCTTGGGATCTCCAGTCAACTAGGTTGGGTGTCCATTGTATTGACTTTTTATCTCGTGGGCTTTAGTCCCATTCCTTTCGATGATGTCTTAACTAATTCTCTGTTTAACCCTTTGGTTAGCAGATCCGCAATGTTATCTTTTGACCTTACATGGTCAATAGTGATAACCCCAGTTGAGATTAGTTGTCTAATGGTATTATGTCTTCGATGTATATGTCTAGATTTCCCATTATACATGTTACTCTATGCTCTTCCTATTGCTGATTGACTATCACAATGGATGTAAATCGCCGGCACAAGCTTTGGCCATCTTGGAATATCCTCTAAGAATTGGTGTAGCCATTCAGTCTCCTCACCACATTTATCTAATGCTATAAACTCAGATTTCATGGTGGATTTGGCTATACACATTTGTTTGGAGGATTTCTAGGATACCGCGGCACCTCCTAGTGTGAACACATACCCACTAGTGGATTTTAAATCTTTCATATCAGATATCCAGTTAGCATCAGTGTATCCTTCTAAGACACACTACTAGAAAAACCATTAAAAATGACAGTTTTTTTATGACAGTTTTAGAAAACTGTCATCAATTATAAGTTTTTTTTTTTTCTTGACAGTTAAAAACTGTCAAGAAATGTCAAGTTTTTTTTTTGTTGACAGTTTTTATTCTTGACAGTTTTTAACTGTCAAGAAATGTTTATAATTTTTTTAAAAAATCATTATTTAATATTTAATAATAATATTTAATTAAATAACATTTTTTATTATATATATTATTATATATATTATATATTATTACATATATTATATTATTATATATATATTATATTATTATATATATTATATATTATTACGTATATTATATAATATATAATATATAATATATTATATTATATAATATATTATTATATATATAATATATTATATTATATTATATATATTATATTATATTATATTATATTATATTATATAAATATATTTATATATTATATATTATGTATTATTATATTAAATAATATATATTATATATTTATTTTATATAAATATATTATTATATATTTTATAAAATAATATATTATTATTATTTTTATATATTATATTATATATATATATATTTATATATTTATATATTTATATATATTATTATATGTATTATATAATATATATATATATTTTATATTATATTATTATATAATTGATTAAATTTATGCAAAATAATTGATTAATAAATATTACTAGACAAGTTCATGAATTTGTTATTCTTCTAATTATTGGTAAAGTATTGATTTATTATTTCTAAATAAATTAAAGTTATAAAGTAAAGAAAAATACTAAAGATAAAATAAAATGAATCACAATAATAGATAGACTATTTTAATACAATAAATTAAAATTTGAGATTTTATGGTTTATTGATGTGATGTGTTCGATATATTAAACTAAAACTATTAGAAATAATAAAATTTCAAAATAATAATAAATTATTTAATATAAAATAAAATTGAATTAAGTAACCATGAATTTATATTATATTATATTATATTATGTTATATTATATTATAATTTTTTATTTATCTTAAATAATTTTTTAAAACTTTTACCTCTTATTTTCAACACCAAACAAAATTCCAATATGAATTATTTTACAGTAAGGCAAACCGATATTGGATAAGTAAAATTTTAAATTTAATAAATTTACTTTTAAATCATTTACTTTTAAAAAATTCAAAAAAATAATTTTAAAAAAATTGTTTATTTATTTTTGCACCCTCTTGTTTCATACTAAGAGACACGTTAATAATCAAATTACCCATATAAATTAGTAATTTGAGTCTTGCATTTGTTCATTAAATTGTAAGATACATGTTGAGAAATATCTCTCATGTAGTGATAGTTGTATTCCAAATCATGCTTATTATTACAACTGATGTCACGAGTCTCCTATAGGTCATGTTTGGTTGGATGGAATAGAAAGAAAGTCATTCTATTCGATTGGTTTGTTAAAATGCAATGAAATTGTGATTCCATTGGAATTGAGATTCTACCATTTTGGTGGAATGAGTATTCTATCCAAAAACTAATGGAAAGCCATTCCATTCCAAACATTATATTATCATATATATTATATTATTATATATATTATATATATTATATATATTATTACATATATTAATATATTAATATATATATATTATATGTATTATATATATATTATATATTAATATATTAAATCATATATATCCATAATATGTCATGTTATTATACATTCATAATTAGGGGTATTTTGGTCAAAATACAGTTAACTCCATTTCATTCCATTGTTAACCAAACAAAATAATACCGATTCATAGACTAATTCTAAAGTTCCAACTAAACAAAAAACTTAGCCTTCCTTTCCTTTTCATTCACATTCTCATTCTCATTCTCATTCCGATTACCATTCCAACATATAACCAAACATGACCATAGAGTATTAACCAATAACTCGACTATATATGTTTTCAAAAATATAATTTTATTAAAAGTTTTAATAAATATTTTTTAATATATGTCTATCGTAGAAATTAGAATTTTGATTAGTTGAATAAATTTAAATTTATATATATTTGTAACAACTCATATAGGTTATATATAAATATTGTTCAATTGTTAACACATCAAGTGTTGTAGTCAGGTGGTAAAGACTTACTTTGGGGGTCTCAGGTTCAATTCTCACTAATGACAATTAATTGTCATTATTTTCAGAAGTGGCCGGGCTGTGGGCGGTGGTCAACGGCGGCGGACAGCAGGTGGTGGTCGACGGTCAGCACGTGTGGTGGTCGGCTGACGGCGGGCGGTGGACAGTGGTGGTCGGTCGACGGTGATGGTCCGGTGGCGGGTGGCGGACGACGCCGGCTGCCGAGGCCGGCCGGTGGCAGCGACGGCGATGGCCTACCGGCGGTGGGAGGTGAGCTGGCGGGAGCAGGTATATAAATATAAAAAAATATAATTTAATTAAATATTAATAGTTTTTAGTTAAATATTAATTAAATATTATAAGAATTTCTCCTTAAAAAAAAAGGAAAAACTGTCAAGACCTTTCTTGACACAGGCATTGTTGACAGTTTTGAAAACTGTCAACGAACATGGTATTTTCTTGTAGTGACAGCAGGATCTCTGGTATAATGCAGTCCATGATTACGAGTGATTACTATTCATTTCCAGTGATTGGTTCCTGGATTACTCGTGTATCTACTTAATTTGCTGACTGCATTAGCTATGTCTGGTCTTGAACAACTTGTTAAGTACATCAGATTTCCTATCACTCAAGAATATTCTAGTTGAGAGACTCTCTCACCCTTATTATTGGATATGTGTATAATTGTATCTACTGGTATTCTGAAAATTCCAGAATCATTTTTGTTGAATTTCTCAAAAATCATGTCAATATAGTGTGATTGACTTAGTATGAGTCCGTTAGATGTCCTTGAGATTTTCATTCCCAATATTACATCAGCTAGTCCCATATCTTTCATATCAAATCTTGATTTCAACATATCCTTGGTAGATTTGATCATTTTATCATCACTACCCACAATGAGCATGTCATCAACGTAAAGGCACACAATGACATAGCCATTTTCTGTGTTCTTGACATAAACACATTTGTCACATTCGTTGATTTTAAATCCATTTGACATTATAGCATTGTCAAATTTCTCATGCCATTGTTTTGGTGCTTACTTTAAACCATATAAAGACTTCACCAATTTACAGACTTTCTTTCCTTGTCCTGGAGCAGAAAAACCCTCAGGTTGTTCCATGTAAATTTCTTCATCTAGATCTCCATTTAAGAAAGCCGTTTTCACATCCATTTGATGTACTTCAAGATTTCGAAAAGCTACGATTGCAAGTACCATCCTAATGGAGGTTATTCTCGTCACAGGAGAATATGTATCAAAGTAGTCTAGGCCTTCTCGTTGATTGTAACCTTTAATTACAAGTCTGACCTTATACTTATCAATTGATCCATCTGCTTTCATCTTTCTCTTGAAAATCCATTTGGATCCTAGCGATTTACATCCTGGAAGAAGATCCATTAAATCCCAAGTATGATTTTGAAGGATGGAATCAATTTCGCTCTTAATAGCCTATTTCCACAAGAGTCCTTTTGAAGAGCTTACCGCTTCTTTAAAAGTTCGAGGTTCACCTTCTAGCAAATAGGTCATAAAATCTGGACCAAAAGATGTTTCCGTTTTTACTCTTTTGCTATGTCTAGGTTCATCCTCAACATGTGTTCGTTTCAACGAACTTTCTTCATCATTGGATTTACATAGAAATGCATGTTCAAAGAACGATGTATTTCTAGATTCCATTATCATGTTTTTGTGTATATTTGGGATGTCAGATTTATACACCAAAAATCAATGAGCACTACTGTTATGTGCATATCCAATGAAAATGCAATCAACAGTTTTTAGACCTATTTTCACCTTCCTAGGTATAGGTACGGCCACTTTGACAAGACACCCCCACATTCGTAAGAATTTATAGGAAGACTTTCTCCCTTTCCATAGCTCATATGTGATCTTGTCTTTTTTCTTTCGGGGTACCTTATTTAAAAAAAAGGTAATTACTATACAATATAGCTTCACTCCACATGTTCTGAGACAATTCAGAACTTATCAGCATTGCATTCATCATTTCTTCAAAGAATGATTTTATCAGCATTGCATTCAACATTCTGCAGTGGTTTGATATGTGATTCCATGTTGTGCATAGAATTAACCAAACAGTGCTTCATACTCACCACCTCGGTTGCTCATCAGTGATATCAGCCACCTGGAAAGCTTCACTTGGGGTTATCCCTTCAGCATGAATCTCTTGCAGAATCACTTGAAGCTCTTAGAGTCTGTTAGGTTTTTAGTTTGTGTTGGCATATATTCCATATCAAAACGGTGTTTTTCTTGTATATGATTAATGGTCATAGGTTGATGATTTGAAGCTTTATAGAAGGATGTGGCCAAAAGATCAAGCAAGAAGTGGCCTTTGAAGAGGAATGGACATCATTGCACAATTAAGGTAATATAAACCTCTTTCTTCTTCAAGGCAATAGGCACACACACACAAATCATTTATATATGTCCCTACATCGTCGTGCACCATTTATATAACATATTCACATGTTTTTGTATGCTCATGCATTGAACTCAAATGCTCATACATTGTAGAATTGCATGTTCTAAGACTATGTCTAGAAAATGGCATTCATATGTGAATTTGTGTTTGATTATTTGTGTTTCTTGTGTTTTGGACTTGTACATGATCTTATTTGATTCCTTATTGAGTCCCGGTCATTTTGGTTACCATTCATTAAGCTTCGAGTCCAAACGATGTAGCTACGCTACTTTTCATTCTCATTCATTGAGTTGTGTTTGTCGTCGTTTTCTGAGATGAATTCTCAACCTTTTGTCAACGTTTCATAGTCTTTGTTGTGTGTGAGGGAGTCATGAATCGTAATTCGAAAATGGATTCGAAATCGGAGTTCAGAGGCCCGAATACGGTCGAAGAACGTAGGAGGTGCGCGAGAGGGGCATGCATTGCCAAAGGCCATGCCTTGGCCACCCCGTGTGGAGGCCGTGTGCAACACGGGCTGACCAGCCCTCTTGTCCCGCGTGGCCCACGTGGCCCACATGGGAAGGAGGCTGACATGGCCTTATTTGATTGGCTGAAATCTTCCTTCTCTCTCCTCCTTTTAAATATTCCTACTTCCCTCCATTTGTTTTCAAGAAGAAAAAGTTTGAAATCCTGTATCAAATTTTCTCTCCAATTTTCTCAACTTCCAAACACCATAACTTTCTCATACGAAGTCAAAATTGAGTGATACAAGTTGGAGATTGTTCGTAATTGAGTTCCCTACCTTTTCCAAGTGGTCTTTCAGCTGTTTGATCGATTTTCAGAGTGGATTTACTCAGAAAAACGAACCAACTCATGAAATCAAGGTAGTGTTCATATCTTGGTGATTTCTTCTTTTTAAACCTTTAATTTGCTTGGGGTTTCTTCTTCTATATGTATGTATATGTTTAGTGAATGCTATTGAGAAATGTAGCTTCATAATCAATTTTAATCAAAAGTCTAATTAGAGACACTTGTGAACTAGAATATTTGATTCTATGATTTTCACATGTTTGAGAGTTGTATTGTGATTAGATTGACATCTAAGATTATTTGAGACTTGATTGAATGATTTTATGATTGATAATCCTTGAAATGTGTTTTGATCCTTTGATTGATGAAATCTTGGATTGAGGCTCTTGCATGTGTTTTTAGGGATATCTAGGATTAAATTGATTTATCAATATATCCTTTCTCTAAATCTTTGGCTAGATTACTTATTGAATATATTCTAGGTTTCTAGCATTTATTTGTATGTTTATAACATTTTGAAATTGTGCTTCATGAATATGATAAATTCAAGTGTTATATGTGTGAATGGAATTATGAGCTTTTGTGTTTAGGTGTTTTCACATGCTCTAGTTTTATTCATGTTTTGCATCTAGACTTGTATGCTTGTGTTCTCACATGTTTAGGTCTAGTTGTTCCATATAATATATTGATCACATGTTCTATGTTGTGTTGATTGTGATTTGCATCATTTGCATCACTTAGATCATTTGCCTTGAGGAAAGGTGGAAGTCTCTTTCAAAGTGAGTGAAGCTTTGTATTGAGCAAGAAGTCTTGGCTATGAATGAGTTCCGGATAGCCAAGCGAAAGTCTTATCAAGGAGTTGCGTACTCCGGATGGTTGAGCTAGGGGAGCTTAACTAGGATCCAAGTGATCTAGATTGCTAAGCGAGGAAATCTTCCTAGAGGCTTGAGGGCCTTGGATAGGGAGTTACTTCCTAGAGGTGTAGGACACACCTTGGATAGGGAGTAGGCTTAGTGATTCAATAGCCCAGGGTTAGATTAGGATTTGATAGCTCAAGATGGATATCATAAAGTTGATAGTCTTGAGTGTGTATGTCCTTTTCATATAGTGGATTTGCTTTGCCGGTGGTTATAGATTCAACCCGTGGATGTTTCCTCTTCGGAGGTTTACCACGTAAAAATCTTGTGTTCATTGTCTCTTTCTCTATCTCTTTTACATTGTGTATATGTGTGTGTTAATTTGTTGAACATCATTTACTTGTATTGAATATTTGATCAAGTACTTGTAAAGAGTGATTTGTAGAACAATCCTCTTTAAATCATTTTGTATTTGTAATCTTTCATATTTGGTTGTTCTTTTATATTGATATGTTTGATCACTCGTGTAATAACTTTGAACAATATTGGTATACAAGATATTCCTTGGTTTTGTGTTTTAATGATATTATACCTCATGCAACAACTTGTTATATGTAGACATTGCTTATATAATGATATACCTATCTTGTGTATATATAAATGTTCCGTTTATATGTTGTATGTAAAGCTACCTTGAGGGACAAACGTAAGTTTGTTCAAGGGTTTAAAATTAGGCGAAAAACCTATTTACCCCCCTCTAGGTACGCTTTAAGCAATTTAACCTTGTTTATATACTTTCTGAGTCCCCCATCTTGTAATCAAGAAACCAGCTCACAACAAACTTTTTGGATCCAACATCCTCAGTCTTGTATTTCTGGTCTAACGACTCTTACAATTCTTTTGGCTATTTTCTTTATACAGTGAATCTGACAGCCCATTCAGTATGTAGTTTCGGCACGGAAAATCCGAATGGTTCCATGCATTAACAACATTCATATATGAACATCTCGCTCTTAACCACTATTGGGTTTAAGAGCATCTTTAATCAAGAACCTAACTAGATTCAGCGTGGTTAATTAGATTAACATCTTCTGCTGCCACCACTGAAGGTTCACATGACTCACATATTGGCTCATCACCGGATCTCCCATGTTTCTCATGAATGAGTTGATGGCCGGAGTTGATGTTGCCACACTTGGCCCCAAAATATGCACATCTCCCACAATCACTGAATTAACAACTGAAGTGTCTAGTCCGACAGTTGGATTAGCACTAGGAGTTTCAAGTGCAACTTGTGTTCACGTTTGACTTATCTACCATAATATCAGGAGGAAATCAACTGAATTAATTTGAAATTAATTCTCATTAAAATAGGCAATATTAAAGTCAAATCAGTTTTGTTTTCGAAATCAAAATTTAACATTTCTATTAATCCAGAATTAATAGAAATAAATCATCATTAAATTGATAATTACAATTTTGAAGTTCAAAAGAATTGATTTTGACACTAATCACCATTTTACACATCCAACTCGTTACCACCATTGGCCTAATTAGGAGCCTCACGAGTTAAGAATCTCGCAAGATTCAAGATTTAACATCTTTCGTTGCCATCTCTTGAAATTCAGACCATTGAATTTCTCCGGTTTCTCCATATGGTACCGAAATCGGAGACACAAACGAATTCAATGTCGTGGTATTCATTTGACCCATAAAAGGGTTTACCATCAGGTCGGTCAATTGACCCACAATTGGGTTGACCACCGGAGTCTCTTGAGCCACGCTCGGGTTCACAGTTAAAACCACATCAAATATTTTAGAACCAATAATATATCACTACGATATATATAATGATATATCAAACACTGATATATCAAAATAGTATGTTAATATATATCAATTATAATATATAAACACACCGATATAATTTCAACCTTTGAAATATAAATAACCAGTACATATACTGATATTTATATAACTATAACTGATATATCAAACGAAGATATATCACACAATGACGTAGTATTGTTTATAAAATAATTGATATCAAACAATACAAAATATGAGGCACTGGTAATTTCTATATATCAAACCAGTAAGTATTCATCAACATGTCAAATATTGATACATAGTGTACTAGCACTTTAAATAGAATACACATATCTATAAACAAGTGCTACTCTTGGTGTAAGATTATATAATCTTATAATTAATGTACCAAAGTAAACCCGTTTTAGTTTCACAAAGATAGTACACCAAACACAGAATTAATAACCGGAACAGTGTGTTGATACATCAAACAAACCAGTATATTTAACAATATATCAATCAAAGGTTGTAAACCCACTAATATATATTTATATATACCCATCTATATATAAACTGGTTTGTAACAGATTATATAATCATATAAAATTTTTACTCGGGCTGTTCCAGATATAGACTACAATTCTATATCTCTAAAATATCAAATATTTACACAATTCGTGTGTACAATCGATAAACTCTTAGAATCACAAAGATATTGTATATATAAATACATGACGGTATCGATAACAATTAGTTGACATCATAACGGAGAATCAGCAAAAGATTCCAGATTTCACAATAGAAATCACAATCAATGTCTAGCAATATAAACCCGATTAACCAATGGAAATCACAATTGATTTCCAAATCAGTGTCCGTTAAACAGACCTGATTATCCAAGGTTAAACTAGTTATTGGTTTGAAATCAGTGTTTGCAAACAGACCCAATTTCCACAATCCTTTATAGTTATTAAAACCAAATTCAAACGTGATGTTCACAAACACAGTTGGTTAAAACCAAAGTGGTCACAATCCGTTAAAAGTCTAGAAACCAGAAAGTTTGCAGGTAGAAGAAAATGATTTTGAAAGAGAGGAAATTGTCTTAAGATTGTTATTTGTACATCCAAATACAATCTGGTTTGAACCTGTAGAAACAGAAAGCGAAAACAACAATGAAACCAGCACGTTAGAAAACCGGTTAGGGAAAATCGAGGCCCGTGTTTCACACGGTGTCCTTGATACAATTTCGTTGTATATAACACCGTATGTGTATAGTGATTGTCTTCCAAGATACAATGATTTAACAGTAGAAGTGCTAAGCACAAACCACTCTCAGCGAACTCAAACCGAGTTCAAACTTACCAAGCACAGAAAAGAGAAGAGAGAAATTCGGCTACTATATTTTGTGTATTCTTGAATGAATTTTATGAAAAGAATACTAGGGTATTTATAGCCAAAATCAAAACACTAGGGTTTAGGGATTAATTCGGAAATATCTCGGTGAATATGTTTTTGATTTAATAAGGAAAATAATTTAATTAGATAATAATCTCCAAAGAGATTTACTTCTAATCAAAAACCGATTCTGTATTCTTAGTGATCAAGTAAGAAATCAGAATCCAAACAATTAAAGATTTCCTTATTCTTCACAAAAACAAAAACGTTGTTAGACTCTCACGATCCAATTGGAGCGGCATTCGTGTCCGCAGGACGCGCCCACATACGAGTCGTGCATTCGAAGGTTCGAGGTCCATGATTTGCAAAAAATTTAAGACGGAGATGATGGGTCGAAGATGATAGTGAGAGATGCAAGAGAAAGAGAGCCAAAAATACAAAATTATTAAAGTTTTATATTTTGAGTTATAGTCATTTATTTTTTTTTCTTATATATTTTTAATTAACCCAATATATGAAAATTTTCGTTTTTTGGTTTTAAAAATCCAGAGATGGAATTGTAAAACTTTTTTCAGAAATGGAGATGTTGAGATGAATCGATGAGGATGGTAATGAAAAATAATAAAAGGAGGATATGTTGAAATTCATGACTTGGTAGATTTTTGTTGACATAGCAATTTATGATGTGGTAGTATGGTGTTGGGTTTGTAAAACTAATAATATGGCGAAATTTGAGGCATGCCAACTCACCTCTTGCCTTAGATGTACCGAAGCATCTCTCCAAGTACGTCAATCAAAAACATTAAATGCGTGTGAAATTAATTTGAATTTAAAATTGAAAATTGAATTTTTAAGGATAATACTTGGGTATAGAATAGCAATACACAACCATAAAGGAATGAACATTATATATATATAGGTTCTCCTAGGGTTTTGCTCTCTCTAAAACCCTAGTGTAGAAGGAGAAGGTTTTCTTGGGCGATGTTACTAGTTTTCGACGGCAACCCTATTTTTCTGATAGTTTCGGTGGCCTTGTTTCGTTCTTAGTATCAATAATGGATCAAGAAGAGATTGCAAGATTATGTGCGGCTCTTTCAATCAAGAGTAAGGAAGAAAAACTTTGGAGTGTTCAAGATACCTTAAAGGTGTCGGCGGGTAGAAAGCTTGATTTATGTTTAGTTGGTAAGATTCTGTCCAACAAACATGTCAACAGAGAAGTCTTTAGAGTTGTGATTCCTAAGATATGGCAAACACCAATGGAGATTGAGGTTGTGCAGGACAACACCTTTCTCTTTTATTTTCGGAGTCAGAGTGATCGTTATAGGGTTCTAGCTGGAGGACCATGGAGTTTTGATAATAGTTTGTTGGTTTTGGAGAAGGTTTCCGGTGTGGGGGATATTGCTAACGTCTTTAACCGAGCGGAGTTTTGGATTTAAATCCTGAATGCTCCACTGCTATGTATGACGAAGGAGATGGGCATTTTTATGGGAAAGCTTATAGGTGGCCTAGTGGATATTGATATGGGTGTAACGGGAGAGTGTTTTGGTAAATACATGCGCCTTAAGGTATCTATTGATGTTTCTAAGCCTCTTAAGAGATTCCTGAGGTTGGATTTGCAAGAAAACGGAAAGGAATCACTTTTATTGTTATGATATGAAAAACTCCCTGAGTATTGTTTCAACTGTGGAATTGTTGGTCGCTCTTACCAAGTGTGTCTTAATGGTAATGTCGGGGATGATCGGAGAGTTGATATAGAATTCGAGTTTGGACCTTGGATGAGGGCTTCGAGTCCTCCAAGTCAAAACAGGAGTACTAGAAAACATCGTTCACATGGCAGGGTCTTGAACACAAAAGATAAGGGTCGAAAAAAAATTCAAATTTGGGGAATATAGATCAGAGTAGTAATAGTAGTTCTTGGAGACCAAGGAGGGCTGGAGAAGTCGAGCAGACTCAGAGTTCTTCTGTTCGTCCAAAAATGGAGATGGATGATGATAGGCAGACAATGGGAGTCGAGGTAAAGAGAAGGGTAATCAAAGGAAGGATCAGAAGTCGGGGGAAGTGGTTGTTGAGGTGGAAATATTATCAGGATTAGGGTCACGTCTGAAAGCCAATCCATAGGCGGCTAAGGTTACCAAGTGTGTTGAAAAGGTGACCAGGTCGGTGTTTGAGGCTTCTGCGGGTGGAACTGAGGGGATCTAAATGGATTACTGTGAAGAGGCAGGAAAGTTTGTGGGATCAGAGAAGAAGGTTGTGGAACAACAGGAAGATGGTGGGACTGTTGTAGTGAAAAATAGTCTAAAAAATGGTTTCCAATCATCTGGATGCATGGGTGCAAAGGTAAGGGCTGTTCAAAAAAATGGAAAGTGGAAACGGTGGGCACGAGAGGGTGGCTTGCGGGTTAAGGGACCTGTAGATGATGTGCAGGTGGAGAAAAAAAGAATTAGTAGTGTTGTTGATACAGGTAATTCGTCAAAACTGAAAAAAATGGAAAGTGATGTTGCTTTTGGCTAGGAGTCAATTGAGATATCGATGAGTCAGGCAGAATCCCCAGCTTGCTAGACTCAATGAAAACCTTGAGTTGGAACGCTCAAGGTTTGGATGGCAGTCGAACGTTTCGAGTTCTGCATTCGCTTATGCAGGACTATCGTTTGAAGGTACTATTCTTGATGGAAACTATTAGTGATCACAATGCTATGGAATGTCTTCGTATTGAGTTAGGGTTTGATTCAAAATTGGTTGTGGATAAAGAGGGGAACACTGGTGGCTTATGCTTGTTTTGGAAGGTGGACATCGACATATCTCTTCTTTCGTATTCTCATTATCACATTGATACAATGATTACGTCACATAATAATAAAAGATGGAGATAGACAGGTTTTTATGGTAACCCGAGCACAGCTTAGAGGGTTCATGGATGGACATTGTTTAGAAGGTTGACAGACCTTTCGTCTCTCCCTCGGTTGATAGGTGGTGACTTCAAAGAGATCTTAAGTCTGAATGAAAAACATGAGGGGGGGGGGGGGGTCAGTTAGACAGTAGGTGCTTATGGATAACTTCCGAAATACTTTGGAGTATTGTGGTCTTAAGGATTTGGGCTATTCGAGTCCTATGTTTACTTGGTCAAATTGCAGTGAACCAAGTCAGTTAGTTCAGGAGAGGTTGGACCGTTACGTGAGTAGTGAAGACTGGCAGAATTTGTTCCCTCATTTTTCGGTTCTTCATCTTGATTTTATCAAGTCTGATCATCGTCCGATTCTTCTTTGTTATGATGATCAAGAGGTCATGCACCCTAGGAGGTGTCAGTTTCACTTTGAATGCTGTTAGGCAGAGAAATCCGAGTGCCTTGAGATTATCCAAAGTAGCTAGGGGGGTGGTTGACGGTAACAAGATGAATGGGATGGTCAAGCGGCTGTCTTCTTGTGCTAAGCAACTTCAAAGATGGAATAAGCTGAATGTGAGTGCCCTAAAAGAGAAGATTTGTGCTAAGAAAACAGAAATGGTGCGGGTGTAGTAATCTTGGGGTGTTGGCTGACTGGAAAAAATGGAGAGTGGCTGATCGGGAGCTTGATGTTCTTTTAAATGAGGAGGAATTGTATTAGCGGCAACGGTCTAGGATTTCTTGACTTAAAGACGGTGACCGTAATACGAAGTTTTTCATGCTAAAGCTTCCTCAAGAAGAAAGAGAAATAGGTTGCATGGATTATTTGATGACAACAGTGACTGGAGAACGAAGGATGATGAGATGGAAGGTATATCTCTCAATATTTTTCTTCTATTTTCACTGGTTCCCAGCCATCTACTGAGCAGTTTGATAAGGTACTTGGGTCGGTTGAGACTAGACTTCCTCAAAATATGAGGGATTTTCTTGATGGTTGTGTTTCTGCGGAGGAGGTGAAGGAAGCCTTATTCCAAATAAGTCCTTCCAAATCTCCAGGTGAGGATGGTTTCCCTGCGGCCTTTTTACCAAAATATTGGGGCGTGGTTGGTGATGATGTTACTAGGCTTTGTTTAGATTGTCTCAATGTAGGGTCATTCAGTGTAAATGATTAATCACACCATTCTTTGCCTCATCCCAAAAGTGAAGAATGTGGAAAGAATGTCTGAGTTAAGGTCGATTAGCCTCCGCAATGTCCTCTACAAATATATTTCCAAGGCTCTTGCTAATCGGTTATGAAAGGTGCTTAATTTTGTTATCTCTTCAAAGTGTGTTTTTGCTTAGTTGTCTTATTACGGATAATGCGATGGTGGGTTTTGAGTGCATGGATGCTTTCTGTCGGAAGGTTAATAGGAAGAAAAAGGGGTTCATGTCTCTCAAATTAGAAATGTCAAAAGCCTATGATAGGGTGGACTGGAATTTTTTGGCAGGAATGGTGATTCGTATAGGTTTTTCTGACACTTGGGTTTCGAAGATTATGGGGTGCGTTTCCTCGGTCAGGTACTCTTTTATTCTTTGTAAAATCAAAGGGAATATCAAGCCTTCCAAAGGGTTGAGATAGGGGGATCCCCTCTCTCCCTACCTTTTTCTCATCTGTGCTGAGGGCCTCTTTAGTTTGATTGCTAGGTCAAAAAGTAGGGTTGACTTCAATGGTTTCCGTTGTAGTAGAGAGGGTCCAAAGGTGACAGACTTTTTCTTTACAAATGATATCCTCCTTTTCATGCGGGCGACTCTAAAGGAGTGTAATAATATTAAGAGACTGTTGGGGGATTATTTGCAAGCTTCAGGTCAGATTATTAATTTTAGTAAGTCTGTGGTCTGTTTTAGCAAGAAGATTGCTTGGTCTGATAAAAGAAGGTTGGCAGAGGCTCTAGAAATGATAATTTTGAGGTACATGAGAGATATTTAGGACTTCCTTGTGTGACGAACAGAAGTAAACATGTCCTTTTTGATGATATTAAGGAGCGTGTTTGGAAGAAGCTCCAAAATTGGAGTAATCGGTTTTTTTCAGGTGGTGGGCGAGAGGTTCTTCCTAAATCGGTCATACATTTAATCCCAGTGTACTTTTATGAATTTATTTAGGGGGTATTATCACTAAAGTCCCTACTTTTTCATGAATTGTCACCTATTTAAACGTCTTTGCTATATTAATCACTTTAGTCCCTTGTTTTTTCAAAATACATCACTTTAGTCCATTTGACCAAAAAACTAATGGTCAACTATAATAGAATGTGTAAAAATACAATTTTACCCTCTAATTTCAATAATAGTTGGTCAACCCCTGAAAAAATTAAAATGTTTCCATTAAGGATCGAACCTTCAACCTTAAGGTTAAAAGTCACAAGCTTTAACCAACTAACCTACTCTAACCCATTGGTGAAGGTTTGTTGATTTAAATGTATATATATAGTTATATAATTTGTTTAAACAAATTTAAATATGCTTATATAATTTAAAATCAAAGCCTGTAATTTTTATTGTCTTTCTTTTTTTGGATTTTTTTACTAATATATAATAATAATATATAAAAACATATTTATGAGAATGAAAAAGAAAATAACAAAACAAAAGGAAAAAAAGGAAAAAAAAAAAAAATTTCAATTTATGGGATTTGATTTTCTGGGTTTTTTTTTTTTTTATCAAATTGAAATAATATATTTTTTGAAAAAAAAAATATCCAAAAAAAGAAAGCAAAAAAAAATTATAGGTTTTGATTTTCTGGATTTTCTAGATTTCCTTTTGTTTTGTTATTTTCTTTTTCATTTTCATAAATATGTTTTTACATATTATTATTAAATATGAGTTTATTATAAATTATATAAACATATTTAAATTAGTTTAAACAAATTATATAACTATATATACATTTAAATCAACAAACCTTCAACATTGAGCTAGAGTAGCTTAGTTGGTTGAAGCTTGTGACTTTTAACCTTAAGGTTGAAGGTTCGATCCTTGATGGAAACATTTTAATTTTTTCAGGGGTTGACCAACTATTATTGAAATTAGAGAGACTAAAATTAAAAATTTAAAAATAACAATAGAGGGTAAAATTGTATTTTTATACATTCTATTATAATTGACCACTAGTTTTTTGATCAAATGGACTAAAGTGATGTATTTTGAAAAAAACAAGGGACTAAAGTGACTAATATGGCAAAGACGTTTAAATAGGTGACAATTCATGAAAAAGTAGGGACTTTAGTGATAATACCCCTTTATTTAGACTGCCCGGCTCTTTGATCCTTGATCTTCATCGTCTTTGCGTAAGATTTTGGTGGGGTGGTAATGGAGCGAATCGCAAGATGCACGAGTGCTCTTGGGAAACTCTCTGTAAAGCTCATGGTGATGGTGGGCTTGGTTTTCGGGACCTGGGTGTTTTCTACCAAGCGATGTTGGCCAAACAATGTGTGCAGTTGCTTAACAATTAGAACTCTTTAATTGCTCGAATTTTGAAGGATTGTTACTTCCCTGATACCGGTTTCCTTGAGGCTAAGAAGTGCAAGTCGGGCTCTTTTATGTGGAATAGCTTAATGTGGGGCAAGGAGTTGGTGGAGAAAGGGTCTAGATGGAGAGTGGGGAGTGGACGGTCGATCCTGGTTTGTAAGGACAGATGGATCCCGCATGCTTCTACCTTTAAAATTGCTTCTCCTTCTGTGCTGGGTGTGGAGACCAGTAATGATCTGAAAGGTTGGATGGTTCCTGGAATGAGGATCTGGTGTGACAGAACTTTTGGGAGGATGAGGTGCAAGTTATTCTTGGTCTCCCTACTAGCAATTTTGTTTTGGATGATGTCCTGTTATGGCATTATGAAAATTCTGGTAGGTTCTCTGTTAGAAGTGGCTACTGGTTAGCACTTGCTTCAAATTCTAATCCCAGTTGCTCAGGTCTTAGCAGGAGTGTCTCTTGATGGAAATTTTTATGGCACCTCAAAATTCAAAATAAGATTAAATTCTTCATGTGGAAAACGTGTAACAACTGGTTTCCAGCGAAAGCGAATTTGGCAAATCACGGTATCAAACTTGATACGTTATGCCCAGTCTGCTCCTCCTTGCTGGGTGGCCCCTTCCGTTGGCCTTTTCAAAATAAATACGGATGTTGCTTTGAATGAAAGAGGCCAAGTTTTTGGTATTGGGGTGGTCATTTGTGACTGTGATAGGCGGGTGATGGCTTCTCTCTGTAGTCAGCTGGGTGCTTGCTATAGTCCTGAAATTGCGGAAGCTTTAGCAATTTGTTGAGGTTTACGGTTGGCGTTAGAAACTGGTTTGGTCCCGGTGGTTTTGGAATCGGATGCGATAGTGGTTGTTAATGCTATTGGTTCTCAAGATTTATCCATTTATGATGTTGGTGTTATTATCCATGATATCTTGTGTATTCTTGGGAGTCCCTGTTTTAAGTCTGTTAGGGTGCGTTTGGTACGCAGATGGGACAGGACAAGGTGGGACGGGACGGGACGGGACAGGACAGGACAGGACAAGTTGTTCCGTATTGTGTTTGGAAGGTCTGGGACAGAACTGTTAACTGTATTGTTATGCGTTTGGTATGACTAGGACAGGACGAGACAAGAGGTTCAAATGACTAGAGTGCCCCTCTTATATATACTATAATTATAATATATATTGTAATATATAATGATATTATAATAATATACAATACATTAATAATATGTATTATTATATATAATAATATATTACAATAATATGATAATAAAATATTATATATTATATAATATATACGTAATAATATATAATATTATAAAATATATTATAAATATATATACAATATATATGTTAATATTTATAATAATATATATTATTAATATATATAAATACATATTATATTAATATATATAATAATATATAATATAATATAATATAATATAATATATCATATATATATATAATATTATATTCTATATTATTATGATATATATTATATATATAATATTATGATATATATATTATAATATATATAATAGTATATATTATTATTAAACATGTTTATAATTTTTTTGAAAATTTAAAGGGTAAAATAGTCTTTTTGTACTTGTCCCATGTCATGGGACAACCTTGTCCTAGGGTTTTGGGTGGGACAAAATTTGGTGGTTTTTGTCCCACCTTGTCCCGTCCCGTCCCGTCCCGTCCCATGCTAATAGCGCGCCAAACGTGGGACAATAAAAAGTTGTCCCGTCCTGTCCCGTCCTGTCCCGCGTACCAAACGCACCCTTAGTTTTGTTCCTAGATTGGCAAATAAAGTTGTCCATAATCTGGCAAAACTCGCTTGATAAAACCCTCATATCAGATCTAAGATTTTATCACAATCTGTGTATATAAAATTTGATCTATAGATATTAAAATTTATCAATATCAAATTTTAATAAGTATAAAAGTTTTATCGACAAAATTTTATTGTTTTAATATTGATAAAGTTCACACTACTTTACAGATTGCCTAAATTTGATCTATCAATATTTTATCAATTATTCTTATGATATTTGATCAATTATGCCAATATGATAAAATTATAAATTTCTTTAAAAATATTTAGACACTCAATATGGAAAAATATGAATTAACATTAACTAAAATAATTAAGCATTCATGCATAGCCCTAGCAAAGTTAGTTCTTTACAATTATGGGTACAATCCTATGAGAAAACAAAAAGGAAAAACAATGATAAAATCCGGGAAGTACTATCGAAGAAAATTGTCCTAATCCGCCTCCGTTAAGTCCAAGTTAAAGCAATCATCTCGAATAAGAAATACAATCCTATTGGTTTCAAAAATATTAACCCAATTACAACTAACCCTAGAGTGATAAGGATCAGCTATTTAATTGAATTAAAATACAAATTTTGGCATTCATTAACAGTCAAAACACAAAGAATTCGTCCAAGGCCTTCTCTCCAAGATTAGCAGCCCATAACGGATGGTTTCTCAAATTCGCGAGCAGAATTTCTGGACTGACCTTTGGGTAGTAAAATCGCCATAACTCACTCTAGAAAACTCAAAATTGTGAGCCGTGAAATTCCCCGTAAAGCTAACATCTGGACCTTTCCAACCATATAAGGCTAGACAGTCAATTCTCACTGAGCTGATACAGTTTATTCTTCGAACTTGACTCATCTGCAGAGGTAGACTTTTCGAGATTGATTGGAAATCTTCCATTTTCTTCCTTTTAGCTCCTAAGACTCGATTAACTGAAAACTAACAAAAGATACATAAAAAGCACAAGTTTAACACAAAACAAAGCAAGAAACTAAGAAAGAAAGGGAATAAAATATATGCAATTCTAACGTTATCAGTATCCAGTCTCCAAGAAATCTCTAGACTGCTTCGAAGCATCATCATGTGCTTTACTTACCACCACAGGAAGTCATATGTATATGTTAGGTGAAAACCAAAGCATGTGGGAATCCCTTGTATAATTCAAGCTGGTTGGAAACAATCGAATAATCCTCCCATCTTCGCAGCAGAAAACACCACATTCGCGAGTCATGTCAATGATGTCGACATTCTTGAGATAGAAAATGCAATTCTTTTTGATCAAGTCGTCATGATTGGAATCTGTACTAGTACTCACTACTGTTGGGATAGATAGTGAAACTCTTTGTGAGATAAATAATATCTTGTCACCTAAGCTATCTAATTTAGTAGAACTAGCAGTAGTGCTGCTCATGTGTTCATTAACCTTGAATACTTCAAATTTACTCAGTTGGTTAGTCCTCATGTAATGGGTATTTTCAACGTTAATATCCATAAAAAGATACCCATAATTCATTATCTTGTGAAGAATCAATAATTGACCATCGGATTCCACCAGATGTGACGTAAAGGTGTAGTCGATCTTAGTCACCAACAACAATTGGGGTTCCATTACTGTATTTTCTCTTCCTGGTACTAAACAAGAAGCTGCATTGAAACTTATAAAATGATTGATTAGTTTGATAAAAACGACAACATCCTGATCCTGATCCTGATCAGGATCATCATCGATATGATCTCCCACCCTCATCGTGTGTGTCACCAAGGGAATCTCTAGATGTTCATTATCGAGGAAGACCAATGCATGCAGAATCCCGTTAGAGAACAATACGTCCATGCAACCATGTTTTGCATAGACTTGTGGGAATATGGTCCAGCTCTTGTCTCCCGGTCTGCAGAGTGCCAACGTTGTTCGGTCGTAAAAGATCGCTGTCACTATAAAGGCTGAAGAAGAAGCATCATTGGATGATAGTTCAATCTTCGAAACGAATTGTGTAATATGTCTAAGACATTCAGGATATTCTTTGAGATATTGTCGAAAAGTTGGGACTATTTCAAGGGGAGGAAGTGCAAGTCGGATTCCTGAAATCAGATTGAAGAGAAAAAGAGTAAGAGTAACATCTGTGCAGTCGCCCATTACAAGCCAACCTTTGGAGGAACCGCAAGAATATAAGGAGGATCCTGATGATCCTTTGGGGAGAGGGAGATTGTAAAAGATGCCAGCGCCTGAAAAGTCGAAGAATTTGAGATACTTGGCGCCGGTTTGACCATGAGGAAGCAAAAGCCATGGCCATGGAGGAGAGATTTTCTTGTTTCGATTATGAACAAGAGAAACCGATGATCTCCAAGACTTGCAGACCACACTCAGACGAACACAATCAACTAAATTTAATCGATCCATGATTCTCCCTAATATTTCAGTGGGAATTTGATCCCAAAGACTTTTTTAATTGTTGTAATTGTTGTTTTCGATGTTGTCGTCATCATCATCATCCTCGATCTTCTTCTGCTTCCTCCAGCTTCTCACGATCAAATTTTGCATGAACGAGAGCATTGTCATGGTGGAAGAATAGAAAGATTATTTGAATGTGATTTCAATATATAGAAGGATTACGTAAAATTAACCACGCATCCAACAAGTTAATATGATTTAACAATTTGAACTGTAAAACAAAACAGAAAATTGATTATGCAAAACACAAGGTTTTACGTGGAAAACCCTGAAAAGGAAAAAAACCACGGTTGCCGGAGGGATGAGAAAGAGATTTCACTATGAAGGGATGAATTTCACACTCAACATCTCTTACACTTTCACAATTGTCAGTTTTTCACACACACGTCTAATGGTATTTGAGGTCTATTTATACATACATAGAACCCTAATTCTTAATGTACATGGTATTAGGGTGATGTATTTATATATTATTTTTTTTAGAGTGTTTTATGTGAATTTTCTTGCTCCCCTTTTATTTTATTTTTTAAAAAAATAACCCTTTTCTTTTCTTAGTAAAAATAAAGTTTGTTTGTAATCGAAAAAAAAGATCATGATCATATGTGTTCATACATAATTATTATTTTTGGATTGTTTTTATTCTATATTATATGTATAATTGTTTAACATGGGTATATATGTAAAATTACTTCTTTTCAGACAATTTTATTTGATTCCTTATTGAGTTCCAGTCATTTCGGTTACTCATTCTTTATGTTTCGAGTCCATACGACGTAGTTATGCCTCTTTGCATTCGAATTCGTTGAGTTGTCTTCATTGTTGTTATCCGAGAAGAATTCTCAACCTTTTATAAAAGTTTCATAGTCATCGTTGTGCATAAGGGAGTCATGGTTAGTAATCCAAAAATGGATTCGAATTCGGAGTTTGGAGGCCCGAATATGGTCGAAGAACGTGGGAGGTACGCGAGAGGGGTGTGCATGGCCAAAAGCCATGCCTTGGCCACCCCGTGGGGAGGCCGTGTGACCCATAGCCAGAGCAGCCCTCTGGTCCTATGGGCCACACGCGCCCCACACGGGAATGTGATGTGTCCACTTCTGATTCGCTCGAATCTTCCCTCATTGAAATCTTTTTAAAGCCTTCCTCCTTCCCTCCATTTTTAACAACTTGAAGAAAACCAAAAATATGATTTTCTGCAGAATTCTTCAACATTTTTGTTTTCTTATTTTGATCATAACTCTCTCATACAAACTCGAAATTGAGTGATCCAAAAGCCAAAATTGTTGGTCTTGAAGAGAGCTACAAACCCAAGCATTTTCAAAGTCATTTTAATTCGTGATTGTTCGCAGCAAGCTGTTCTTCATTCTGAGTTTCATCATTGTATGTTAAACTTCTTCTTCTCACTTCATCTTTTGATCTGCTCTTTAATCTTTCGATTTGATAGATGATTTGTGTTTAGAATGATGTTAGAACATATTCTAGGGGTGGTTGATCATTTGGTAATTGAGTTTTAGCTTTGTGATTTTACTTGAACATATATTTGCTAAACTTGATTAAACTTGAAATTGATTCTAGAAATGATATATGTGATGTGCTTTATGACATTTTCTAGGTTTAATTTCATGATCTAAGAACTAGGTTTTTTGTTTGATATATTGAATATGCATACCTTGTTCTTTTTTATTCACATACTTTGATTTCTAGATAGATTTTGTGATTGTGTGTTGAAAGCATATTCTACAATTTCTCTAAGCATGTTCGTAAAGCTTGATTGATCATCTAGCTTTATTTGTTTGTGATTTGCATCATTTGCATCACCTAGATCATTGCCTTGTAATAGGTTGAAGTCTCTTGCAAAGTGAGTGAAGCTTTGTCTTAAGCAAGGAGTCTTGGCTAGGAATGAGTTCCGGATAGCCAAGCGAAAGTCTGAGCAAGGAGTTGCGTACTCCAGATGGTTGAGCTAGGGGAGCTTAACTAGGATCCAAGTGATCTAGATTGCTAAGCGAGGAAATCTTCCTAGAGGCTTGAGAACCTTGGATAGGGAGTTGCTCTCTAGAGGTGTAGGACACATCTTGGATAGAGAGTAGGCTTTGTGAATCACTAGCCCGAGGGTTGATTAGGATTTGATAGCTTGAAGTGGATATCATAGTATTGATAGCTTTGAGTATGTAAGTCATTTTCGTATAGTGGATTTGCTTTGCCGATGGTTGTGATATCAACCCGTGGATGTTTCCTCTTTGAGGTTTTACCACGTTAAAATAACTTGTTTCTCATTTTCGCTTTATATTTCTTTATTTTCCATATGTTCACTTATATTGATTCTCTTGTATATTGATGATTCACATGTATTGATTCTTTCTATACAATTGCTATATCATTTCAAGTATTCATTTCACTCTTATATTCCGTATTTTTGAATATTGGAAGAATTTAGAGCTATACCTATTCACCCCCCTCTAGGTATAAAACACTATTGCTTTAAAGAGAATTTCAATTGGTATCAGAACGGTTGTCTAGACACACTTAGATAGATCCTTTCTTTGTAGTGTTTTTATTTTATTTTTATTTGTGATAGTCATGATTAAGGAAGTGTGCTCCTATGTGGCTTCTTTTGTTGAACATATTGACTTAGATGAGAAAAAGATCAATGATCTTATTCTTGAAAATGAACGCTTATCTAAAGTCAATGTGTCCCTCAATAAAGAGTTATAGAATCATGGACTAAGCTCAAAAGAATTTAATGAACTTAAAGACAGGATCCTAAGTCTTGAAATGAACTTAAAAGATAGCAATGACAGACTTAGCATCTTGAAGAAAGAAATTGAGCAAAGGGATAATTTTCTTGTTAGTGCTAAAAGGCTAGAAGCCAAACTTAGTGAGCACTTAACTCAAGAGAAAAAGTATAAACAATGGCTTAATAAATCAAGAGAAGATGTTAGGAAAAGTAATGAAATCTTAGAAAAATATGCCATTAAAAATAGAATGCTTAATGATAAACTTAATGAGACTAATAAGATGATTCACAACATGTCATCTTGTTCTAACAAGGTTGAAACCCTCATTAAAAGTGGAAAGCATCCATGTGACAAAAGAGGTTTGGGTTATATCAATGAGAAGGAGACTCCTTCATCTAACAAATCTATTTTTGTCAAAGCAAGTGTTGAATCAAATGTAGGTACTCTCTGTCAAAGTAAAGCAATGAAAGCTACCGGAGGTGCCTCTACATCAACAAAGATTTCGAATGGAAGATCACAACAAGACCGAAGTCAAATTGCATCTACTTCAAAGGCGAAAATTGGAGCATCAAAGGTTGCATATCAAAGAGGTAAAATTTTGAGAAGACCAAGTACTATAGAAGAAAATGCAAATGGTAAATTTCTCAAATTCATACCTATTTGTCATCATTGCAACATGATAGGACATATTCGACCTAGGTGCTTTGAATATATTCGGAAATGCAAACTTAATAATGCTTTTCATGATATGTCTTTGAATGGTCCTAGGCAATCATCCATGTATGGATTTAGTACTAGCTCTAGGAAGACCTTGGAAAAGCATGTTGTGAAGAATCGTGTTGATGACTTGCTTGTTAAATCTTATGTTGTGCCTCACTCTACTATGCATAAGAAAGTTGATAATGCTTTGTTTGATATTTTTGAGAATGTGACCAATGAGGTCAAGGTACATGTTAAAAAGTCTAACATTGAATCAAAGCATGAAAAAGTTAAGAGTGAGAAGCATGTTATGAAAAGTGTGTGGTTAGAAAAGACACACCTAAATGTCTAGCTACACAATATGCTTTGTGTGTCAACTCCTCCTACTCTTGGTACCTAGATAGCGGTTTCTCTAGGAACATGACCAGGAACAAAGATTTCTTTAAGAATATTGTGTTAAAAGATGGAGGGTGGGTCACCTTTGGTGATGGCACCAAGAAGCAAGTTATTGGCAAAGGAACTATATGTATCCCCGGATTGTCTAAACTTCGCAATACTTTGTATGTTGATGGGTTACAAGCTAATCTTATAAGCATCACTCACTTGTGTGACATCTTTAAGGAAGTTAGCTTTAATAAAGATGTGTGCACTATAATTGATAAAAAGGACAATGTTGTCCAAAAGAGTCAAGAGGTCTATAGACAATTGCTATTGTATTAAAGTAGATCCTCTAACTTACATCATGGCACATGAGTGCAACAAGCTTAGAGAAGTTGAAGGGATTGTTCTTGAAAGGGATAGGATCATCTCTAGTTTGTCTTTAGAAGGGTCAAGTGAATTGGTAGTTGAAGAGAAGCTCATAGAAGCATCACTTCCTACAAGCAAGGATAATGTCAATGTTGACGTGAAAGCTCCTAAGAAGATACGTTCCAAGACCAAGAAAAAATTGAAGAACAAGAACAAGGTACCCCTTGAAACTCCTATTTGTGCTTCTCCAATCCCGAAAGGTAAAATTTCTCACTTTGTTCCCATATGTCATTTTTGTAATACCGTAGATCATATCAAGCACAAGTGCTTGAAAAATATTGAACATTGTGAAATAGGAAATGCATCTAGGGATATAGAGATTGAACTTCATTTAAGCGTGCTAAAACGTTTGAGTATGAAAAGTATTTTAATGTCAAAAGAGCATGTTAAGAATGTCCGGATTGTGAAGAATGAAAACCTTGAAAAACTTGACAATGCATGTGTCACTAGAAATGTTGAAAAGAAGAGTATCATTGATATTCTTGAGTATCAAGGGATGGAAGAACTTAATTCTTGTTTCAACATTGTTGTCAATAAGGATCTTGATGATGTTTTTGTTAATTCACCCAAGACAAGGGTGAGTGCTCTTACCAATAGTGTAAGTTGCACATGTGAGTTAGCCTTGAGATTAGTGTCATGTTGTTAAGAAGCTTAGCTTGTTTTTGCTTTGTATCTATACAACTTGACATGAACTTGGCTATCTCACATTCTTTGCCATGATAGTCAAAATTTGTTGATTAACTTTTGAGAAGTTGCATATCATGATATCTATATGGTAATAATTCTTGTTAAGGCTTTTAGAGAAAGTCATTTTTTTGTTTAAGTTGAAATGCTTAGCCTTTAGTCTCTTGGAATCGACACACCTATAACTTGTAGTCATGAGGACATACAAGCCAAGAGGACTCATAAAAAGGGTGAAGGCCTTGCATTTGATAAAAATAGCTTGCGAAGGTATATCTAATATCACATTGCTTGCTTATCTATATTTCATCCATCAACTCATTGTTTTATCATTTCATGAAGCATGTCATACTTGAGAACTAATATAGTGTTTATATGGTCCTCGTTGACATTTGCTAATCTAAGATCTTTTGGTGATATTTGTTCACATTGATCTTATCATGATGTGTGTTATTGTATGTATGATTGTGGTCGAAAGTGGTTGAACACAATTTCTTTGGATGAAACAAATCCTTAAGGATTATGAGATAGAACAAGGAAAAATGACACTTTATTGTTAATGAGCGTCGTTTGTGTACTCAACAAAATGAATTTAAATGTGATCTTTTAGAAAACCGATTTTCACCACTTAGATAGAAATTTAGTAAAGTGGCAAGTAGGATTCGTTCCACAGGGAATTAAGGTGATTAGTTGAATAAATTAACTAACCTATATGCAATAAAATAAATCATAAAAATATGGATGAGTGAATGGGTTGTCAAGCCATCAAACATACATGCAAAATAAACCTAATAAACTAATAAAAGAATACTTAACAAATCTAGATAAGATAAATGGAATTAACAATTAAGAGAATAGCTAGGGAATTAATGAGATCACAAATGAATTACGGGAAATGCTTATCAAGCTACTTTAGTGAACGGATCTCATAAATGTTAACCAATTGATTTCTACAATGTGTTTGGGCCATTATTATGAACCCTAAACAACTTCCCACCGCAATGCCTAACCGATTAAGGAAAGGGGGTCACGGCGGGATCGATTTGTTACAATTAACGGCTTAGATTATCGTGGTTGATATACCCTCCGACAATCTATCCTATTCACTAAGTTCTCAATCCATCAAGGTTGTCAATCCAATCAAGATTATATAACAAATTATCCTAAGCAAGATTATAATCAACTAGTGGGTATATATGTCAATTATATAATGCAAAGAATCTAATTATAAAATGAATAGAACACAAATAGAAATTAAAATATATTAAAGCTTAAGCAAATCCCAATCCAAATATTCTCACATCAAAACCCTAGAAAGGGGATTTAATTACACATATTACAATCAAAGGGAAGGCAAGTAAAATATTAGGAAATCACCCATGGGTCTCCTTTTGTAAGCTTGATCCTTTCCTTGCCTTTGATTGCTCCTTGTGTGAAGAGTGGATGATGAGGATATGTCTAGATAGGTGAAGTCAAAGGGGAAGTGACTAAGGAGATTTGTGGAGAAAATGGGAAGAAAAGGAATGATTAGGGGAAGTAATCTAGATGTTAAGTTTAGTTTAGGTAGAAGAGAAAATGGAGAGAAAAGGAATGGTGGAGAAAGGAGGTTTCTTGGTGGTTAAGAGTTGTCTAAAAGAGGAAAAATAGTGATGTATTTATAGGTGTGAAAAGCTAGGGTATGAAATGGGTATGAAATGACAAGAATACCCCTCTTGAATGCCAACACTGGAATTCCAACATGGTCGCCACTTGTCCTTCTAGGTGGCCATGGCGACCTCAAATGGCGACCTTTCATGGATTCTTCTGTCGCCATGGCGACCTCATGGCGACAAAGTGGCGACCATTCCCACTTTGGAATTCCTACGTTGGAATTCCTATGTGTTCGCCATTTGCAAGTGTAGGTCGCCATGGCGACCTCAAGTGGCGACCCTTAAAATGTAAAGAGGTCGCCACTTGCAACATCAAGGTCGCCATGGCGACCATAAGTGGCGACCTTGCCTTGTTTGTGAGAGGTCGCCATTTGTAGAGGTAGGTCGCCATGGCGACCCCCAAGTGGCGACCCACCTGATGCTTTTGGAGACTTTCTGTCGCCATGGCGCTCAAGTGGCGACCAAATGGCGACCTTCTGATGACTTGAAGAATCCTCTGTCGCCATGGCACCCATGTAGCGACCTCCATATGTCTAAGTGGCGAAAATGCCCTGTTTCTTCCCATTTGTGAGCCTTTTTGCACCCAAGTCCTCATCTTCATCCCAAATGCTCTTGAAACCTAATAAAACCTGAAACACTTGATTTTACACCATTAAATCACTGGATAATGCCCAAGAATCAAGCAAAAGGAGAAGGAAATGAGGGCCAAAATCATACCAATTTTGGTTCGATCAACTGTGATAACTTAAGTGCCATTAACATCTCTAAAAATTCGGTTCAACACTCCCACACAAAGCACATTGATATTAGGCATCATTTCATTAGAGATCTTGTTGAACATTTTATTGTAACTTTAGAGCATATGCCTACTAAAAATCAACTTGCGGACTTGTTCACCAAGCACTTGGACAAAGAGAGGTTTAAAACTCTTAGAATGTCCATTGACATGATTTGTGTTGATTGATGTGCTTGTGTGAATGTGGGTGGCTTGATGAGTAAAACTTTGTTTGTATATCAATATCTTTGAGAGCCACTCACTTGAGAAGTAATGATCTTAAGCTAATAACTCTTATGGTTTCTAGATCAGGCACTTGAGCTTGAAAATCTTGTTTTTGAAAAGTGCACAAATTCTTCTCTTATATGTTTTAGTTTTGAGTATATGTGTTTGAATATGTATAGATAATGGATGCATTTAGAAGCCTATTGCTTAGTACATGATAAATGACCTATGATATGTATCCATTTTGCTTCGACACTACATAGTATTCAACGAGCACCCTCTTAGAAAGGGCTACACGCATTGGTTGTGAAGCCGCCCAATGTTGGAAAGGGCTACGCCTTTTTGTTGAGTGAAAGCCACCAAGAGGTGTATATGTTTTTGTTAGAAAAATCAAAGAAGAGCTGAAAAGAATCATTAAAAAAAAATCTTTGATTCTAAACCTAAAAGAAATGAAAATAAAAAAAGGCTTAATGGTATAGTTGAGAATTGTGAAAAGCTCGGGTTGAGAAACAAAAACGGGAAAATGAGACACGCTCACATGTTGATAACTATTCTTTTAAAGCGAAAATACTGATGAATATCGGTTTGACCAATTTTTGGAAACGCTTTAGTTGGATAGGTGTGGAAATTATTTGCATGTTGATATCACAATTACTCCTTCTATATATGTGAGAAGCATTCACACACACACATATTTTGCCTATGTGCTTGATTCATTAGCAATGTGAGAATATTGTTGAGAGATTAATGAAAATCTATGATTCTCTCTTGGACTTTAAAAAGTGATGAAATATTTTCTCTTATTGCATGAATGTGTGAATGTTTGAGTCCCATGTGAACAAATCTACTTGGTGATAATATGTGGAGCATATGTTAAGGGGGAGCTTTAGTTTATTCAACTACGTTTTCTATACGATTTGTTTGCTTAATATCTCGTTCTTTATCTCTTGTGCCCTTTGTCTATTCCTTGACAAAAAGGGGGAGAAACTTCTCCATCATCCTTAAAAGGGGGAGAAATCTCTCTATCTTTATAAGGGGAGAAATCTCACCTTGGGGATCAGATAAGGGGAGAAATCTCACTATTGTCCTCTCTTTGTGCTTATTGAAGACTTTGTCTTAATGGGGAGAATTCTTGTCTTAAGGGAGAGAAAAGAACTCTTACTGTATTATGTTAAGGATCTAAGGGAGAGATTAATGTGATAACATTTATTCACTTGAGATAATGCATTTTTGTATGAGATAAGGGAAGTTTTTTTTTTTATTTTTTTTTTATTTTGTTTATGTGATAATATCTCACCATTCTTCTTTGGAAGAAGATCTCATGTTGGTTGCTTCTTTTCTTATAGGTACTTTGAAGTTTAAAGAAGGGATTCTTGAAGACTCAAGAAGACTTGAAGACTTTTTAGTCTAGGGATCTCTTTGTAATGTGAGGATGAGAGAATGCTATCAACATTGAGTTTATTGGAGTGATCAATGTATGGTGAGGATGAGGTTCTGCCATGGAATAGCCAAAGGGGGAGATTGTAAGATCCTTTATTTGTGTTGGCTTGATTCCATTTCAAAACTTTCTTTATTTGTATTAGCTGTTGCTTAGGTGATTCTTGGAAGAAAGAAGTCTCAAAGGTGAAGAAGCAACATCTCGTGCAAATTTCATCTTCAAGGGGAACATCGCATACTTGGATGCTAATGTATCAAGATTCTTCTTCCTTTTACAAGGCGTTCGCTCACACACACACACAATTCATACATGTGTGTCCCTGCATCATTGTTCAAACATTTGGTATAACACTTTCACACACATTTAGTATGCACATGCATTTATCTCATTGTTAACAATCTTGTAGAATTGCATGTTTTCTCACTATCGCTTAGATATGACATGCTTGTGTTGCATAGTGTTTATTTGTTTGTGTTTCTTGTGTTTTGGACTTGAACATGATCTTATTTGATTCCTTATTGAGTTCCGGTCATTTTGGTTACTCATTCTTTATGTTTCGAGTCCATATGACGTAGTTATGCCTTTTTGCATTCTCATTCGTTGAGTTGTTTTCATCGTTGTTTTCAGAGATGAATTCTCAAATTTTTGTCAAAGTTTCATAGTATTCATTGTGCTTGAGGAAGTCACGGTTCATAATCCAAAAATGGATTCAAATTTGGAGTTCGGAGGCCCGAATACGGTCGAAGAATGTGAGAGGTGCGCCAGAGGGGTGTGCATGGCCAAAGGCATGCCTCGGCCACCCCGTGGGGAGGCCATGTGACCCATGGCCAGAGAAGCCCTCTGGTCCCGTGGGCCACACGCGCTCCACACGAGAATGTGATGTGGCCACTTCTGATTCACTCGAATCTTCCCTCCTTGAAATCTTTTTAAAGCCTTCCTCCTTCCCTCTATTTTTAACAACTTGAAGAAAACCAAAAATATGATTTTCTGCAGAATTCTTCAACATTTTTGTTTTCTTATTTTGATCATAACTCTCTCATACGAACTCGAAATTGAGTGATCCAAAAGCCAAAATTGTTGGTTTTGAAGAGAGCTACAAACCCAAGCATTTTCAGAGTCATTTTAATTCGTGATTGTTCGCAGCAAGCTGTTCTTCAGTCCAAGTTTCATCATTGTATGTTAAACTTCTTCTTCTCACTTCATCTTTTGATCTGCTCTTTAATCTTTCGATTTGATAGATGATTTGTGTTTAGAATGATGTTAGAACATATTCTAGGGGTGGTTGATCATTTGGTAATTGAGTTTTAGCTTTGTGATTTCACTTGAACATATATTTGCTAAACTTGATTAAACTTGAAATTGATTCTAGAAATGATATATGTGATGTGCTTTATGACATTTTCTAGGTTTAATTTCATGATCTAAGAACTTTGTTTTTAGTGTGATACATTGAATATTCATACCTTGTTCTTTTTGATTCACATGCTTTGATTTCTAGTTAGATTTTGTGATTGTGTGTTTAAAGCATATTCTAGAATTTCTCTAAGCATGTTCATAGAGCTTGATTGATCATCTAGCTTTATTTGTTTGTGATTTGCATCATTTGCATCACCTAGATCATTGTCTTGTAATAGGTTGAAGTCTCTTACAAAGTGAGTGAAGTTTTGTCTTAAGCAAAGAGTCTTGGCTAGGAATGAGTTCCAGATAGCCAAGCGAAAGTCTTAGCAAGGAGTTGCATACTCCGGATGGTTGAGCTAGGGGAGCTTAACTAGGATCCAAGTGATCTAGATTGCTAAGCGAGGAAATCTTCCTAGAGGTTTGAAAGCCTTGGATAGGGAGTTGCTCTCTAGAGGTGTAGGACACATCTTGGATAGAGAGTAGGCTTTGTGAATCACTAGCCCGAGGGTTGATTAGGATTTGATAGCTTGAAGTGGATATCATAGTGTTGATAGCTTTGAGTGTGTAAGTCCTTTTTGTATAGTGGATTTGCTTTTCCGATGGTTGTGGTATCAACCCGTGGATGTTTCCTCTTTGAGGTTTTACCACTTTAAAATAACTTGTGTCTCATTTTCGCTTTTTATTTCTTTATCTTCCATATGTTCACTTGTATTGATTCTCTTGTATATTGATGATTCACATGTATTGATTCTTTCTATACTATTGCTATATCAATTAAAGTATTCATTTCACTCTTATATTTCACATTTTTGAATATTGGAAGAATTTGGAACTATACCTATTCACCCTCCCTCTAGGTATAAAACACTATTGATTTAAAGGGAATTTCACTCTATATATAAATGTGTCTTATTTCAATCTTTGTATCACTCAAATACGAAAGATAATTGATCATCAGATAATTATTAATTTGTTACTTGATTTATTAAAGGTAACAAGATTTATAAGTTGCTATCTCATAAACCCTGGCCGGGTGATTGTTCCTAAAGAACGATCTGAGTAAAAAGCATTAGATAAATCATCTGATACATAATATAATTCATAAGCTTTTGAACATTTTTGAAAGGTATTGTTATTGGGATCCTAATGTAAGCAAAACTCGAGTTATAAATAAATCCACTTTCTCTAAATCAACTCTGTAAGAGTATGATATATCTAATGAGACACAAGTCTATGAAATGACTAAATTCACTGAAATGGAATAAATCTCAACGGAGATATAAGTATATTGAAATTGAGAAAATTTCTATACGAGTCTATGAAATGACTAAATCCATTGAAATTGAATGAAATCTCAATAGAGATACAGCTATATTGAAATTAAGAAAATTTCTATAAAGTCTATATAGTGACTAAATCCATTGAAATGGAAGAAATCTCAACAGAGATTCAAGTATATTGAAATTGAGAAAATTTCTATAAATCATATGAGAGAAATGTGAAATCATAAGAAAACAATCATTGATGATGTATTTTTATACACAGTAGCGCTACTGAAATTATAAATGATAATTATGATATTCATAATATTCATGATTTTATACAAAAGACATGATTGACCTAAGTGAAAAGAAGCAATTCAAGAAAAATTGACTTCATATGCCAAACATAATGTATTTAGACCAATAGTATCCCAGACATTTGGAGATGTCAAACTAGTTGTATATTAATGGATCTTTATACGGAAACGTAATGAGAAAAACGAGATCATGAGACATGACTCGTAGTACAAGATTTCTTACAGGAACTTGGTATTCACTAGTGATGAATACGATTATGTTCCGAATTTTAGATAAATTTGGCTGCCTTTACAAGGCTTGAAATACGTCCTCTAGACGTAGTAATCATTCATCTATATGATTCACTCAATGCAAATATTTATAATCCCGGAAGGATTTAAAATGCTAGAAGCATGTAAATCGAGATCTCGTAATCTGTATTTGATGAACATACAAATATCCTTATATAGATTAAAAACAATCTGGATGGATGTGGTATAACCGTCTCAATGAATATCTGATAAAATAAGGGTATAATAATTATATTATATACCCAAGTGTTTTTGCAAATAAATCAAAATCCGAATTTACTATATTCACAACATATGTTGATGATATGAATTTAATTGGAGCTCTTGGAGAGCTCTTGAAAACTCTTGATTTTTTGGTAAATGAGTTTAAAAACGAAAGACATGGGAAAGAAAATATTGTCTCGACCTGAAGGTCGATCATAGATCAAATAGAATATTTGTCCATCAATCAGAATATATTAAAAAGATTCTAAAAAGATTCCATATGGATATTACTCCATAAAGCAAGTCTTTGCTTATACCCCCTCCAATCATTTATGATGTTATTTCATTTCATGAAATAAACATCTGTATACCCCAGTTTAGCAATATAGAAGATTGCTTTAAAAGAACTTTTATCAAGGGGAGCGTCCCATCAGGGGGAGCATATCAAATGAAGTATATTAATTATATTAATTATATTGGGGCATATGTGCATTGTACTCTTTTTCCTTACAATCAAGTTTTTGTCCCATTGAGTTTTACCTGATAAGGTTTTAATGAGGAAATTCTCTAAGCACACCAAAAAATTATTTGATCTACAAAATCAACATAACTATTACATTGATTCAATATATCATCGTATATATGTTATCTAGATCAAAAATATCATTATAAATATTACTTTGATCTTGCTAATCATCATATATATATTACCTTGATCCGAAAGATCATCATAAATATTACTTTAATCGGACAGATCAATGGATATCTTTGCTCAGATTTTTATCCCACTGGGTTTTTCCTAGCAAAGTATAAATGTGAGAAATGTCTTAAAGAAAACATTAACTATTGACATATTTGCATTGTACTCTTTTTCCCTTCGTTCAGGTTTTGTCCCTCTAGGTTTTCCTAACAAGATTTTTAACGAGAGAATCAAGGGGAGCAAAGTTATGAGCGGACATATGTGCACTATACTCTTTTTCCCTTCGACTAGGTTTTGTCCCACTGGGTTTTCCTGACAAGGTTTTTAACGAGATAGTTTTGAGAACCCACCATCACAAGATCCAGGAGATCATTGTATATATTTTACTTAGGTTTTATCCTATTGGGTTTTTTCCCTAGAAAATTAATACATGTGGTATAAATCCAAGGGGGAGTGTTATAATATATGTGGCTTTTACCACATGTGTTATACACACAAATATCACATAAATATCTCTCTTTAATATCTCCCTAAATATCTCCTATAATATCTTATATAATATCTCCTATAATATCTCATAATATCATTGCTTGATTTTTTGTAAAAGTCTATATATAAAACTTATGATTCTCATTTGTAAAGGTTGTTCAGCTGAAGCTCCAGATATATCAATACAAGTGTCTCTCAATTCATTTCTTATGTTCTTCATATGTTCTTCATCTGTTCTTCATTTCTTTTACAACACTAATATATATATCTTCTTAATTCTTTCTCTGATTTTTTTTTCCTTTTTTGGTATCGACGATCCCGGACTTTGTCCAGGCACCCATAAGCATGTCCTCCTCTTACGTTGGATCGTAGGGTAGGACAGATAAGAAACCCCAGTCCACATGCACCCTCGGCCACACAAAGATGCAAGCGGGTAAATTAGTGTTGGATAATTCCATCATGTGGGGCCACACATGTAAATATTAAATGTGCTATGCTATCTTCAGTTAAGCCTAAATTAAAATGATCAAATTAAGATTTAAAGTTTTAAGGCTTAAGGGTACAACTGTCTTGGAATTAATGTGTAGATACCATAGTGCTATATCTAATTTGATAAGGGGCCAAATTAGAAATTGCAAAACCTATAATAATCTCATTATTATATATTAGGGTTATGGTCCCCAAATTACACGATACTTTTTGGCTTGTCTGTATCCCCATCACCAGAACAAGAAAGAACACTTTAGGGTTCATAAAGATCGTGATAATTTGGAAGGTCACAACCTGTCCATCAATCTCTGGCAATGGATTCAGGTATGCTTCCGCTTTCTCTTATCTCCCTTTTGTCTTGAATTGACATGGGCTAGTAACATGTATTTAGGGTTTGATTAAATCATGATATAGAAACATGTTTATGTTAAACTTTTGGGTTAATTATGTGCCTATGCATGTTAGATTCGGTATTAATCAAATTCATTACAAGTGGTATCAGAGCTACCCATGATCGATTCTTGAGAATTTTAGGAATTTTTGGAGATTTGAGTTTTGAATATGATGTGTTGGAAATTCAGATCAAAACTTTTTGATCTAGTAAAAAAATAAACTAAATTACTATTGTGGGTGCCCTGGGTCAGTTGAACTCGTTGTTTTACTTGGGTGATGCGTCTATGGTTGAGTGATTGACATTAACAATAAATGTCTTTGATTTCCTTAGGCAATACACCATTTTGTTTTTCTACCACCAACTCCAACACAGATAAAGTGATAAACTCTCCAGTAAATTCACTATTGAATTCTTTGTATTTTATCGAAATCCAACTACTTGGTTTTTTTTTTTTTTTCTTCTACATTTTTCTTGCTTGGAATAAAACGATTGTTGACAAGTTGATCATGCCTTAACTTTCCTCGATTATTCGAGTCTTTTTTTGGAGTTATTAGATTCAAATTTGTTGTTTGTCAATTGTCTGTGATATAAATTTGTTAGGGCATTTTAATGGAAATTTCTATAGCTCATAAGCATATTTACAAACACTCAGTTAGCAACCTTTATTTAGTTGTCATTATTCTGACAATAAAATATGTTCTTTGGTAAATCAAAAATAAATTTGGTGTATCAGTAATTTAATTATCGCTGGTCTACGTTAGGGATCCGCAGATGTGGGTCGAAGGGTTGCGTTGCAGTGTGGTACCTTCAGGTGACGGATGGGTTGTTTATGCGGGGGCAGCGACGTGAACCTAGGGTTCACAGAGGTTGATTTTGCCTTAGGCCCTTCTCTTGAAAATTCAAAATTCTTGAGGGACTGTTTTGTAATTATTTAGGGCCATTGTGTTATTTTGATAAAGTTTTTGGGGCCAATGTATAATTAAAACTTAATGGGCTAGTTTGCAATTTCAAAAATATTTGGGGTTGAATTATAATTACTGAAAAGTTTTGGGGTCAGTTTGTAATTTTCAAAAGTTTGGGACCAATTTCTAATTATTGAAAATTTCTAGGCCAGTTTGTAATTATTGAAACTTTAGGGGTCTTTCTGTAATTTTGCAAAAGCAGGGACTGTTTTGTAATTTTTAATTAAAAATTTTTTTAAAAATCAACTCAAATTCAAATATTTTTTTGTACATCTTTTATGGTTAAATAAAGTAGTCCATCATTCTAAATGGCAAAGTGACCTCTCTTGTATAGATTGTTCATGAGAGATGTTGGATGTTTGTGTGTGTGTAAATTCATACAGGTATTACCCAGCCCAAAGGAAGGTTAATACTTGGTCGAATTGCACACACACATGTGGTGGTAAACATGTGACAATAATAAGGTTTTACATGTGGATAATAAGTCGATCCAAAGATAGATTTATTATTTTGACTTGAATTATTGTCAATGGTTGATCACTACAACAAGAGTATTACTTACAGTTAATATTGTGTGAGTAAATTCATACAGGTATTAGCCGGCCCAAAGGAAGGTTAATACTTGGCCGAATTGCACACACACCTGTGGTGGTAAACATGTGACAATTATAAGGTTTTACATGTGAATAATAAGTCGATCCAAAAATAGATTGATTATGACATGACTTATTGCCAATGTTTTATCACTACAATAAGAGTACCACTTACAATTAATATTACTGTCCAAAGACTTGATATTAATGTTGTGCTAGGTATCTTGAGATGGGACTTACCATTATTGGAATTTGTTGATTATTGTATTTTGTTATTAATGTGAGCATGTTTGTTTGTTTGTTTTGTTCTCTTTACGGCTAGTGTTTCTACTATATCTGCTAATAATCTAATATCAACTCTATACCCATGCTTAATGGGACCAACTTTAAGGATTGGAAGGAGAACATAGAAATTGTTCTCGATTGCTTGGATCTAGACCTTGCACTTCGAACTGAGCAACTCACTTCTTTTACGGATGCAAGTGCTCTTGATGACAGGAAGAACTTTAAGAAGTGGGATCTCTCAAATCGCATGAGTCTTATGATCATCAAGCGCGGCATTTAGGGGTGCGGTATTCGAAAAGATAACCAAAGCTAAAGAGTTCCTAAATGAAATTGAAAAGCGTTTTGCAAAAAATGATAAGGCAAAAACAAGCACACTTTTGCAAAGCTTGCTTTCTATGAAGTACAAAGACAAGGGGAACAAAAAGGAGTGCATTATGGAAATGTCTCATATTGCTTCTAAGCTTAAGGAACTGAAGCTCGAGCTGTTTGACGACTTGCTCGTGCATTTGGTATTAATATCACTTCCTGCACAATACAGTCAATTTAAGGTCAGTTACAACTGTCAAAAGGAGAAATGGACTCTTAATGAGCTCATTTCTTACTGTGTGCAAGAGAAAGAGAGATTGAAGCAAGACAGGACTGAAAGTGCTCATTTGGCTTGCACATCTAAGGATAAGGGCAAAATGAGTGTCAGGTTTGATCGTGGTGGTGAATACTACGGCAGATATGACGATTTAAGTGAACATCTTATATTCTGAACCGAGTGCCAACTATAGTAGCTGCAAAAACACCTTATGAGCTTTAGACATGCAGAAAGCTTAGTCTAAAGCATTTTCACATTTGTGGATGTCCAGCTGAGGTAAGGCCTTACAGGCCACATGAAAAGAAATTCGACTCCAAAACTGTGAGCAGCTACTTCATTGGCTACTCTGAGCGATCTATGGGCTATAAGTTTTATGATCCCACACTTAGGTCAGTTTTAAGACGGGAACTACAACATTTTTTTTTAGGATGTTGATCAGTTCAAGGGGGAGAAATAAGGTTAGAGACATTGTCTTTGAGGAGGAATCGGTTTCGATTCCCATTATCGCTTTTGACAATGTGCAGGTTTCTATACCTGTCATTAATCAATAAGCAAATCTGGATCCTTAACCAGACAATGTTGATCAATCCCCCATTCAAGATGAGGTAATTATTGCTGAGGAACAAACTCAACAACCTCAAGAACTAATGCCATTAAGGCAATCCACTAGAGAAAGGAGAAATGCTATTCCGGATGATTTTTTTGTATTTCTCCAAGAACATGAGAAAGACATTGAAATGGTGGAAGATGATCCAATCAACTTCCATCTAGCCATGCAGAGCTCCAACTCTCAAAAGTGGATTGATGCCATGAATGAGGAGTATAAGTCTATGCAAGACAATAAGGTTTGGGAACTTGTCCCATTACAAGAATGTGCGAAGCCCATTGGTTGTAAATGGATTTTTAAAACCGAAAGGTATTTGAAAGGTAATGTGGAGAGGTATAAGACTCGTCTTATAGCTAAAAGCTTTACCCAAAATAAAGGAATTGACTTTAAAGAGACTTTCTCTCTAGTTTCAACGAAAGACTCTTTTAGGACAATCATGGCACTTGTTGCACATTTTGACCTTGAGCTTCATCAGATGGATGTCAAGACGGCGTTTCTTAATGGTGACATTGACAAAACAATTTATATGGTGCAACCAGAAAACTTTGAGTCGGGAGACCTAAATAATATAGTTTGCAAATTGACAAAGTCCATCTATGGACTCAAGCAAGCTTCCCATCAGTGGTACTATAAGTTTCATCAAGTGATTATCTCATTTGAGTTTGAGATAAATGTTGTTGATAATTGCGTATATCACAAATTCAGTGGGAGTAAGCACATATTCCTGGTTTTGTATGTCGATGACATACTGCTTGCCACAAATGATATAGGCATGTTGCATGAAACCAAGAGATTTCTATCAAATAATTTTGAGATGAAAGATCTTGGTAACTCCTCCTTTGTATTAGGGATCCTGATACAACGAGATTGCTCTCGAGGTATTCTTGGATTATCACAAAGAAGCTATATCGATAAAGTGCTCAAAAGGTTTGGTATGCAGGACAGTAAACCAGATGACACCTTTGTCGCTAAGAGAGACAAGTTCATTCTCAATCAGTGCCCTAAAAATAACCTTGAAGTTAAGGAAATACAGAAGATTCCCTATGCATCAGCTATAGGGAGTCTAATGAATGCTCAAGTGTGTACACGTCCAGATATTGCGTACATTATTGGTATGTTAGACAGATATTTAAGTAACTCTGGGATGGATCATTGGAAAGCAGCCAAGCTGGTTATGAGGTATTTATAGAGAACAAAATATCACATGCTCACATATAAGAGATCAGATCAGTTGGAGATCATAGGGTATTCTGACTCAGATTATGCTTGATGCCAAGACAGTAGGAGATTCATATTAGGCTACATATACCTATTGGCTAGTGGAGCTATTTCTTGGGGGAGTGTGAAACAGACACTCATAGCTTCTTCCACCATGGCAACATAGTTTGTAGCATGCTATGCGACATCTAACCATGGGATATGGCTGCGGAATTTTGTCACTGGGCTGCGCATTTTAGAGGGTACTGAAAGACCACTCAAATTATATTGTGACAATAAGTCAGTAGTGCTATATTCTAACAACAACAGAAGCTCATCTAGGTCAAAGCATATTCATATTAAGTTCCTAGTTGTGAAGGAGAGAGTGCAGAGTGAACAGATATCCATAGAGCACATTGGGACAAACTCCATGATAGCGAATCCGCTTACAAAGGGATTACCACCCAAGGTTTTTCATGAGCACACTGATCATATGGTTGTTATTTTGTATGAGGATATCACATTATAGTGGGAGTTTGTATCATTATGTATTTTATTGCTTTATGTTTGATTTTGGGCATACTTATGGATTTATGTATTTGGATATTTTTCTGATCAGAAATAAAGTATTCAGTTCATTTCACTCTGTTACATTGTGTTAAGTATTGATCTCACTTAAGAATAAAGTAAGACTAGTTGGAAATAGACATGTATATATCACATTGCATGTAATTTACATGCTACGCATCCATGATTGATCTATGTTATTTGGTTATGTTGGTGTACGTGACCATTGATGGGTTTAGTCACGCTAAATGTGACGAAAACCGCTTTGATCCCATAACGGCATAATCAATAGACGAGATTGTTCGGATATACCATAAAATTATGATAGTAAAATTTTAGAGCTCATAAAGTCATACACATTTGTAAAGTTACATATGTGGCCCAGTGGGATATTGTTGGAAAATTCCATCATGTGGGGCCACACATGTAAATATTAAATGTGTTATGCTATCTTCGGTTAAGCCTAAATTAAAGTGATCTAATTAAGATTTAAAGTTTTAAGGCTTAAAAGTATAATTGTCATGGAATTAATGTGTAGATATCAGAGTGTTATATCTAATTTAATTAGGGGCCAAATTAGAAATAGCAAAACCTATAATAATCTCATTATTATATATTAGGGTTATAGTCCCCAAATTACACGATACTTTTTGGTTGTCTGTATCCTCATCACCAGAACAAGAAAGAACACTTTAGGGTTCACAAAGATCGTGATAATTTGGAAGGTTACAACTGTTGAAATGGTTTGATTTAAACCATCAATCCCACATCGACAAAAAACAAAGTCCTTTTCTTACATATAAGTGATTATGAGACTACTACAAATCGAATGGCCAACATGCTTGGATTTGGACCCAGGTTTGTTGGAGCTCCCACAAATAGATGATTCATGGACTATGGGCTCTTGGGCTCGGGATGCCTTCGGGTGGTGCCTGGGCCTTGGAGGGCCTTGGTCCAAAGGACATCTATTTTTGTATTTTAAAAAATATTTTTTTAAAATTCAAAATTCAAGTTTGTCAGGAAGAGTTGTAACTTTTTGTTTTCAATAAATGTTACTTTCTTTCAAAAGTTGTATTTGTTCTAAACAGACATCTCATGTCTTTAAATTCAGAAACAAGTTACTTTGAAAATAACTTACTTGCTTACAAACTTTTTTTTTATTTTATCTATCTGTCTTCCAAAATTTGAGAGAGAAAAAACACTGTAGTTTGCCAGACTTTTGGGTTGAGTCCTTCAACACATAAGATAGATAGTTGAATCTTGAGGGCAGTCTCCATTCGTCCTTCAAGCACTAGAAGGGGAGAAATTCTGTCTTAGGACATTGCAAATCACTGCAAGCCTCTATCTCCAGATTACCAAGTCAGTTTATTAATTATTTTATATATATATAAAAACAATTTGCAAATATTCTCTCTCTATATATATATTCATATACATCACATTTTATTTTATTTTGTTTTATTTATTTATTTATTTTTGGTTCTTCTATTCTCTGTATATTGATTGATTGTCTGTTTCCAACAATCTAAGACAGAAATATTTATGGATTCACTATCAGTCGATGGTATCTCTAAGAACCATGATGAGAAGCCTGAGAAATTCAAGGGACTTGATTTCAAGAGATGGCAACAGAAAATGCTATTCTACTTGACAACCATGAACCTGGCTCACATTGTCAGAGAAGATGTTCCCAAAACGGATGAAAATCCGGTGACAAAAGAGACCATGCTGACAATTGAGGCATGGAAACAGTCAGATTTTTTGTGCAGAAATTACATCCTGAATAGGTTGGATGACACACTGTATGATATTTATTCAGAGTGTAAAACTGCAAAAAATGTCTGGGAACTGCTTGAGAAGAAATACAAGATTGAAGATGCGGGTGCCAAAAAGTTTGTGATTGGCAAATTTCTCAAGTTTGAAATGGTTGATACAAAAACTGTAATCAAGCAGGTTGAAGAACTTCAAGTCCAATTCCATGAATTGCACGCAGAAGGGTGTTCAATCAATGAACATTTTCAGGTTGGTGCAATAATAGAGAAACTGCCTCCATCCTGGAAAGATTTCAAAATTTATTTGAAGCATAAACGCAGGGAGATGTCAATGGAGGATTTGATTCTGAGGCTTCGGGTTGAAGAGGACCACAGAAAAGGAAACAAGGTTGATGTACCAAAAATAGAAGCCAAGGCAAATGTTGTTAAAGGGACTTCCTCAAAGCAAAAATTCCAGAAGTCAAAAGCCAAGAAAATTGGTAAAAAGGTTGTCAATCTGCATGCACCAAAGGGCAAAGATTTCAAGAAAATTAAGGGCAATTGCTGGGTGTGTGGAAAATCTGGACATATAGCACAGGATTGTCGTCACCGTAAAGACCAGAATGCTCCCCGAAATGTTGTAAATTCTACCCCAAATAATCAAGCAACAAATGTCACTGCAATGGATCTTGATTTGGTTGCTGTGATATCTGAAATCAACATGATTTTAGATGTGAAGGGCTGGTGGGTTGACACAGGAATAACAAGGCATATTTGTGCAGATAAAAATTTATTTTCTGAATTTACACCAATTACTGGTGGAGAAAAACTCTACATGGGAAATTCCTCTACTTCTATTGTTGAAGGAAAAGGAACTGTGCTGCTAAAATTCACTTCTGGAAAAATAGTGACCCTAGTTAATGTACTATATGTTCCTAAAATAAGGAAAAATTTAGTGTCTGGTCCACTGCTTAGTAAGAAAGGATTCAAACTTCTTTTTGAATCTGATAAGTTTGTATTGACTAAGGCAGGGATGTACATTGGGAAAGGGTACCTTACTGATGGGATGTTCAAATTAAATGTAATAGTTTCCAATGCAATGAATAAGAATAATGCTTCCGTTTATATTGCTGATTCATTTGATATATGGCATGCTAGATTAGGACATGTTAATAATAAATTAATTCATAGAATGGTCTTCTTAGGATTGCTGCCAAAATGTGATATTGATTTAAAACACAAATGTGAAATATGTGTTGAATCAAAGTTTGCTAGGCAAAGTTTTAAAATTGTCAAAGAAAGATCAAATGAAGTACTTGGATTTCATACTGATCTTTGTGATTTCAAGTCCATACCTACAAGGGGTGGAAGAAATTATTTTATAACGTTTATTGATGATTGCAGTAAATTTTGTTATGTCTATTTGATTAAAAATAAAGATGAAGCTTTTGAAATGTTTAAAACATATAAAGTTGAGGTTGAAAATCAACTAGACAAGAAAATAAAAATAATAAGATCAGATAGGGGTGGAGAATGAGTCCACTGCTTTTGCTGATTTCTGTGCAAACCATGGAATTATACATCAAACAACTGCACCATATACTCCACAACAAAACGGAGTTGCAGAAAGAAAAAATAGAACATTAAAAAATATGATTAATTCCATGTTGAATAGCTCAGGACTCCCACATAATTTATGGGGAGAAGCATTACTTACTGCAAGCCATATATTAAACAGAATTCCATTTAAGAAGACAAATAAGTCTCCTTATGAAGTATGGAAAGGACGGTTACCGACTTATAAAACCCTTAAAGTGTGGGGTTGCCTAGCAAAAGTCCTAATTCCTTTACCAAAAAGAACAAAACTTGGACCTAAAACTGTAGATTGTGTGTTTATAGGATTTGCTAAAAATAGTGCAGCATATAGATTTTTAATTATTAAATCTAAAGTTTCTGACATGCATGTTAATACTATTATAGAATCTGTAGATGGTGAATTCTTTGAGGGAATTTTTCCTTACAAAGAAAATATGTCCATTTCATCTAAAAAGAGAGTATATGATGATACTCAAGATGAACCCTCCACTTCTGGTGTCCAAAATCAAAATGTGGAACCAAGAAGAGGAAAAAGGACAAAAATTCCAAAGAATTTTGGACTAGACTTTATTAGTTTCCTAACATAAACAGAACCACAAACCTACAAAGAAGCAATGTCTTCACCTGAAGCTCCTTTATGGAAAGAAGCTATTAACAGTGAAGTTGAATCCATTTTGCATAACCATACCTGGGAATTGGTTGATTTGCCACCTAGAAATAAACCCATTGGTTATAAATGGATTTTAAAAGAAAGCTTAAAGCCGATGGAACAATTGATAAATATAAAGCACGCTTGGTTGCTAAAAGATATCAGCAAAAAGAAGGGTTGGATTATTTCGACACCTATTCTCCGGTATCAAGAATAACATCAATAAGGATGTTAATTTCAATTGCTGCTTTATATAAAATGGAAATACATCAAATGGATGTAAAGACAGCATTTTTAAATGGAGAATTAGACGAAGAAATTTATATGGAACAACCAGAAGGATTTGTGGTAAAAGATCAAGAAAATAAAGTCTGTACACTTGTTAAGTCACTGTATGGACTTAAACAAGCGCCAAAATAGTGGCATGAAAAATTTGATCATACAATGCTGACACAAGGATTTAAAATTAATGAATGTAACAAATGTGTCTACATTAAAAATATGAAAAATTCTTGTGTGATGGTATGCTTGTATGTAGATGATATGCTGATAATGGGAACTAGTAAAGATGCTATAAATTCAACAAAAAAGATGTTGAATTCAAAATTTGACATGAAAGACTTAGGTCAAGCAGATGTCATTTTAGGAATTCAAATTAAAAGAAATAAAGATGGATATATCCTTACTCAATCCCATTATGTTGAAAAAATATTAAGAAGGTTTAATCAATTTGATTGTAAACCTGCTATGACCCCATTTGATGTAAATTGCAATTTAAAGAAAAATACAGAAGGTGCAATTTCTCAATTGGAGTATTCTCAAATAATTGGCAGTTTAATGTATTTGATGAATTCTACCAGACCAGATCTTGCTTATTTAGTAAGTAGGCTTAGTAGATATACAAGCAATCCTGGACATGATCATTGGACAGCATTGATCAGAGTGTTAAGGTATTTAAAATATACTTTAAACTATGGATTAGTGTATACTAACTATCCACCGGTTTTAGAAGGCTACAATGATGCAAATTGGATTTCTGACAGCACAGAAACCAAATCAACCAGTGGATATATATTTACATTAGGTGGAGCTACAGTTTCATGGAAATCCTCTGAGCAGACGTGTATAGCACGATCAATAATGGAATCAGAATTCATAGTGCTAGATAAGGCTGCTGAAGAAGCAGAATGGTTAAGAAATTTTTTGGAGGTCATTCTAGTATGGCCTAAGCCTGTGACAGCAATATGTATACTATGTGATAATATGGCAGCTCAAGCTAGAGCCAAAAATACTGTATACAATGGCAAGTCCAGGCATATTAGGTGTAGACACAATACCATCAGACAATTGCTCTCAAATGGAATTATTTCTATTCAATATGTGAAGTCAAAGGAAAATATTGCAGATTCTTTGACAAAAGGCCTACCAAAAGAGCAAATAAAGTTGACATCAAGGGGAATGGGTTTAAAGCCAATTGAATGAGTTGAATCAGGCGGAAACCTAACCTAGCAGATTGGAGATCCCATGGTCTAGGTTCAATAGGCAAACTAGCTTGATAAAAATTCAAATAACAATAACATACATTATACTCATTTCTATGATAGTTGGTATGTTATAAAAGGAAGTATAGGGTATGCTTTGCATTTAATGACATTGATATTATAATATTATATATCTTAAATGTCACCTATATGATAGTAAATGTGGGGTCGCATTTATGAGAATGAATAAAAGGCTAAATTCTCTAAAGCTATCATGAATACCAGGATATGTTCAGGACCAAAAAGAACACAAGCGTATAAACTACAGTATTTAAAGTTGTGTTGTGTGAGACTTATTGTCTTGATTTACTATCAAAGTGAACAGTTCAAGGTTATTAATTCCACTGCGTCATGAAGTAGATCCGATATGATCTCACTAGGGCAAGTTCAAGTCAATGAGACACTTTTCTTGAAACCTGACACCTCAATTTCTCTCAAAGAATCGATTATTACAGTTTTAAAATGTGGTATTGATTTTCTTTAATCAAATGTGGGGTATTGTTGAAATGGTTTGATTTAAACCATCAATCCCACATCGACAAAAAACAAAGTCCTTTTCTTACATATAAGTGATTATGAGACTATTACAAATCGAATGGCCAACATGCTTGGATTTGGACCCAGGTTTGTTGGAGCTCCCACAAATAGATGATACATGGACTATGGGCTCTTGGGCTCGGGATGCCATCGGGTGGTGCCTGGGCATTGGAGGGCCTTGGCCCAAAGGACATCTATTTTTGTATTTTAAAAATAATTTTTTAAAATTCAAAATTCAAGTTTGTCAGGAAGAGTTGTAACTTTTTGTTTTCAATAAACGTTACTTTCTTTCAAAAGTTATATTTGTTATAAACAGACATCTCATGTCTTTAAATTCAGAAACAAGTTACTTTGAAAATAACTTACTTGCTTACAAACTTTTTTTTTTTTTTATCTATCTGTCTTCCAAAATTTGAGAGAGAAAAAACACTGTAGTTTGCCAGACTTTTGGGTTGAGTCCTTCAACACATAAGATAGATAGTTGAATCTTGAGGGCAGTCTCCATTCGTCCTTCAAGCACTAGAAGGGGAGAAATTCTGTCTTAGGACATTGCAAATCACTGCAAGCCTCTATCTCCAGATTACCAAGTCAGTTTATTAATTATTTTATATATATATATAAATAATTTGCAAATATTCTCTATATATATATATATCTTCATATACATCACATTTTATTTTATTTTATTTTATTTATTTATTTATTTATTTTTGGTTCTGCTATTCTCTGTATAGTGATTGATTGTCTGTTTCCAACAACAACCCATCCACCAACCTCTGGCAATGGATTCAGGTATGCTTCCGCTTTCTCTTATCTCTCTTTTCTCTTGAATTGACATGGTTTAGTAACATGTATTTAGGGTTTGATTAAATCATGATATAGAAACATGTTTATGTCAAACTTTCAGGTTAATTATGTGCCTATGCACGTTAGATTCGATATTAATCAAATTCTTTACAATCAGAACTCGTCTTCGCTTGAGTAGAATTCAAACAGCTAACCTGGTAGTTACTCGTACCCCAAGATCGTTTTTCCACCATCTGAGCTAGCGCTCTGATGGCTGGCCAAGAGTAGAACCAAGTACTTGGGATTTTCATCCCAAGCCTTGGACCACCAAGGCAACCACTTTGTGGTTTAAATTCTCTTATTCTCTTTTCTTCTTTCCTCTTACTCTTCTAAATTCTCTTCTTTTTTTTTTTCTTTTTTTTTTCTTTTTCGACAGATCTTTGCATCTTCTTCCTCAATTTTCTTCTCAACCTTTTTTTCCCAATCATCATCATCAATTTAAAGAACACAAAATTAATAACTTATCATTTTGAAGAACAAAAACATTAAATAAATTTTATTTTTAGGCAGATCTGGACATCTTCTTCTCCAATTTTCTTCTCTCATAGAAAACTTTTTTTTTTTTTGAAAACCCAGATCTCAATTTTTTCTTCTTCCAACCATAATCAACATTTTTTTTTTCTTCTCAATCTCATCCTCAACAACATCTACTCCATTCTCAAATGAAAACTCGAAATCTCCATTTGAGATCTCTACCCACCAAATCAACAAAAACTTAAAATCTCCATTATCGGAGATCTCACCACCACTGTCTTTTCTCTCCACATCAAATTTTGCTATGTTCAAAATATATTGTTTTATGTTTCAGATTTATAAAAAGTAAAAAAATTTAATACACAAATACGGAATATGAAATATTTATTTAATGGTTTTAAAAATTTGAGATGGAGATGATGAGCCGAAGATGGTAATGAAATATTGCCAAAAAATTTAAGAGAGAAGTTAAAATTATGAACCTGAAGATTTTTTATTTGGTTTGTAAAATTAACTGTGTGGCAAAATTTGATTGGTTGGTTAGGTCAACTCACATTTAATGTCAAATGTCAGTATTCCATTGGGTCCGTCTCTCTAACATCAGCTGTGAGAAGATCCCATAGAAGATTTTCTTCTAAACTAAACAACCTGACACAAACTGAAAAATAAAAATGCAAATATCAACAGGACAACAAAAACAAAGACAACGTCTACTATCCTAGTTTTTTTTTTTTTTTTTTTTTTTTTTTTTTTTTTTTTTTTTTTCAATAAAAATAAAACCTTAACTACAACTTCTTTTGAATCAAAACTAACGGCTAACAAATATTTTAACACGTAAAAGAAAAATAACACTACTGATAAATGGTAACATCTAATTATTTCCACATTTATTTGAATTAAATGTGATTGATACTCATGAAGAGAATTGAGGAACAACGGCCAATTTTAAAGTTGAAAAATTTGGGTCTTAAGAAGTTGACCCAATCTGTGAAGGGCAGTTTCTAGTTACAACTGGCACATCTAATGCACTTGCGGAAGATCAGGATCTAAGTGAGAGTTTTTCTCCAATTCAAATTCAAGCAGCTGAATAATTTTCTAATCAAGATGTGGGAATTAATGTTAATATCTCCAATGATTTGAATACCAAGTATTTAAATCTGGAAGATAATAATGAGAATCATCAATGTTCTCTAAAGAATATTTGCATTAATAACAGAGTGATTCTTGACAATCCAAAGATTTCAAACTTCCAGAATTTTGATCAGCAAGTTTTGGATGAGGTTTTAGGAGATAAAAGAGGCAAGATTAATAAATCCGAAGACCAAGATATTAATACTTCAAATTCTAATCATGGTCCAGTAGATCCTGTGTTTGACAATAATTGGATTCTTGTGGTGACCAAATCAAAAAAAAAAAAAGTGAAGCCAACTTTTAAGATTTTATCTAATTCCAAGTCTCAAGTGAGTAAGAGAAGTTCTAGCATCTGTTTTGGAGTTATGAAGTCCAAGTCTTCACTGTCACTAGAAGTCTAACTCCATCAAAGTTGGGCGTTTTTTAGGTTCAGGTGAATCGTCCACAATGTCAATATACTCTCTAGTATTTTTATTAGTATTTGCTTCGTTGACTACCTCTTTATCAAACATGTTATTTAAAAGAGGTAATTACACACAACCTACATGTGGCATATATATTAATAGGTAAAAACAACTTTTCACAAAATTTACACACAACTTCCCTGTAGTTAGTCAACTCATGTTAACATTAATAGTTTGAAGGGTAATTTTGTCTATTAAATATAAAGTTGTGTACACATCACATCGATAATTAAAGCTTGTGCCAAATAATATTAAAAAAAAGAATTTTGAAATATAAAAAATAAATTAAAAAGAAATCCGTGAAAACGTCACATCCATAGTTAGAGCTTGTGCCAAATAATATTAAAACAAATGAATTTTGAAATTAAAATAAAATAAAAAGAAATACTAAGATGCATGAATGTGATTGTTCTGTTGTACTATCACACTTTAGAACTATCCATTGAATTTCTTTCTTTCTCTGATTTCCAGTATGAAACCTTAAAAAATATAAAGTTTCATCATTTTAGCTACCATATTCTTCATCATCTTCACAGAACAATCTGGTTGCTTGGGAAAGTTACAAAGGAAGAACGGTTATTCTCTAGGAGATAGGGCAACGGTAAGGAAAATCTTCGACTTTGTGTTACTTAGATGGTTTTTGTTATTTTGTGTGTTTTATTGATTGAGAACGATGAAATTGTTCATCATTTTTGTTAGAGTTAGGGTTTTGGTCATTTGAAAACACAGCAGATTTTGGTTTTTGACTTAAAAAAATAAAATAAAAACCATTATTACCTTAGGCAAAGACTAGTAAACCATTATCCAATGGAAACATAGTAGAGATGAGGTCTTTAATTTCGATTATGCAATGACATGTATGTACTTTCATAATGCATTGACAGGAGTTCATATATGCTCTCATGGCTTTTTGGTTTGTATCCTCAAATAAATGAAATCAGTGATTACTGATGCTGGTATTAATTTATTTTCGTCGAGATCATTGTACCACAGACATGGAATTTTCGTTGCTAAATAGTAAACCAGTTCAGTTCACATCTTGTAGTGTTTTTTTTAAAGAAATTTTGTTCTGCAGATTGGATTGATTAAAAAAAAATGTTTAAAAATGTTTCTTTTTAGAGGGTTTTTTTTTTTTTTTTTGAGGTCTGACATTTCGAAAAAAAAAATGTTTGGAGTGGATTAAAATATGTTTAACAAATTTAAAAAAAAAAAAAAAAATTGCTGGTCAAATTAGTTTGATGTTAGTGGCTTCTGGTATGGTATTCTATTCAAATGAATGGTTGTTTCATTTGTTTGATGTTTGTGACTTCTGGTATGGTGCTCTGTTCCATCAATGATACCCTGTTTCATTGCATGTTTCATTATCTGTTGTTGACATGGTATGTTTTTCCTGGTATGGATCTCCAAATTTGATTTGTTGCATGTGTTTGATGTTTACGGCTCTATTTATGGTGTACTGTTCTATTAAATGGTACTCTGTTTTATTTTATGATGTGTGCAGATATGTAAGTTTCATTATTTGATGCTGGTTTAAAGTTAATGTGATAATTGTTTATATTTGTGTTGTGTAGGGATTTTATATTCAATATCACTGCATCTTTTTTGGGTAAAACTGTTGAGATAGGAAAGTGCACTAGGGATTTAATATGTCTCAAAGATATTTGGGATAGTGTTATGATGGAAATATTAGGTTTTTCGACTGTTGTTGGTGAGAAGTTTCATCAAGAGGTCCAAATTCCTTGGAGTGATGAAGTGAGGGAAATAGATTCAGATAATCAATTGATGGATGTTATGAATGAGTTTGAGTTGAAGAACATTAACAAAATTCACTTAATTATCAACTTCATCCCATTGAAAACAATATTTCCTGAACAACTCGAATTACACCCAAATAGTAATAAAAACTCAAACAGTCTACCCAACTTACATCCAACCCAACAACAAAGCCCAATGCCAACACAACAACCCAACTTACAACCAAGTGACATTGTATGTGTTGAATCCTCACTGGTGCCTTCTTATTGTAACACTGATGAGGAGGCACACACTGAAACCGATTGGGCACCTAGTGACATTGATTGGGCCTATAGTGATTGCTCAAATGGGGACCAGAGTGATGACTCAAACGGGGTCCACATTGATGGCTCGGATGGTCTGTCTGATATCAATGGAAGTGGGGTTAACGAGGAGGAAATGGTACTAATAAATAGTGATAATGAGTGTGAGGGATACCGACCAAGTAGTGGCCATGCATTTGTTTTGGGGGATGATGGAAGTATTAAACTAGAGGTTGGATAGCTTTTTCAAAATTCTTCTCACTTTAGGGATGTAATCCTAGATTATTCCATTCAAGAGGGGTTCAGGCTTAAAAGAATTAAGAATGGAGGAGAAGAATTACTAGTAGGTGCTTAGTTAAGGGCTGCCCTTGGAGAGTGCATGGGTCTCCAACATATGACAGAAAAACCTATATGTTGAAGACTCTAAGGGATGAGCATATTTGTCTCTCAGTGACTAGCTATAAAGATGTAACCTTTAACTGGTTAGGGAAGAAGTTTGAGTCACTCATTAAGCAAAACCCTAACATGAAAATCAGGGTGTTTGGTGCAATTGTGTTAAGAACTTGTGGGGTTTCAGTATTAGACCATACCCTTTATAAGACTAAGAAATATGCCCTGAACATAGGAAATGAAGACCACAAAAAAAGTTACAACAAGCTTTACAAATATGGTCACATAATTATTGAGAGAAATCCAGGTTCAGATGTCAAGTTAGATACCATATCCTACAACCCAAATGACAATGTCCCTGCCCATTTCAATAGATTCTTTCTAAGTTTTCATGGCCAAAAAATGGGTTATTTAAAAGGTTGTAGACCTTTCATAGGACTTGATGGGTGCCACTTGAAAGGTCTATATGGGGGATTTTATTATGTGCAATAGCAATAGATGCAAATTGTGGTGTGTATCCAATTGCATCAATTTGCATTGGGGGTGTGTGAGCTTGAGTGCCAAGAAACTTGGATTTGGTTTCTTCAACTATTGTATGAGCACATGGGGCAACATGATAACAGGACTGTTTGTTTTATGACTAATAGGCAAAAGGGATTGGTTGCAGCTCTTCATGATTGTTGGCCAAACCACATCAATAGATTTTGTGGAAGACATTTTACAGAATCTGTTGAGTACATTCAAGATTGATTACCTTAAGGACTTGTTTTGGCCTGCTGCAGTAAGTACAAATGTGGCTGAATTTGTAAAAAAAATGGGCGACATTAAGAACGCTTCTGAGAGAGCACATCAGTATTTAATGGATATTCCCTTAGAGCTTTGGTCTGTTCACGCCTTTGACACATTAACCAAAACAGACCACAATACCAACAACATAGTTGAGGCATTCAATGGATGGTTGAACAAGTATCGAAAACTCCCAATGCTGACTATGCTGGAGACTGTAAGAAAAAAGTTCATGAAAAGTATTCATGAACGATTTGAGGCTGCAATGCATTGGGAATCCAACATACCTCCAACAGTAAACAAAAAGCTGTAAGAAGCATAGAAAAAAGGGAGGTATTTGGATCCCTTGCGTTGTGGAGAGTGGGAGTTTGAAGTTGTTGATGAAAATAGGCAATTTGTGGTGAAACTTAATGAACATACTTGTGATTGTGGTATCTAGGCTGTCAGTGGGCTGCCTTGCAAGCATGCAATGGCTTGCATTACCAAGAAAAGGGATGATGTTGAGGAGTATGTGCATCATTACCTAAAGAAGCTGGCATATCTAAGAACATATGCCAATGTCATCCATGCACTTCCAGGTGAAAATTCTTGGCTGAATGTTCAGTATAAGACTGTGTTGCCACCGATAATAAAAAGGAAAGCAGGCAGACCTAAGTTGTCTAGAAAAAGAGGTGCAGCTGAACCAGCTAGAGTGCAAAGGTCTGTTGGTTTCAAATGCAGCAAATGCCAACAAACTGGGCATAATAGTTGGACTTGCAAAGAAAAGGAACCAGATGCTAGACAAAGGAAGAGATATCAGGTAAATAACAACATTTTTTCATATTCTTATTTGCTTTTACGTTTATTAACTGATTTCCAATTACAAGTTGGCAGTACCTCTAATGCACATTCCTCCAACAGTATAGCTAAAAAAACCAAGACATGTCAGGTATTTTTTTTTTTAATATCACTTTGATTATTCCATACCAAATCTGTGAATAATATATATATATATATTAAGCTGCCAGCAGCTCAAGCTTTACAGCTGCAGGGAGGACACAAACAATTGAACATATGACTACTAGTGCTTCAAATTCTTCAACTGTTGTAATGAGGACTACAACTGCTGGTCATATCCCACCTACAAGAGTACCCAACTCTACACCACCCGGGAGGATCACAAGAGTAATTTCTAACCTCTAATTTCCCATCTTCAAGTTCTTAATTAACTTAAGTTGTTAGTCAATTTATAATGTGATACTTTTTTTTTTTTTTTCATTTTATAATGTGGTGCTCATCTGGTGTAGGTACTTTGGTTTCCATCAACCCAACCAACTACATCAACTCAAGGATTTCAGCCACATCAACTTTCTCGGTCATCTCAGGATGTAACACCAACTGCACCTTATGCAACCCGGCCATCTCAAGGGTCTGGATATAAGACATCATTTAATTGAAATGGGAGTAAGTTGGTGTAGTTAACTTTATTAGTTCAATATAGCATGGTTTTTTTAAAAAAAAAAAAAAAATTTGGATTCTATCATCCATGCACAGTTAGGTTGCTGTTTTTGGATAGATAGAAGTATTTAGATTGCTTTTTGGCTAATATGGATAGTGCAAATGTTATGCACGGTTTTTGTGGATATGGCTATTTCATGCATATATGTTATTCTAGTTGTTTTATGCACACCCCTTCTTTATGTTGGATATTATAATTGAAGATTATTATGGTACAGAATTCAGTATCGAACAATATTAACCAATGTTTATGTTGCTCACCTATTTTGTGTTGGTATTTATTTCATACCAAAATGTTCATAAAAAAAAATCTCACTACATATATTTAGCTCTTAGTATTACACACAATAAAGACAAGCTGGATTTTCGAGTTTCATGTGGAAAAAAAAAAAAATTACTAGGATTTTTCTATGATTTCAAAAATTTTAATGCAACCTTCTTGCCATTGTAACAATTTTGATTTTTAAACTTGATCAAGCCTCCATTAATTATACTATTGCTACCATAAAAACTTTCTATGACTGAGCAAAAAAAAATCTGCAATGTATGAATGAAAAACAAGAAAATATTGCCCAAATAGTTGGGATTTCAGGCCAATGGTAACTTAAGACTTGATGGATGCCACTTGGGATATATTGGTAAAAAAAATAGCATACCTTCGTGCCTCCACTTAATGTTTTAATAAATAAAAAATTCTCACTTTCCAAAGAAAAAAATAGGAGGGAAAAGACCTTGACATAACTTCAAGGGTATTTCAGACTTTTCAAACAACTAGCATTGTCAAAGGTTAAGGCTAACGGGAGTTGACTAATAGTATGGAAGTTCTGTGTAAATTTTGTGAAAAGTTGTTTTTACCTGTTAATATGTATACCTCAGGTAGGTTGTGTGTAATTACCTCCCATACTCCACAAGCTTCTGATTCCACAGCCCAGTAAATCATCCTAGTCCTCAGTGTCTTGCATAGTTTCAGCCAGAGCCGCAAGAAAATCATCCCCACAATGCTCCACAGAGATAAAATCCCACCCATCGTCACCTTCATAAAAAATCAAAATTGACACCCAATAATAATAATAATAATAATAATAATAACAGCATCAAAAACACTCAAATTTTCACAGATTCAACAATCACTGAAACTCCAGAAAAATTATAAATTTATTAAAATTTTCAACACCATTTGATGAATTTGAAACCTTGAAGAACTCAGTTTCATTAGAAACCTTCAATTACCAATAATTAGTGTAACAAATACTATAAAGGGGTAATTACCCTAGTGGCCATCGACTTTTGCCACCACTATCAAAATGGCCACCAGATGGGGAAATGGATGGAAAATAGCCATTTTTGGCAAACATTCTTACACTAATGGCCATTCCATCAAATTCCATCCATTTCCATCCAATTACATCCATTACGTGGCATTTTGGTAAATATAGGAATGACATTAATTTATTTTATAAGTTTTTTGAAAATCAATTTTTTCTTTTGTTTTTTGAAACAAATAATTATATTTAGTGTGTATATATGTATAGCATATCTCAAACATATATATATATATATACGTGTGTGTGTGTGTGTGTGTGTGTATATATTTCTTTTTTGAGAAGATTAAGGCTACAAAATCTAAAAATTATAAAAAAATATATTTGAGATAAATTGGAAAGAAATATATATATATATTTTTTTTCTTTTTTGAGAAGATTAAGACTACAAAATCTAAAAATTCTAAAAAACATATTTGAGATAAGTTGAAAATAAATAAATATATATATATATTCTTTGTTGAGAAGATTAAGGTTACAAAATCTAAAAATTCTAAAAAATATATTTGAGATAATTTGAAAAGAAATATATATATATATGTATATATACACACTAAATATAATTATTTATTTCAAAAACAAAAGAAAAAATTGATTTCCAAAAAATATCTAAAATAAATTAATGTCATCCCTATATTTACCAAAATGTCACTTAATGGATGAAATTGGATGGAAATTGATGGAAATTGATGGAATTGGATGGAATGGTCATTAGTGTAACAATGTTTGTCAAAAATGGTCATTTTCCATCTATTTCCCCATCTAGTGGCCATTTTGATAGAGGTGGCAAAAGTCGATGGCCACTAGGGTAATTACCCCTACTATAAACTACCCAATACATCCAAAAAATAATATCATACAAAAAAAAAAAAAAAAAAAAAAAATCATGTTTTTAGTAAATCCCAATTAACAAATATGAAATTTAACCAAAACCAATTCGTTTTTACTCAATTTAAGTCAAATTTTCTACTTTCAACAAAATCAAACAACCACTGAATTGAATTTTTTTTTAAAATATATATATATAAAGAAATATCGTAGAGAGAAATCAAACGGTTCAGGCATTTCTTTGCCGATTCTTCACCGAAACCGAAATCAAGTGCCAAGGTGATTAATCGAGCTTTCTCCAACTCGAGATCGTGAGAGTCCATTCCTGTGATTGATTGAGTAATCGAAATTTTCGGCGCCTAAATGAAACCTTGAGTGAAATCACATCAATTTGTTTAATTTATATGAAGTCTCAAAACAACGTTGGATTTTCACTTACCACCATCTATTTGTTTGACCGACCCGAACCTTAGATTTACCCGAAATGATTAGGGCCAGACGGAATTGACCCAAACTGAATGCCCCACGCATGTATACATAGTATATACACACTAATAACATGTATAACGAAACAAGTGGCGGCAATGTGGGTCGGCATGGCCCATTTGTGCTGGGCCGAAGGAGCCTGTTTTTGAATATGCACTCAGCCTGGCACGGCACAACAAGTTGCCATGCCATGCCAGGCCCGACTCGTTTTCAAAAACTAGGGGCCCCGCACGTGCCGGTGAGCCAGGTCGGGCCAGCACGCAAGCCAACAATTTTTTTTTATATAATTTAAATATTTTAATTCAATTGTAGTACATTATAATATTATTTAAACAATTTAAATTATATAATTTTAATTGTAATTTGTCTATCTTATTTATTATTTTAGTCTAATAAAAAAATATAGAAAATAGAAAGATTTATTATTTTATTTAATAAAATAATTCAAAGAATAAATAAAGCTAAAAGATTAAATAAAATAAAAATAGATGAAATTATGAAAATATGAAATGAAAAATTATTTATTTATTTCGGAGTCTTAGTATTACATATTTACATTATTGCATTATTAAAAACCTTACCAAGAAAAACCGAGTGGGATAAAAACTTGGTAACGGAAAACGAGTGCAATCGTATTACAAGTTAATGTACATGTATAGCGTAGAAGTCCTAGATATAGTTACTGTCGGAACTCTCTTCGACATATACTGAAAGTTTGAATAAGTTGTTCTTCTACCGTTTCATTTTGCATCCTCTTTCTAGCACGCTCCCAATCCCGAATGCATGCCAATACCTCCACCATCTCTGGAGTCAAAGAACTTCTTTCTTCAACAATTCTTCCAATCGTGCTGAATACCTGTTCTGAGGAAACAGTGGAGACAGGGATAACCAGTATGTCATGTACTAGGTGTGACAGGACCGGATATATATAGATGTAGGTCTTCCACCATCCTTCTGGATTGGAAGATCTGGTCTGACGTACTTAACAGCCTTGAATGGCTTCGTACGTACTTTTATTCCCTTATGCTCATAGTACCCAGACTAGTGGAGAAGGGAGGGCATTAGGTAGCTAATACAGTCCATTTCCCTTACCCTCACCCTTGACACGCTTTTGGCACGCAGTGAGTCGTAAAAAGTGAACACCCCATCTTCAGGGAAGAGATGGCAGAGAACTCAATGGTTGCCCACATTACAGGGGATTAGAACCTATGGAGGTGATCGAAAGATGAGAAACGGGTTTAGCAATTGATGTCTTGAAATGTTAGTAATAAGGAAAAATAGTATAGGAAAGATAGCCCACCGAATTCATATTCCACCATTCGAGTCGAACTAGAATTGACCCACCGCCTCTCACTGCATCCATACACTGTTCGTCGTGGATGAAAGACATGACATCAATGTCCAGAAAATCAATCCATGAATCCTTTGTTTTTCTACCCCTCTTTTGTACCGCTGTGGTCTTTGGTTGCAATGTTGCCTTCAACGGGTCCCATTTCTGAGCAAGATAACACTGTTTAAAGGATTTGTGTTACTTTTTCGGAGACAAGGATGTGTTATACTCATTAAATGACTGTTGGATACGCAGTTACTCGGATATACTTACGTAGAATGAACAGTCAAACATTGTGATGTCCTACGCATACTCGTCATATGTGGAACAACACCGCCTCCGTAGAACATCCATAAAGCTGTTAACATGTTGATAGAATTTTGGTTTGTATTAAAAAGGATTGTTTAAGGTATTTAGCCAAAACATAAAGGGATAAATAACATATACAATAAATAGCATGTACAAAAACAGTTATAATTACCAGGTTGGAGAACTACACCGACGGGCTCTTTATGTCGAGAAAATTTTACTGAGTAAATCACTATTCTTGACCCACATAAAGACTGTGGTAGTACACGAAACGTATTAGATGCAAGTAAAAAAGATAGATAATATGAGGATGAAGAGGTTACAAAAATTAAATATTCGATGTCCAATAAATCGTCATCATCAGTAATATCACGGAGCTGTCCGCTTTTTACTCGCTTTCACTTCTTCCTTTTCTCGGGATCGATCCAAAGGGTGTTTAGAAATTTGGATCTCTTCTGCTTCCTCGCGATTTCTATATCCCTTTTCGGGTAGTTGTCTGACATTTTTTCCAAGAGAATTATACTTCCTTCCACTCCCGGAACCATCAAGTTGGGATCCGAAGATCTGTAAGGTTCGAGATCGATCGTACGTTTGCGGCCTATAGGTGACCCTATACGAGCCTGTGTCACAACTAATGCAATTAAAAGCACTGCTATATGATGAAAGAAACATTGCTATATTATCACAGAAACTCGAAAATTGACTAAACCGTAACTTGTATGTACCCATTTGGATAACGCGAAATAGGTAATAAGAAAGCAAAAAATAATAAATGGGTAATGCGGAATAGGTATTAAGAAAGCCAAATAATATTGTACTATGTAAGGACTTGGATCAGAATATGTACATGTACCTCAACTGCAACTTCAAATTCATCGACTTTAGGAGCATGTTTATCCGGTTTTGGGGCCTCGGAGTCTTTATTATCAACTTCCTCAGATTTATCTTTTTTGTCGGCAGGGTCGGAGGTAGTCACATGGACATTGTACCGATTCTCTTCAGATTCATTGACTTTGGGAGCATGTCCATCTAGTTTTATGGCCTCACAGTCCTTATTATCATTTGCCTCAGTTTTGTCTTTTTTGTTGGCAGAGTCAGAGGCAGTCTCATGCACATTGTACAGATTCTCATGCATCGCCTTCTCCAAATAAGCAGGCATCACCTTCGGAAGAATGTCATTTAGTGCTTGAGGGAGGACCTTAGGGAGCACATCATTAAGTGCTTGAGGAAGCACCTTGGGTAGAACATCATACAACACCTTTGTTATCACCTCAGAAGTATTTTTTTCGGTAACCTCATTAGGCAACACATCCTTCACTGCTGCCTGGGGAAGCACCTTGGGGAGAACGTCAAACAAGACCTTTGTCATCATCCCACACATACTTTTATATGTAACCTCCTTTGGATCAGGGTCATCCATGCAGTTTGGATTGGGTGTAGTCTCAGGAGATTCATTGTTGGGAAACAATGTCCTTTGAACCGAAGGTGGACACGATTTGTTATGGGAATCAATTTGTTCATTTTTCTTTTTGGTTTCCTGGTTATCCAACTCTGGAATACCACCAGGCAATTCACACCCTACTTGATCATCAGTGAAAGTTCACAAAATAACACGGTGTGTATACGATATCAATCTAGTGGGGGGGGGGGGGGGGGGGGGGGGGGTGAATAGATTTTAACTAATTTTCACCCAATTTTCGTTTAAGGTCAATATTACGAAAATGCCCCTAATAGTCAATATAAAAACAACAAGTGTAATATGGTGCGGAATTATAAATGACACTTGATGTATACGTGGAAAACCCAACCACTGGGAAAAAACCACGGGCTGTTTAGTGCGCCACACTCGAACCTCGAAATCCACTAATTGAAATGGAGTTTACAACCTATGTAGACCTCGTCTAACACTCCGGTCTATAACCCCCCACTTCTACCACGCGGGCCTTTAAAAGTGGCTCTAGTCCATTTTGCTTGTGGCCTAAGCAACCTTAGCCAACAAGACTTAACTTCTCAATGAAGAGATAATACAACCTATGTGTGAATATATAAAAATACTCAATAAATGCAATAAGAGCTAGGCAACCCTATATGCTTATCTAGGATGATAATATGTCAATAAAAACACTCCTAGATATCAATAGCTAAATGACATGTCAAATAGCTTAGCTAACAATAGATTATAAAACCTAGATAGCTATCACAATACAACAATCAATCATGTCATCACAAACAATCTCTATTTTGAATATAAGAAATTAATCTAAGATTATTCAAATAATAAAAGAGATGCCTTGATAAATAAAACACTAAATATCAATGATAAAAGTGAAGAATATACCAAGGGAAGTGTGATGACCAAAACCCATTCAAATAAGCAAACTAACTATGCTAGAAAATGCTTAGATGATCTTTGATGCACATGTATTTGGTTTGAGTGTTTAAAGATGAGTTCTTGGTAATTTTTCTCTTGAAAAAATATTCTAAGTGAAAAATATGATATTTGGAACTCTTAGAAACAACCTAAAATCAAAGAGATGTATATATAGGAGTCATAAGTGAAGTGAGGTCGTTTTGAAAAAACGCATCAGATTTGGCCTCTTGCGCTGGTCAGCTTGCGCTTGTGACCAGCGCAACATCACCAGCGCAAGGTGCAAAAAATTGCACAGGCGCTGGTGACCAGCGCTCCACACAGGCGCCACACCAGCGCCAGAGAACTGGGCGACCACTGGGCGATTTGCGCTGGTGAGATTGCGCAGGTGACCAGCGCATAGGCGCGACAGCGCACCAGCTCGAGATTCGAGCGCTCCGAAACATGACCAAACAACATCAAAACCTTTCGTATAATATATCGTTAGAAAGGTATGGAAGTCTACTTTCTACTCCAATTTATGGAATAAAATTTCAATGTCTGTAGAAAAAGTTATGGTCAATGGAGTGACCAAAGGTCAGAAACGGACAACAACAGAGTTGCCCTGTTTTGGTGGTCACTTTGGAGATTTCAAAATCAATCCAAACGATCATGAAACATTACGAATAATATATCGTTGGAAAGGTATGAGTGTCTAGTTTGTCTAGAATTTTACAAAACTCAATTTGAAACTTTGTGTAAAAAGTTATGGTCATAAGACCATACAAAGGTCAGTTTTGAAAAACATTTAAATCATTGAAATCCAATATTTTGAACCTAGACACTTTACTCCAATCAACCAAACCAAATCTAACACTTATCCAAGAGAAGAATAAGACCTTCTCAAGTGGTCAGCCATCGTGCTAAGATATGCACACCATCGTGCAAGCACGGACGTTTCCGGTCACACAAGCGGAAACGAATTACACCACACTTAAGGCTAACAAACATGAAGTGCAAGTGTGGGATGTGAATGCATCCTAATGCCTAACATGTCATGGCATTTTAATCCTAAGATGCAATCAATAAAATATGCAAGAAGAGATGTTTAAAAAACATGAATGCACACATATAAAAACACACAATAAACACAAGGTATGGATATGCATGGAATGTGTGTGTGTGCAACTATATCTCTTCAAAGCAAAGCAAGCACAAGAAATTTACCTTTGGTGCTTCTCCTCTTGAGGTCTTGAGGGCCTAATCTACCCTTACAACAAAACCCCCAGATGTGGTTTGCTCACGAAATAAGCCAATCAAAAACCGGGAATCCTTACAATCAGTAATAAACTCAGTTCGATACGGCTGGGCAGGGCATCCCTATGAATAAAACTTTCACAGACGAAGCCCATGTCGATTGATTTGAAGTAGGTTTACTGTTTTTCAACTGGAGTAAGTTTCATGTCCACTGTTACCAACTGCACATATCAGAGGATTACCATTAATGTTAAAGTGAGATCAAAATCTAACATGACAATTAAAGTCTGCAAGTGACATGGGTACTTATACATATATATATATACACACATACACTGTGTTTTTTGAATAAATTTTCATCGAACCCAGTCGAAGTGTTGAAAAACTCCCAGTTTTTGAACTGTGGATAAATCGAACCGTGGCGCATGCCAATTACGCCGGTTAGAAAAAGAAATCTTTTAAGGGCCCAAACCTATTAAGGTTTTCATTAAGTAGCGTTATAAACATGTGTTAGGAAATGAATCCGGTTAATCGGTATCTAAGCCATAGTGGTCGGTGTACATACCTGAAAACATAGAAGAAACCCGGAAAGGTTGTAAGTGATGGTCGGTTTCGGTTCTGGTTTGCTTTCAGTCTTTTTTTTTTTTTTTGCCTCTTTTTTTTTTTTTTTTTTTGCATTCCCTTTTGAAGGACTTGCATTCTGTGATTCTTATTCACCTTCACCTTCAACAACTGCTTCGTTTGATGGTTTGAGTTTGTGGTGGTTTTTGTGTATAACATTTTTTATCCAGTGCAAAGTAAAACTATACATGTATGAATCCCATGGAAAACCTTTAAAATATCCACGTATGAACCCCAATAATGCAATCCATAGTGGTACACGGTCACGTGTGTCGATAGTGCATAAGATATAGCCTATGACCAACATATTTGCCATCTTCAAGCCATCTTCACCTTAATCGTCGGTGAGTCGTTTAAAAGTTTTGAACAAAGATTCGTACGTAGGTTGGTTCTGGAAATGTCTTGCGTATAGGCTATTCTCCATTGGACTATACTTTGCCCTTATTAATCCTTCTGGCAATTTACCCATTTTTAGCCAAAAACATAGGCAAAACTCAACATGATTGAAACGATGTTGTTGCATACCCAGCCCAAACCACATTTCGTCATCTCGAGGTGGTGATGCATTACCAGACCTACTGGTGTATTGGATCTGCCTTTTCAAAATAAAATGCAAAACCTTTACATGTATAGTGACGAGCAATCGCAGACCTAAGTAGTGGCCGAAAGGTCCTTGCTTAAACACCTCTGAAACTTGTAATCTGCCTAAAACTTCGTCAATGTCACCAACAATGTTACAGTGCTGCCGACTTTTCGAGTTTATCCTTGCATTAGTCCATCCCTCGTGATCCGGATATAAGAAGGTTAACATCTGAAAATAATAGGCAGGTCGTGTAAAAAACAATAGGCAATTCGTCAAAGCATGGAAAATCAAAATATAAGTGGCTAACATTAACATGTGATGAAAAGTAAGTCAAAGTCATGAGAGGATATTATGGTGGCATCATGGAAATTCATGTCAACATCATGGAATCGAAAGCATCATGGAATGCCCATGTTAGCCTTGGTCATGGCATCATGGAAAGAAAGTCATGGAAATTCATGTAAGGGGGATCATGGAATCAAGGAATCATGGAATGTCATATCAACATCATGAAATGGCATGGCAACATCATGAACGCATCATGGAAATTAGCATCATAGAAATCATGGAAATCTTCATGTGAAGTCATGGGGGATATGGCAACATCATGGAAAGGTTCATGTAAAGTAATGGAGCGCATCATGGAAAGTCGAAATCATCATGATCACATCATGGAAAGTAGAAGCAACATGGAAAGAAAGTCTTGGCAACATGGAGGACGAAAGTCATATGGGATTGAAAGCCCCATGGAAAGTCCCCTGATGTGCTCATGGAAAGTCATATGGAATGGAAAGAAAGACTTTCCATGTAAAGTCATGGGGCACATCTATTTTCATGTAATATTGGTCTTGGATCCATGGGGCACATCATGGAAAACTTCATGTAGCAGTCATGGGGCACATCATCGAATGCATCATCAGCGCATCAGGGGAAATCTTCATGACCAATATTGGGGTAAATCATGGTAAAAATCAAGACCTAAATGGGCAAGTAACGCAAATTAATTCCATATTTCCAGATTTCAAATAATTCCAGATTTCCAAAAACACCCTAATACCACATTAGGGACAACAGAAAAAGGGATAGAGGACATAAGTCCCTTATATCAAGACAAATGTTATGGAAATAATTAGGTATCGTACCGATTATGAGCACAGCTAATTCGATCCTACCTCGTTTTCACACACTATGGTCGTCGAGGTATCGGCTTTCCCGCTTTCCTGTTTTCCCTTACCTACGCTCGTCGTTCTTCACTCCCATTTTCCCTTGTCAAGGCTTTCCCATTTTCCCTCACCTACGGTCTTCGTTCTTCGCTGTGACTTTCCCGTTTTCACTTTGATCGGTTTTGTTACAGACTCTAGCTTTCCGTTTTCCCTTTTCAAACGAGAATCCATTACAAGGGGTAATTTAGTCCTTTAGAAGAACACTTAAATGTCAGGTCATAATAATTAAATAGGGGTACAATTGTAAGATCAGGTATTTAAATACAATCAAGTGGTCAGAATTGGGTTTTTAATAACTCCTGGCTATATGTTGTTTTGGCATCTTTAAAGTCGCTATATTTGAAAACCCCACATTATTTTAAATAATTTAAAAAAAAAAAAAAAAAACCCATGTATCGCACGGGTTGCCACACTAGTATAATCATATAATAATAGATTTTTTATACTTTTAATGTGGTTGCGACACGTGGCAATCATAAATGTTATTAATTTTCAATTTTTTAAAAATATATATATATATAATATAATAATAATCATATTATCTTATATAATATAATAATAATAGACTTTTATGTGGCAATCATAAATATTAAATCATATATATCTTATCATATCATATATATATAATAATAGACTTTCACGGCACCACATGTCGCTATGAGAGAAGTTTGGTATTAAATATGATTAATTCAATTATTCTATTAATTTATTATTATAATTTTTTAAAAGATAAATATAATATCCATAAATGCATTAATCATTCATCTCATAATTGTAAATTGTTACTTATGTAATGCATTGATCTTTCATCTAATTATAATCCCCATCAATTTTAGGTAACTAATTATATTCATGTACTCATGATAAACATATCGTAATTGTTAATTATTATTTACCATTCATCTTCTATAAACCGAAGTCTTATCAGATTTTATCTCTCTCTTTATATATATATATATATACACAGCTTTACGCTTTACAATGTAACTAAACACAAAAGTTTATGATGGCATGATGGCATGTGAAAAGAAGTTGGAGAATCAAAGAGCCGGCAAAGGTTAATTAAATACTCAAAGTTTTTTTTTTTTTTTTTTTTTTTTGTTCTTGAGAAATTTAAATAATTCTGATGGTTTATATATTAAATTTGAAAATTTGTACTATTGTAGCAAATTTGTTTTTAAATTTTTTTAGGAAGCCAGTTGAACACAAACAAGAAAGCGATGACAATCCAGATAATATTGTGTGTTGTTTCTTTTATTAGGTTTTTTCCTAAATTTTTAATGCTTCTAGTACATTAATTTTCATGTGAAGTTTTGTGGTACATTAATTTTTTATTTTCTTGAAGCTGAGACCAGGTGATTTCAACTTCTTTTTCTTTTCTTTTTTTATTTCTTTTACTTTCTAAATTTGTTGCTTTCGAATGTCATTAAGTGAATAATAATTGTATTTGGTCTTTAATTTTTGTTTCATGATAAGAAGATAAAAATGTTCATTTGAAATTTTGAGGTTTTAAGGGCATGAAATCGGTTTCTTCTAATGAAACGATTGCATATAAAACAAAATACTCGCGCATAAAGTTGTTGAATAGCTCCCTTTATAAAGATATAAATTGCTACTAAATCTGAATTTTTTTATTCGATTTATGGACAGAGACAACAAATTAGCTGCCAATAAAAAGAAAAAAATTCTTCTTCTTTCACATTGTCTCTGGTAAGTCCACTCTTTCAAATATTATATGATTTTTATATTTTTAGTTTCGATTTTTTATTATTGTTATAATTGCGGATTTTTATTTTATTTTATTAATGATTATGGTTTTATAGGAAACAATTGTCAAATTATGATTAAGGTTCATCGGAAAGTTTGATTATGGTTTGTGTATCGAGGAAGACAGCATACTTGGATGCTACTGTGATACACTTCAAATTCCTTATCTTCATAGTTAAAGAGCTTTTTTTTTTTTAATTTTTTTTTTTTTAATATGGCTTTTGAGTTTATTGGAAATGATGAGTCATTGTAATTGTTTTATGTTTATTTGATTCATTGAGTTAGTTGTATGTTGGTGGGATATGGATCTGGATAATCAAAAGGCAATTAATGGGATAATGAATAAATACTATTAACTAATTCTATAATTGATTTGTAATTATTAATTATTTTTATTTAGTTATATATATTATAATATTTAGTAGGTTTAAAAGACATGCCTTGAATTCTTATTAATTAGTTTTTTTTAATAAGTATTATTAGTAAGTTATGGAATTGTCTCTTGATTTGTATTCATTATCTCATTAATTATGGGAATGACTCTTGATTTTTATGTACTATTAATTATTTTATTTTATTCTTATTAATTAGTAGATGAAAATCAAGTATCAACGATATAATTAGTTAAAAATAATAAAATCCCAAGTTAACCTTTCATATTCAATTATCTCAATTTAATTATCTTTTATATAATTTTGTATAAATTGCTGTAAATGGCAATGTTACTTAGTCAATTATAAACATTAGATTTTAATATTAAGTCTACAAAATTCAAAGATTTAAAAAATAAAAATAAATAAATAACTAATTTTGGTTGAGTTTGAAAAGTCTACTAATCTATATTAATTATATAGGGAATTTGAGTGGAATTTGAGTTTAATTTGTATCCAATGCCACTCTTATGGATTACAATTATTAATTTTAAAGAGTGGTAAAATATCTTGGATACCTAAGAGGTTACAACCGGATAAAGTCATATTAATAAGTAGATTAATATCTATTTATTAATCACGATTGCTAGCTTATCACCGATATAAACGTAAGAGTAATGTTACTTTGTTCAAATTTGATGTTCAAATGATGTGGCATCAATATAATCAATTCATTTAAATTATGAAAATCTAATACAATGTAAATGAATGAGTTATAGTGATATATTTGTAAACGTAATTGTGCCCATAGCCATTTAATTAAATCCGATTTAATCTAATTCCCTATATCTATTTATAACGCAATTCATTTTAATTCTAGCTCAAAAACCATTCAAATAATTCATTTTACTTCTAGCTCAAAAGCCATTCAAATTTAAATATCATTAATCTTCCCATTAATTAAACATCTAGAATAACTCAAACAACATTCAAATTCTACTATACACCAATTAATCACATCATTACCAGTCATGTGAGTGATCATATCCTCTCCTCTTCCTCAACATTTCTATAAATAGCCACCAAGAGCTATCTCCTCACACAAACATAGACAACATATTGAGATATTACATTTAATCATGATTCATGACTATGAAAAATGTGTTACTCATAATCTTGGTCATCACTTGCTTCATTGCAAATGGAACTGCAACATTAATAACATCCACATCAAACTAGGCTCCAATCTTAAAGTGTGATCCCAAATTGAGCTAAAGAGTAATCTAAATAGTTAAATTATATTATGAAACGAGAAATTAAGAAAAAATAATTGAAAAGATACATTTGAAAGAAAAGTAAAGGTAAATTTTAAATATTTTTTAACAAAGCCCGTGCATCGCACGGGTTAGACACTAGTATATATATAATAATAGAATTTTACAGCGCCACATGTCGCCGTGAGAGAACTTTAATATTAAATATAAATTCTATTTATATTATTTATATTTCCAAATTTAATGGATTTTGAGTTGACAGTATAAGAAGAATAAGAAGAATTAATGGATTAATATGAGAAAAATGAAACTATGCATTCAATGTTATTAATTTTTAAAAATTATTTTCCATTTATATAATTTATATTTCCAAGTTCAATGGATTTGACTTGGAAATATAGTACTTGATCAATGTAGAAAGAATACGAATAATTAATGGATTAATATGAGAAAATCGAAATTTTCCATTTAATGTAGGAATGTACCAAATGGTCCAAATTAAATAGTTTTTGACTTAATTAATATCAGTAATTGATTAATATAAAACGAATTAATAGAATTATATTAGAAAACTGAAATTATCCATTTAATGTGAGGAATGTACAAAGTTCACAATTTGTTTTGCCTTTTTTTTTTTTTATAGATATTTTTTAATTTGTTCATATTATATATATATAATAGTATTCTTCCTCTCATTTCATCTTTCTATCTCTCTCTCTCTCTCTCTTCAATTGTTGATTTAAGATTTATATAAATTCTTTATTTGGTTGTTCTAATAATATTTTTTTTTTCCAGGTACAGGTAAATGATGGATTCAAAATCCATTTTAATAGGTAAAAATCGTCTATTGCTCTTTCTATTAAATTATGCTTATTCTCTTTGATTTTTATGTGTTTTAGTTTTTGGTTTTATAGGTACATCATTTCATACCAATCAAGATCGTAACAACATCTAGAAGTGTGTTTGTTGGGTTATCATTCAAAACCTTAAAACTATGATATCAACACACACACTCTCTCTCTCTTCAATAGTTGATTAAAGAGTTTATATAAATTTATTCTTTGGTTGTTCTACACAATAATACATTTTTTTTCCAAGCACAAGTAAATGATGGATTCAAAACCCATTTTGATGGGTAAAAATCACATATTGCTCTTTATATTAAATTATGCTTATGCTCTTTGATTTTTATGTGTTTTAGTTTTTGGTTTTATAGATATATCATTTCAAACCAATCAAGATTGTAACAACAACTAGAATTGTGTTTGTTGGGGCTTTGTTCAAAACCTTAAAACTATGATCTTCATTAGTTTTTAAATATGATTTTGATTTTTTTTTTCTATATATTAATCTCTTAAAACAAGTTTTTTCTACTAATTACAGGTTGTTACAATCATGTCTTCCATTGTATCAAACTATCAGTTTATACCTCAAGAGTCGATCAATCTTCCCTTTAGGTTCCTGTGACAGGAGTTTCATTACGTCCACTAAGCATGTATTTTCTTTTTTCTTTTTTCTTTTTTTCTTTTTGGAAAGAAAATTTCATTAAGAAAAAAGCAACCGGCTTACAAAGTGCTTGGGCAATCGCTCAAAACAACGAAAGCCAAACAAGGAGGATACTCCTCCAACCAAAAACTATCAAAGCCATTACCAATCCCAAGTTTGGCCAAGCAATGGGCCGCCATATTGGCACCTCTAGGAACAAAAGAAATAGAAGAAACATGCCAGCTACTTAACAAATATTTGATATGATGAATAATAAGACCAATCTCAGCAAATATTGGGTTGTCATCGTGAACCATATTGACCACAGCAAGAGCATCAGTCTCGCTAATGCAAGGCCATAGACCTGTATCCTAAGCAAACTGGAGCCCTTTCAGAAGGGCAAGAGCTTTAACCAATTGGGGAGACACTTTAGCCATCATAGACTGAGCACTGGAAGCCAAAACATTGCCATCACAATCCCGAATAATAATCCCAAAACCGACTCTCCCTAACCCAATATCAGTAGCCGCATCAGAGTTGAGTTTAAAACCACCAGCATCCGGGGGTTTCCACTTGATAGGTTCCACCATCTGAGCAGGCTTTGACGTAGGCACACACCGTTCTTTTGGTTTCGAAACTCCTTAATCGTGAGAACGAGTCATTGACTTGAGTTGGATGAACTTCATTGTCTAACAACCCACTAGGTGTACACTTATGTATGGTGAACTCATTTACCTTGTGTGTACATAATCCCACATCTCTCTTATCCACAATTTTATTTCCATTTGAACACCATTCACCACCCTCCATATTCTTTTATTTTTATTTGCATTCTTTTTATTTACATTTCCACGCACACACACACACCGCGATATGCTTACACTTCACACACATCACTCTCACCACATCCACATTCTTATTTATATGCTTTCAATAAACACTAAAACTTGAAATGGTTGACGGATAATACCTTCCTACGAAACGATGCTCTTGCTTGTTGCTATACTAGTCCCTTGACTCATGCACTTGCGAGGTGGAATAAAATATAAATCTTTTGACATAGACAAACGACGTTGTGTCAATAGAAGCTCAGACCACCTTCACCACAATTAAAAAGACAAAAAAAAAAAAAAAAAAAAAAAAAAAGTTTTTGACTAAAACAGATATACACAAATTAACAAAATCAAATGGAATTATATTGAAGACTCGCCTATTTAAAAAACCACATTGTAATGAGTACGGTGCCTGAGTAGTGGCTATAACATTCATGGACTGGTGAAGTGAATTATCATTGTAAATCCCAGAGACACGATCTTTTCACTTGAAAAAGAATATGTTTTGGGAACACATTCAAAATTTTATTATTATAGGAACACTCCTAATCTACTCCGAGTGCTTCGGTTTTTCTCTAGTAGACATATAATTGTAAACATCACCCAATCACAGCCGTCTTGTGCTTACAAGTCTCGATTGCCCTCAAAGCGCTAAGCAAGTAAACTACCTTACTGCACGCACAAACAAAAAACAAAAAGCACCGCACCCCCCTATAAGTAAGATAGTTTAGTACTGACCCGTAGTACGTACTCTTTCGAAGTCCTCATAGCTGATCGTTTTAACTAGTATTTATCCACATTATTATTTTTTTTTGCCTTGTAAGCATTATTCGATCCTGACTTATCTACCTTATCATTTTTTACCTTATAAGCATTATTTGATCCAACTGTATTTCTTTTTATAGCAAAAAGTGATATATTTGATAAGTGTGCTTTAAGTATGCTTACAGTTATATGAATACCAGTGAAAAACTCCAGTGTGCTCTCCCTAAACAAGCATGGACGTGTGTACAGTGTACAAGTCTTGCACTACTTGTGTCCATTTAACAACAGCCAATTTGAATTTATACTCACCACACACTCTCACTTCAACACAAAACAAAGAAAATCTTATCCACAAAATAAAAGGATCCAATTCTGTTGCCCTTCTAACTACTTGACTATAAAAAAATAAAAAATGGAACTCGAACCTGCAAACCAGCAAGTTGTTATCATGGCAGCAACTTCCATTAGCATGGTGGCTTGTACAAAATTCTCAACGTTGGGATGGATTGGAGGTGGGAAAAGAGAAGTGAGAAAGAGAAGGGTATTATCGGTTTCGGCTCAACAAGAAGCTGAAGTTCAAGAAACACAGCAAATGAAAGATGAGAAAGTAGAAAAAGATGAAGTGATGAAACAACGGACACCATTGAGACCAGTGGAACGACAAGTGAACGTGAAGAGCAAGAACATGAGCGCACAAATGGGAGGACAGTGGCTGAGCAGTGTGACCAGACATATCAGGATTTATGCTGCTTACATTGATCCTGAAACCTGGGAGTTTGATCAAACACAGATGGATAAACTCACTATCTTACTCGATCCCCACAAAGAGTTTGTGTGGACTGATGACACTGCCAATAAGGTTTTTTCTTACTTCCAGGAGCTTGTTGATCACTATGAGGTAATACTTTACATTCTTTTTATGAGAATTTATATGATAAACTTATCTACAAACCAAAAAAATGAATCAAATTATATCGAATCAAAGAGAACGGTGTTGTGAGTTTAGGAGCTGTTTTACTAGCATCACCCTAGTAGATTGTGGTCATCCTCTAGATTGCTTGTTACAGCTGTGTAGCTGCTGCTGTGTTTATGAAACTGTTCGTATGATGCAGGGTGCACCATTGACAGAATACACACTTCAGCTGATTGGTTCGGATTTGGAGCACTACATAAGGAAGCTGTTATACGATGGTGAAATTAAATACAACATGGATGCAAGGGTACTCAACTTCAGCATGGGAAAGCCGCGGATTATGTTCAATCACAATGAAGGCCAGCCTCAAGATGTGCAGTAATAATAACCATTGTAGAAAAACAGGTGCCAAATCAACCAATTTCTTATAGTGTGCAATTAATTACATTGTGAAAAAGTTTAACTAGAGTATCTCCAAACAGGCTGTGCAAAAAAAAGTTTTAACTAAAGTATCTCCAAACAGGCTGTGCCAAAATGCATCATGTACAAGGTCACCACCACGATCAGAGTTTTATGGTTTTGAAATGATACCTGATGCAACAGCCGTGTTCGCATCCTTGTATTGCCAAAAAGTTTTGCAAGGAATTGCCAATTCTATTAGAGAGACACCTCCTCAGTCAAACCCGTGGCAAAGCCTTCAAGCATAGCATGATGCGTCCAACCAAGGCTTAAATGCCCCATCTTCAAAAGACAAATTCTGGAAAATATATATATCAAATTAGTAAATCAGAAGAAAAAAAAAAATGATTATATGCATCTGACACATACATAGGAGGCACATAAAATGCACGGGCGCTAGCTCAATAAAGATCAAACTGGAAGTCCCATCTTCATGATTGATAGCAAACTTACATGTGGAATCAGGATTGTTGAACCGCCACTGCCCCATCTTACATAGAATTATCATTAAATTAACTTCTTTTTTAACCCCACATACCTCTCTCCTAAACTCTGCTTCATCAAAGTCAAGCCGAGTGATGATCTCTCTTTCTTTATATTTTTTGGAGGAATAATATAATTTCTAAGCCCACCAGAAATACTATGTATTTTAAAGCAGATGTCTGCTACATTATTTTCACAGTGAGTGCCCATGTTATTAATAAAATCAGATAAATAGCAATATCCAAGTACAAAAAATGAATTTTAGCATTTCATTGAATAGACCACCAACTAGCAGTTGACAGACAATCAACTAGGGTCTAGGGATTTATCAACGGTATTCTAAAACTCTAAATGCTCATCCACCATACCTGAATCTGATTTATTGGCCAAATCTTGATTTTTTTATTAATGAATCCAATATATAAGCAACCTTCCACAAAATAACTCTTCTTTGCATACGAGGTTTGTTTATCGAACAATTACAAAATTACACTAACAATCACCCAGAGCTCACTATTTGAAATGAACCTGACCTCACTAGAGTGTAATTGAGAACTTATCTTCTCCTACAAATCTACGTCTATTTTTAAGGCTAGGATAGAAGTGTAGGGAGTATATGTAGAGAGAGAAAGAGAGAGAAAATTGAATCATACAATACAATGATCTAGACCTACAGGAGTAAATTAAAGGTATTTTTAACATGCAATAGCCAGTAATTAGACATACTAAAACACATAATTTCAGGGTAAGAGCTAATAGTTGCTGATCCCAAACTCATATTTCTTAAGCAAATTCTTTCATTCTCACTAATATATGTTGAGTGCATATTCCCATTTGGTAGCATTAATTGACAGTGGACGGAAATCACATATTATGCAATCAATACAAAATGGCAAGGTACTGGGTGAACTTAAATAATCAGAAAAGGTTATGAATCTGAAAGAAATCCTTCACCTGCAACCAAAAGAAAAATCCACGTAATAATTTCAAAACTCTACGCCAATCACGAACTTCATCAATCTTTTGGGCAAGATCTGCAAGATAAATAAATAAATAAAAGACAAATAATAAACTTAACATCAATGTCCTAAATATCACACCATACCAAATGACCAACCTGCAGGGTCTGAAGATGGATGCAACACTCAATTCAATACAAGCTTAAAAAGTATCTCACCAAAAGACCTTAAAGAATGATTGTATTAAAACCAAAGCAATGGCATTACACAAACAAGGAGCACACGTGGACAAAGGCTAGAAAACTAAAACCCCATTGATTACCTTGATTTTGAGTCAAAAAGAAGAAGAAAAAATACATTCTTTTGTTTTTCAGCATTATTTTGTTCATTTTCAACCTACCTTGTTAAGGGTGCTCCATAATTCTCCATCACATGTTTGCTAGTTTAATCATAAGATCCTACCATCAGATTCTATACACTACTATTTTTAAGTCTATCCAGGTTGTCTATCAAAATCCAAGATCAAGGATTCTATGATCTAATGATCATGATCACAATTTTCAAGCATTTCAGTTTAATTAATATGATGCTTGAATGTTGAGTTGTACATCAAATCTGTAATTTAATCAGATCTATGTCTTGCTATTACTAGTTAGGTAAGATGAACCTGATAAAATGTCAATCTAAGAAAGCATATTCAGTTTGTTTGAAAAATGGTATTTGCAAGCCTAAGAAAACCATGCATATTAATAAGCTTACCTTTGTACTCATCAAGATATGATTTGCCAAGGGACTTGAGTGTACATGTTTTTGTCACTCCACGCAATTCTCTAGAAAGCTTCTTTGGCCTTCGCCGAGACGCTTCTCGCTTAAGATCTTTAAACTCCTTGTGGTCATAAGGTTTTTGAAGGATTTTCATGAGCTTCTCTCTGAACTGAGATTCCTTACAAAGTCTACCATTGGATCCATCCCCATCTACATCAACCTTTGTGTTTGCCAACATAAATAAAACAAACAACACAGAGGAAAAGATCCAGTAATCAGAAACAAAAAAAATTAATTTTTCAAACTAAAATAAGTATAGGAGAGAAAAAAAAAAGTTGTAGCAGGAAATGATACATACACATAATTTTGATTGCACAAATGGAGTATAATTTCCATTAGAATATGGATTATCATTCAGCATAATTATTTCAGAATCTGAATCACTTGATTCATCCTTCTTATATGCCAATTTTTCACCCCCTTCAATTGCATGTACCAAATTTTGACCAACTTCCTCCAGAGAATTCAGAAATACTTGGTAGCTTTCATCCATCAAATCAGAATCGCGATCAATTGTTGCACAATGAAAAAGATTTTCAGCTTCCATTTCTACATTCTTCTCAACCACTGGAGTCTTTTTATCTATCATCAGGACATTCCTTAATGTTTTTTGACCTTCCGTATTTTTTTTTCTTCGAGCATTTCTGAAAGTTCTTGGATTCTCTGTCTTTTCTCTCTTCGCTACATAAGGCAGATTACTCAAGGTTTCATCCTTTTCTCTCCTTGAATCACTCCTCAAAAACTCTTTTGGGCTCTCTATTTTTTCTCTCCCTGAACTACTCTCCAAAATCCTTCTTGGCCCCTCAATGTTTGTTCTTTCTAAAAGACCCTTCAAAATATTGTCACCTTTTATGTTCTCTTTGACTGCAAAGCCCTTCAAAGTTTCCAAATTCTCCAAATCAGATGCATCTTTTTTCTCATACTTAACAACTAGAGGTGTATCACCACCGAAAGGAAGTGTAAGCACATATGAGTTCCCATCTGCTTTTAAGTTGTCCAAGAACATCATGTAATGAGGTTCCAAGATGTCACCATCATCACTTTGAAGAAGAGTAAGTGGGACATCACAATTAACATTGTCATCTACACTATGCACATCATCAGCAACAACTAACTGTTCCATATCATTAAAAAAATTCTCATAATCTGAATCAATAGTCACTATTTCCATATCAATGTCATTTTCTTTGTTACTCGTTATTATGGTTTGCTTTGGAGCATTATTACTGCGAGAATGCACCTTACGATTCTCATGTGCAATGCACCTTCTGTTACATCGCCTAGTCAACCTCTGATCATCATATGTGAAATCAGCCTCTATCTCCACAACAGCCACAAGCTCATTCTTAATCCTCGGAAAATGTCTCATTCTATTATCTAATAAGAAAACACAATGTTTCTGCTTCTACAAGCTACACAAGAGAAATAAAAACACACAAAGTTAGACATTACATTATGATTTATTTTTCAAAATAACAATATACCTAAAATAATGTTTGGCTGCCGAGATTTTGTAACAAACAAATACAATCGACCATATAAAAATTTTCAAACTAAAGGCTAAAAGAGACAACGTAAGAGCTGTAGAAACAAAGAAAAAAAAAAAGACAAATCATAAATTCAAAATCATTAAAGGTAACACAAGTAGTAACCACTGTTGATGTATTAATTTGCAGATGTTATAAGGTCAAAACCCTAAACAAAATCCATAAGACAGAATTTTTTTTAAATTTTTTTGTATTTTCCCGGGAAACAAACGGAGAGATGGGGGGATAATAAGAGTTAAAGAGTGGTCACCTTAGCAGATATCTCGAATAAAAATCGATGCTCGAATCACGACTCGATAAAAATTAAATGAGCTCTGGAAATCGCAGAAAAAGAGTGTAATGTGAGCGTCAGATTGTCGTAGTGTGGGAAGAATAAAAAGAGTCGATGTGAATGTGAAACGATTTACGAGTCTTAAAGAGTAAGACCAAAGACTTATTAGGGTCGGGTATTCTAATAAGACCCGAATGTTTTGGCGGATCCAATTTAGGGTTGTGGGTCCCTTCAAGTTACGTTATAGGTTAGATGTTCTCACTGTGAGAACATTGAGAACATCTAAAGTGAGAATCTCACTTTCTTCAGTTTTCTCATTAACCAAACACCAAAAACCATCCCAGAAATTCTTAGAAAAAACTTCAATTACCCACAAAAGAAATAACAATGCATGCAATACTTGATCTCGGGACGGACAGTGTTCGATAGTTGATACAGATGCCGTTTTTCGTCATATTATTTGAAATATAAAACTAATTAGAAGTGTATAAATAATTCACTGAATATATAAATATTTCAGATTCATCAAATACTTCGCATTGATTAATTTATCAAAAATAAGAAGAAGAAAAAAGTACCTTGAGAGAGAGGTGGCAAATGGGAGAAGAGAGAAAAGAAAGGGATGTTTCGTGGGAAGAGGTAGGATTCCGGCGGTTAGAGAGTGAAGGACTGAAGGAAGACGAATAGAGCAGCACAATTGACAATTGACGGGTAGTGTGGATCGTGATGTTTGGTTTTTGTCTTTTTTGGGAATGGCAATTAATCTATGGGATTTAATAATCTCAAC